>LR738713.1:370067430-370345891 GCA_902687465.1 Secale cereale | reverse complement strand
CCCCCGCTCTCAGGGCGCGCCCCCTGTCTCATGGGCCCCCCGACGGCCCCCCGATACCCATCTTCTCCTATATGAGGTGTTTTGACCTGGAACAAATCATAAGGAGGCTTTCGGGACCAGACGCCGCCGTCTCGAGGCAGAACCAAGGCGGAAACCAATCTAGGGCTCCGACAGAGCTGTTCTGCCAGGGATACTTCCCTCCGGGAGGGGGAAATCGTCACCGCCGTCATGACCAAAAACTCTCCCATCTTGGGGAGGGCTATCTTCATCAACATCTTCGCCAGCACCATCTCCTCTCAAACTCTAGTTCATCTCTTGTATCCAATCTTTGTACCCAAACCTCAGATTGGTACCTGTGGGTTGCTAGTAGTGTTGATTACTCCTTGTAGTTGATGCTAGTTGGTTTATTTGGTGGAAGATCATATGTTCAGATCCATTATGCATATTAATACCCCTCTGATCATGAACAATATTATGTCTTGTGAGTAGTTACTTTTGTTCATGAGGACATGGGAGAAGTCTTGCTATTAGTAGTCATGTGAATTTGGACTTCGTTCGATATTTTGATGAGATGTATGTTGTCTCTCCTCTAGTGGTGTCATATGAACGTCGACTACATGACACTTCACCATTATTTGGACCTAGAGGAAGGCATTGAGAAGTAAAAAGTAGATGATGGGTTGCTAAAGTGACAGAAGCTTAAACCCTAGTTTATGCATTGCTTCGTAAGGGGCTGATTTGGATCCATATGTTTCATGCTATAGTTAGGTTTACCTTAATACTTCTTTTGTAGTTGCGGATGCTTGCATTAGAGGTTAATCATAAGTGGGAGGTTTGTCCAAGTAAGGACAGCACCCAAGCACCGGTCCCCCCACATACCAAATTATCAAAGTACCGAACGCGAATCAGATGATCGTGATGAAAACTAGCTTGACGATAATTTCCATGTGACCTCAGCAGCGCTTTCCTTTATATAAGAGTTTGTCCAAGCTTGAGCTTTGCTACAAAAAGGATTGGGCCACCTTTCTGCACCTTATTTACTTTTACCTTTTGTCACTAGCTACCAATTACCTTATCACAAAACTATCTGTTATCTATAATTTTAGTGCTTGCAGAAAATACCTTACTGAAAACTGCCTATCATTTCTTTCTGCTCCTCGTTGGGTTCGACACTCTTACTTATCGAAAGGACTACGACAGATCCCCTACACTTGTGGGTCATCAACTTGTCGTACGTTGTTGTTTTAGTACGTGTAGGCCGCCTGTCAAGTTTCATCGCGTTTGGAGGTTGTTTGATACTCCAACGGGTAACCACGTGGGCTAAAAGCTCCTCTTTCTTTTGGCCCAACACCCCTCCACCACAGCTCACAAACCCAGCACAACCACCTCCATCCTCTCGGTCGTCGGATCATGATCGTGTAGGTGAAAACCGCACTTCATTTGGACACTCCTAGCTCCCTCTACCTATAAAACAGCCCCATCCCCTCCTTTTTCGGGCGAAACCCTAGCTCTCTCCCTCCGCGCCACGCCGGACACGTCCGCCAGCGCCCCGAGCCAGTCTGTGGCCGCCACGTGGCACCGCGGCCCGTCCCTCCATTGCGCGCTGCCGCCGGCCCGCACCCGGCCCCCGTGGCCCGAAGCTCCGCCGCCGCTCCTCGCGCCTCCGTCCCCGCCGCCGGGAGGCTCGCGCCGCCGCGCTCCACCGCGACCGCCGCCGGCGACCTCCGGCCTCCTCGCGCCTCCACGCCGCCCGACGCCGGCCCAAGCTCCGGCAGCCGCCACCCGCGAGCGCGTAGGCCGACGCCCGCCGCGGAGCTCCCTCGCCGCGGCCAGATCCACCAAGAGCACGAACCAAACACGCCTCCCCGTTCCGGATCTCCGCATCCCGCACGGATCCATCCCGCATTCACTTTCGCGGAGGTATTTTTCCACTAAGTCCCAGATCCGTGTAAATTTCTTGCCCTCTTTGACATGTGGTAACTTTGTGCTCGGTGCTCCGTTTTGAGCATATGATATATCGAAATGTTCATCTCGTCATGCTATACATGTTAGTGTCAGTTTCATGCATGATAGGGATCAACTAGTTGGCTTAATCTTCATGGCAAGAGTGCTTCGTGATGAAACTGTTTCAGCACTTGTTGTCTGTGTAAATTTGTTGGCATGTTCGTGAGCTAGTAACTTTGTGCATGTTGGTCCAAATGGAGTGAATGAGATGTCCAGATGTTCGTCTTGTGATGATCTTAAAGATGGATGTATTTGCTTGCATGATATGACGCATTATGCCATGTTTATCTCTGTTGCAAAAGTGCATTTGGCTGATAAGTTTCTGAACATGTTATGAGGTCATGTTTTGTCTTGCTTGTATATATTATCCATGCGTCATATGAGCTAGGTGTCAACATGAGTTTTGCTCATTGGAATGTGCTCTACATGATACATTCATTTCCATGCCATGATATGTCTTGGGATGAGTGCAACGAGCTTGTTAACATGCCATCGTGATGTTAAATTTCTACTAAGTGTGAATCTGTTAATTTTTATGCCATGTTTCCATGATGCCACCGTCATTGTTGTGCATGGATAGAGTTGTCCAGTGGGTGTTCCTTGATGTATATGTTATGCTCTAGCTATCCATGCTCTTGTTTGCCATGATGCCATGCTGTAGCTTGTTCTTTTGAGGCCCTCAAGTTGCTATAAAATGTTTCTGTCAGCATGCCCAGATTTTGCTAAGTGTGGATAAACTTTTGCACTTTTTGCCATGATGTTTCGGACATGTTATATTATGTTGTAGAAGAAGCCATGTGGTTATTCTTGAAGAGCATGTTATGTATGTTATTGCCATGCCTTTTGCTTGCATGATGGCTTGCTGTAGGTTGTTGTTTTCATGCTCTCAAGTTTCTATAAAATGTATCTGTCAGCATGTTATCAACAAGTTCAGTTTTGCCATGTGAATAGCTAGTGTTCTATGCATCCTATGACCATGTTCTTGCCATGAGTAGCTTCACAAACATGTCTTCTTGCTGTTGGTTATATTCACATGCCATGCTATGCTTAGAGTTGAGTTGCACAAGCTTGCAAACATGCCTACTTGTTGTAATTTCTGCCATGCCTTGTAATTTTCACCAAGTCTGAGAAACCTATAAACTTACTGAATATTGCCATGCTTGTTTAATTGTGTTCCAACAAGTTTTTGGGTGTGCTCTAAGTTCATGCTTGTTAAGTATCATGTCTATTTCACATCCATGCCTCTTTTCTTCATGTTTGGGTGCTGTAGCATATTTATTTCTTGCTCCAAAGATGCCATGTTGCTGATAACTGCAGTTTTGCATTGCATATTGTTTTGCTTGTCATTTGCAAATTGTGCATCCGTTTCCGATGATCTTTATATCAATTTCGACCGAAATCTTCCCCTCTATCCAGTGGATTGCTTGGTTACCCAAGATGAAGCCATTTCCATCATCTTCTCCTTAGGCTCGAGTGCATCCTCATGCATACACACATCATACTTGCGTCCCATGACATGTCTTGCATCATGTTGATTGTGCATTGCATCGTGTTTGATATTGTGACATTGTTGTGCTCTTGTGTTGGGTATTGCCGGGAGCCGATACCGAGTTCGAGGATCTTGTCGAGACTGAGTTCGAGGAGCCGTCTTATCATACCACCGACGACTTACCAGGCAAGATGACCATTCCCCGATATCACCTCTATCTTTGTATTTGCTAGTTGTCTCGCTCTTTAGATTGCCTCGATGCCTATTCCTGTTTGTCAGCCTCCTATTGTTGCCCTGAGACACTCTAACCGCCTTCCTAGCAAACCGTTGTTTGGATAAGTACGCTTTTGCTCAGCCCCTCTTATAGCATTGTTAGTTGCAGGTGAAGTTTGAAGATTGCTCCATGATGAACTTGTTTTTGGGATATTACATTATATATCTATGTTGATCAATGAACATATATATTGGCAATGGGTGGAAGGCTTGGCCTTCTGCTTGGTGTTTTCCACTCATGCCACCTTAGGACCCGATAAACCAGTGTTATGTTCCTTGATTTTGCGTTCCTAACACGGTTGGGGTTTATGGGCCCCCCTTGATAATTCGCACTGCTTAAAGCTTTTCCAGCAATGCCCAACTTTGGTTTTACCATTTGCCATAACTAAATAACTTGCATACGGACTTTCCGGACCCCGAGGAATTAATTTTACAACCCGGGCCAGTGCTCCTCATGAGTGTTGGTCCAAACTGGGCAACCTGCGGGGCCACCTTGGGGAAACCCGGGGTCTGGTATATACCTGTAGCTTGACCCATCCGGTCATGGCCTGAGACAAGATACGCGCGGCTACTATCAGGGTGTCGGCACGCCGGGAGGTCTTGCTGGATTAGTTTTACCTTTGTCGAAATATCTTGAGCACGGGATTCCGAGAAAACTCGGGTCTTCCCACTTTGGAGTTGTGACTACGCAGATCGTGAGCTTGTGATGGGCTAAGTTGGGACACCCTTGCAGGGTTTTGATCTTTCGAAAGCCATGCCCGCGGTTATGTGGCAGATGGGAATTTGTTAATATCCGGTTGTAGATAACTTGACACAATATCCTTAAGAATACACTACCTATGTGAGTAACCGTGATGGTCTCTTTCCGAAGGGCTTCGAGAAGTGAACACGGTGGGGTTATGTATGATCGTGAGTAGCTAGGATCACTTCTTGATCAACTTGGCGATCGTTGGCACTTGTTCTCTTCTCGCTCTAAACTCGTAAGCTAGTGCTTAGTGCTTGCTGGAAACACTTTATTAACCTTTCCACACCTAAGGTTTTGGTAGTTTTGATACCCGGGAATGGGATTGCTGAGTCCTTGTGGCTCACAGTTACAACACACACCAGATGCAGATACTGTCGAGTACGATGGAGGAGATGGATCAGAACTTCGCTGGGAGTTCGATGAAGAGCGTGGTCGTTACTATGTTCGTATCCCGATGATCAGTAGTGGTTCCTACTAGTGGTGATCAGGCCTTGTGTTTATGGTATCTTTCTCGTTTGGATTTCGTCCGTAGTCGGACCCTGTGTTTTTGGATGATTGTATGTTATTGTATTCATTGTGTGACGTGACGAGTGTAAGCCAACTATCTTTTTCAATTTCATCCCGGAACTTTTACATGAGATGTGCAAAGATACCATACTTGAGATCATTCCAGAATGCGCTTATTTCTGTGAGTCGTACCTCGACATGTAGGAGACATAGTCGCATCCTGGGCATTACAGGTACACATTAATAACATGTATATCCCATATACCTCTGTTGGCCCCCTTCTTGTCGGCTAGATACTTGGGGCAAGTTTGCTTCTAGTGGCCAGTTCCCTTGCAATAGAAGCACCCAGTTTCTGGCATGGGTCCAGCCTTGGGTTTCTTCACAGGAGGGGCAACTGCTTTGCCACTCTTCTTGAAGTTTCCCTTCTTTCCCTTGCTCTTATTGAAACTAGTGGTTTTATTGACCATCAACACTTGATGCTCCTTCCGGATGTCTACTTTGGTGACTTTCAGCATCGCGAACAGCTCCGAGACTGACCTTGTTATCCCTTGCATGTTATAGTTCAACACAAAGTTCTTGTAGCTAAGTGGCAGTAATTGAAGAACTTTGTATGTGATCGCCTTAGGCGGGAGATCAACTCCCAACTCAGCTAGATGGTTGTAGTACCCAGACATTCTGAGTATTTGCTCACCGACAGAACTGTTCTCCTCCATTTTGCAGGTATAGAACTTATCAGAGGTCTCATACCTCTCGATCCAGGCAATTTTCACAAAAATAAACTTCAACTCCTTGAACTATGATCCATGAAGTTCAAAATGCCTTTGAAGTCCCGGTTCTAAGACATAAAACATGGCGCACTGAACTATTGAGTAGTCATCAACGCATGACTGCCAGGCGTTCATAACGTCCACAAACGTGGGAGGGGATTGCGCACCAAGCGGTGCATCAATGACATAAACCTTTTGGGAATCCGTGAGTATAATCCTCAGATTGGGGGCCCAGTCCACAAAGTTGCTTCCATCATATTTTAGCTTAGCTTTCTCTAGGAACGCTTTGAAATTCAGGGGAGCTACTGCGCGAGCCATTGATCTACAACGCAATTTGCAAAGATAACTTAGACTATTCTTCATGATAATGAGTTCAATTAATAATATTACCTAATAACTCCCACTCAAATAAACATCCCACCAATTGTCCGAGTGTAACATGATCCAAATTCACTAACCCAAGTCCAAACATCACGTGATATGAGGTGGTTTCAATGGTGAACATCTCCATGTTGATCATATCTACTATATGACTCATGTTCGACCTTTCGATCTCTTGTGTTCCGAGGCCATGTCTGTACATGCTAGGCTCGTCAAGTTTAACCCAAGTGTTCTGCATGTGCAAAACTGGCTTGCGCCCATTCTATGTGAATGTAGAGTCTATCACACCCGATCATCACGTGTTGCTTCGAAACAATGAACTTTCACAACGGTGCACACTTGGGGAGAACAAAATTTTATCTTCAAAGTGAGGGATCACCTTATAATGCTACCGCTGTCCTAAGAAAAATAAGATGCATAAAAGGATTAACATCACGTGCAAATCATAAGTGACATGATATGACCATCATCTTGTGCTTTTGATCTCCATCTCCAAAGCACCGGCGTGATCTCCATCATCACTGGCAAGACACCATGATCTCCATCATCGTGTCACCATCGGGGTTGTCACCCCCACCATGCTTCTACAACTATTGCTACCTCTTAGCGATAAAGTAAAGCATTACATAACGCTTAATGATTGACACGCAGGTCATACAATAATTAAAGAAAACCCTATGGCTCTTGCCGGTTGCCATATTCATTGACATGAAAGTCGTGATAATCAATACAAACATTATCATCTCATACATCAAATATATCTCATCATGTCATTGGCCATGTCATATCACATCATACCTTGCAAAAACAAGTTAGATGTCCTCTAATTGTTGTTGCATGTTTTACGTGGCTGCTATGCATATCTAGCCAGAACGATTCTTACCTACGAAAGCCACAACGATGATATGCAAATTGCTATTCAACCTTGTACAAGGACCGCCTTTCTCGAATCCGATTCAACTAAGGTGGGAGAGACAGACACCCGACAACCATCTTTATGCAACAAGTTGCATGTCAATCGATGGAGCCGGTCTCATGTACGTGGACATGTAAAATTCGTCTGGGCCGCTTCATCCCACAATACCACTGAATCAAAATATGACTAGGGAAGGAAGCAATCTGAATATCAACGCCCACAAACTATTTTGTCTTCTACTCGTGATATCATCTATGCATAGATCTAGCTCTGATACCACTGTTGGGGAACGTTGCATGGGGAAAAAAATCCTATGCTCACCAAGATCAATCTAGGAGATGACCATCTACGAGAGGAGAGATTCGATCTACATACCCTTGTAGTCCATCTATTCCTTTATATAAGGTGTATTTGTTTTTTGATAAAATTCCACAATATAAGGTGCTTTTATTATAAATCCTCATAATTCCCTTTTTATCCCTCCAGAAAAAGGAAAGTATCCCTCTCCTGATTTCTCGTATCTCTCCTTGTATCAAAAGAAGGAAACTATCTCTCTCCCGATTGCATGCATCTCTTACTTTCCTAGACTCACTGATTTACTTGCCACTAACAAACAAATTTGCCAGGGGTGATTTTGTCCTAACACATCTATAATTATGCACCTTGGTCACCATGCTGAAAATAATACACCTTACATAAAGGATTGTAGGGAGTATATCGCTAAGCAGAAACGAGAAACACGGTTGATGTAGTAGAACGTCTTCGCACACTACAAGAAATATGTCAACTTGTGACCACCACTATTGGTCACTGAATGGTCACAAATTTCCATTTGTGACCTTTTTGTGACTAAAAACATAAGGTCAAAAGCTGGCCGTCATAAACTGACATTAGCGACCTTCTCTGTGAGAAGGTCATAGACGTTTATGACCAAAATATGCCTACTGTCGTGTTTTGGTCACTAGCAGCCTCCCCAGACCACGTAGGCATCCAGCGTGGCAAGCTGATGTGGCACAAGAATCGGCCCGGTCCAATTCGGTGTTTTACATGGGCCGAGCCCATTAATTCAGCCCATTTGTATTTTTTTCCTATGTATTTTTTGTCAGCTTCATGGACCAAGCCCAACAATTTGGCCTTTTTATTTTCTGGGTCGTGGCCTTTTTAGAACCATTTCATTAAGCCAATTTTTCTTGTTTTTCTGAAATACACAATGTTCTGATCCACTATAGTTTGGGCCATAGCCTTTTTAGAGCCCAAATATTATTTTGTCAAGTCGAACATTTGGTCTTTTTCATTCACAACTTTCAATTTACACATTTGAACAACAACAAAATCAATAAATCTCTCAATTAACTGATTAAATCCAGAAATTATCCAATCAAATACTCACAAGAGCACATACACGTTTGCACGTCCAACAAGTGCACATACAATCAAAAACAGATACACAAGCACCAAAACTTGGTGGCAACATCAACTAAAACTATGGCGCACATCTCCAAGCTTCGTCTAATCTTCTGTCACAGCAGCAACCTCGCCGACATTAGATCCTGATCAAGATAAGCTATTAGTGAAATACACTGGAAGTAAATAAGGCTAAAATTTATACATACATGCCCAAATGCCCCAGTTCAGTAAGCACTAAGCATGGCATAACAAAACTTCCAATAACTTGGATGCAACAGATTAACCTGATGTTGTTCTACAATAGTAATCTATGCATACCTGCATGGTACATTGGTACAAAGTTTAGGTAATGAAATGAACATCACTATAACACTAACCTAAAGAAAATTCCTATTCTACTACCACGACCATCCATTCAACTAACAATACTAGTAAGTGCACAGAGACTAACATCACAAGGCAGGAGACAATTATGACAATTTTGGCAAGTTGGAGAAATCGGTTAATCAGTTTTGGTATACTTAGGTTATGAGCCAAAATAGACCAAGCAAAAAAAGCAGTAACTGGTGATGCATGAGCATGAATATGGTACAAAATTGAGCATATTAACATTAAGATTTGGGCCTTCCAACTTTACTGGTCATACATACATATACAGAATTGAGCATGAATCGTTGGTCTTAGTTGTATATGACACTAGTTGGGATGTGTATTCTAAGCTCCAAGCAGGTTACAGAAGAAATTGAAGATGAACCATATATAACAGACTAAAAAATCAAATAGAAACCCAAAAATTAAATACGAGTATAACAGAAGGATTACAACAGGTTCAATATAATCAATTTCTAAAGCATTGAATCAATAGCATAAGCATGCAGCAACAACATAAGAATTTAATCAACAGCAGTGTGAGTATAAGCATTAAATTAGCAGCAGCACCACCGACAGCACAAGTGCACACCTATTCAAGCTAGTAGCAGTCTAGCAGGCTAGCAGCAGAAGCATTCAAACAACTAGAGAAACACATTACAATAGCAAAAGCATTGAAAGAGTAGCAAAGCAGTGTCAAGTGCGGCCACAGAGATAGGCATTAGCCGCACCCACGACCCCTGGACACTCTCACAACCGAAGAGGAGGTGCGTTGCGTATGGTCTCCTTTGAGTCTGCGAGAGAAAGATCGAGGTGAAGGTCAGTACGCATCAATGATGCTGCTGTTCTGGGTCAAGCTAAGTCGAGGGCATAAGAGAATTTAGTCAAAAAATAAAATAACATGTGAACATCTTGCACAAACTATCATCATTTATAAAAAATACAAAACAAATATGCATAAAGATGTACAATGGTTGAGTGCTCATACTTATATTATATCACGCAATAGCATTTAGCAATAGTGATGATCAACTACACTATTCACTTATCATGAACAATTAATTCTCAAGATGCAGAAAGCTTGTTTACAATAGTTTGGGTTTTAAAATTTGTCATCTTGAAACATCACACTACCAAATGATAGGAAAGATCACAGGAAATAGGACTGCCCTGATCAAGTATAAATAAGCATAAAAAAGATCAAACAAGCTCATTGTGCATTTTCTTTTCCAATGTGATACAAATTAAGCATAAGTAACCACTAGGAAATAACTTGCTATCTACAGGCCCTATTATCGGCAACAATAACATTAGGCAAGGAAGAACAGTATATTACCGGTCATAAATAAGTGAACTAAAACCACATCACTTATTTATGAACGGAGGAAGTGATATTCAGCTTTCGCAGTCAAAGGAGACACGTAAACTCATTGCGCACATTTGCAAATGCACATTATGCAACATCAATACATCATCAGTGTGTGTGTGTGTGCCGCGGAAGACACTTAAAAGTACACAAATTGGACTAGCTACCAGAAGCACAAGATCAGGTCGCAAAGTTAAACTGTTATATAGGAGGATAAACAATCATGTACTTATTTCCTACAGAGCAGGAAGTTGGGCATGTTATTAGTGAAACATGGGGCATAAAGCAGAAATAGACACCATGATTGTTCTACACATAATACAGATAATCAGCACACAATATGGAGGAGGGTTATTATCTACTTCAATCCAATATCTGAGATGAAGAGGGAGCAGGCATGCGGATGGGACCTGGAGGGCAGGGGCCGATATGAGCGAGAGGAGCACCCAAGCCACCTCGTGCATCGTCGGCCGGTCAATGGGGTGCCGCTTGGTACACAGCAGGGCCAACTTGAACGCCTTCTGGACCAGCCCCATGAACGCCTTCCTTGACACAATACGAGCACACATCAATAGGAGATGATGAGAAGTTGTAGAAGAAGGAGTCCACGAGCATCAGCAGACAATGGAGTGGAAGATGAAATCGAGAGGCGGGGCGAACCTTGCTGCTGCTGCTGCCATTGTGTCCTTGACTACATACAACAAGTATGACTCGACAATGGCCCGTCCACATCCTTGGTCGATGTGGTTCTCAATGCAGGGACTGTAGCTTTCTCTGACACTCACCAACAACGGAAAGAGATTCATTCAGGAGCAAGGCAAAATTCAGGAAACGTAAGTACATGTCTAGTCTCATTCGGGGATTGAAAAAAATTGTGATCTTGCACTTGCCAAACTTGGACAGAAACGAACCTCGGCCAAGGAGCGAGCGGGGTCGGAGTGGCGGTTGCACTTGCGCGCTCGAACTCATGGAAGTCACAGCGAATGTGCTTGAATAGCTACAGTCTGCAGAGTTTATGTGCACAGCAAATGAAATTAGATGAGATGTGCAGGGGCTTGGTAGAGTAGAAGGATGGGATGGAGCTCACCAAGTCCTGCAGCCGCCATTGTCCACCATCTGCAGCAGCAGCAGCTTGTACAGATCTAACACAAAACAATCCAAGGAGGAATCAGAGAGACACAAGGGAGGGATTCCTCATGCCCACCCACCCAAGAGAAGGGGGTCGGAGATCCGCGGTCGTCGTGGACTTCTCCGGCGTCATGGAGGCCGGAGATGGAAGAGGTGGAGGAAGAACTGGCGGCGTCCAGGGCCACCGCAGCAGGACGCTCCAGTGGGTGCAGATCCGCCGCGTTCGTCTTCATCGCCATCCCGTCCCCATCCATCCATCCATCCATCCATCCATGGGTGATGGGTGGGCGAGGGCGCTGTCCGTCCATCTGACGAGGGAGGTCGCCAGTGGGGGTGGCGGGATTTGGAGAGGAATCGGGAGGGGGGAGGAGCTCGAGTGGATCTCCCTCCGGCCAGGGAGGGGAGGGGGGAGGTGGCGCCATCGGTAGTTGGGGTCGGTGGCGACGGTCGATGGGATCGGTGTAGCTGAGGTCGCGCCGGTCGATGGGATCGGGGGAGAGGAGGTCGCGGGAGGGACGGGTTGGGGGATCGTCGATTTGGATCGGGGAGTGAGTGGAAGGGGAGCCAGAGGAGGTGGGGATCCGGCTCACAGAGGAGAGCGAGTGGAAGGGGCGGCGGTGTTGGGCGGAATCGATGGGGCCGGCGGCCCACGGAGGAGGGCACGGCTAGGGTTTGGACGAGGGGGTGAGAGGGAGCTGCACTGATTTGGGAGGGGGATGAGAGGGATGAGGGGTAGAGGGGGTGGGGGAAGAGGGCTGCCGTCGGATCCGGGCCTATCCAACGGTGGTCGATGCATGATCCGCGTGAGGTGCTCGTGGACCAATCAGAATGCAATAAAGGCCTTGATGACGCTATGACCATATAAATAGGTCGTAATTGATTAAAAATAAGTTCTTTTGCATGAGAAAAGCATTTTTCATTTTCGAAGTATAAAAAATAGTTTTGTTGTGATGAACCTACCAACTCTATGTATTAGACCAAACTTTATGTATAATTGACCAAATGATTTTTTGTAAAATGCTTTTGATCCACGTTTCGTCAAATTGATGGAAAAACCATTTCCCATTTTTTGAGTGCCCAAAATGAGTTTTTTTATGAAGGACCTACCATATATTTGTTGCAAAATTGGACCAAATCAATTTTCTAAAATATTAGGACATATTTAATGCACAATTGACCAAATGGTTGGGTGTCAAAAGTTTTGATTCACCTCTCGTGAAAAAGACAAATTTCGGCCGATTCAGTTGGAAGCGGGTCAAATTTGAACTGTACCTACCTCGTAGTTTGCTCTTTATTTTTTCCAAAAATCATTTCTAGGTACATAAGTATCTATTTAATCAAAGAAACACCAAAAAAAATCCAAGATTCAACCACTAGCTAGGAACGGTTATTCCCGCTGTTTTGACCGCATTTTGAAACGAGCATAAAAAATTCAAAAAAAAATCAAAAAATAGGAAAACCTTTGCATTGTGTCATTATATGTGGCCAAGTTACCAGCAAAAATTATACACTTGTAATACGGCAATTATTTTAAAAAGTGTTATCAGAAACGAGCTATCATGTGTGAAGATTCATGGCTTTCAAGCCAAATGATCAATCTTATGGCCACATTCATGACATTGTTTTTTAAATGATCTCATATTGTGCACAAGGGTGCATCTTGGATTGGCAAACAATATTGCCTAAGGAAGTTTACATTTTCTTTGGACAAAAAAATCATTTTCCATTTTTCGAGTGCCCAAAAGGAGGTTTTTTTGTGAAGGACCTCCCAAATAATTGTTGCCAAATTGGACCAAATCAATTTTCTCAAATACTAGGACATATTTAATGCACAATTGAAAAAATGGTTGGGTGTAAAAAGTTTTGATCCACCTCTCGTGAAAAAGACAAAATTCCGCCGAATCAGTTGGAAGCGGGTCAAATTTGAACTGCAGTTGCCTTGTATTTTGCTCTTTATTTTTTACAAAAATCATTTCTAGGTACATAAGTATCTATTTAATCAGAGAAACACCAAAAAAATACCAAGATTCAACCACTAGCTAGGAACGGTTATTCCCGCCGTTTTGACCGCATTTTGAAACGGGCATAAAAATTTTAAAAAAAAATTAAAAAAATTGGAAAACATTCGCATTGTGTCATTATATATGACCAAGTTACCAGAAAAAATAATAAACTTGTAATACGGCAATTCTTTTAAAAAAATGTTCTCAAAAATGAGCTATCATGCATGAAGATTCATAGCTTTCAAGCCAAATGATCAATCTTATGGCCACATTCATGGCATAGTTTGTTCAAATGATCTCATATTGTGCACAAGGGTGCATCTTGGAATAGCAAACAATATTCCCTAAGGAAGTTTTCATTTTCTTTGGACAAAAAAATCATTTTCCATTTTTCGAGTGCCCAAAAGGAGGTCTTTTTGTGAAGGACCTACCATATATTTATTGCCAATCTGTACCAAATCATTTTTATAAAACACTAGGACATATTTAGTGCACAATTGACAAAATGGTTGGGTTTTCCAAAGTTTTTATCCATCTCTGGTGAAAAAGACAAATTTTGGCCGATTCAGCTGGAAGTGGGTCAAATTTGAACTCCAGCTACCTTGTAGTTTGCTTTTTATTTTTTACAAAAATCATTTCTAGGTACATAAGTATCTATTTAATCAGAGAAACGCCAAAAAATACCAAGATTCAACGACTAGCTAGGAACGGTCATTCCCGCCGTTTTGACCGCATTTTGAAACGGGCATAAAAAATTCAAAAAAAAATCAAAAAATTGGAACACCTTCGCATTGTGTCATTATATATGACCAAGTTACCAGGAAAAATAATAAACTTGTACTACGGTAATTCTTTTAAAAAAGTGTTCTCAGAAATGAGCTATCATGCGTGAAGATTCATGGCTTTCAAGCCAAATGGTCAATCCTATGGCCACATTCAGGGCATAGTTTGTTCAAATGATCTCATATTGTGCACAAGGGTGCATCTTGGAATGGCAAACAATATTTCCTAAGGAAGTTTTCATTTTATTTGGACGAAATTTTTTGTGAAGGACCTACCAAATAATTGTTGCAAAGTTGGACCAAATCAATTTTCTAAAATACTAGGACATATTTAATGCACAATTGACAAAATGGTTGGGTGTAAAAAGTTTTGATCCACCTCTCGTGAAAAAGACAAATTTCCGCCGATTCAGTTGGAAGCGGGTCAAATTTGAACTGCAGCTGCTTCATAGTTTGCTATTTATTTTTTTCTAAAAATCATTTCTAGTTACATAAGTACCTATTTAATCATAAATACATGGTTTGGTGGCGATACGTCGAGGTTTGGGCGCTGGTCGAGGGCCCCAACTCGAGAGCGCGTAAACTCGCATGCTCGCCGCGTGGTCACCACATGATTGTGGCATTGCCATGTGTTCTGGGAGGCCTATGCATGTCTAGTGGGTTGGGCACTCCCCAGGTAGGTGCTAGGAAGAAAATTACAACATAAGATTCTCGCGAGGAGACCGATCGATGCTCAAACATGAATTAGCAGCCAAGTGTTTGATTAGCGGTACGGGAAATGCACATGGCTAATGGGCGTGAGTTTTGGTTCAGGATGATCAGTTACTAAGAAGACCGTCTTCACAAATTTTCAGCTCAAAAGGAGGAGTATAGGTGGTACTTGCTTTGCAAAGTACCACACTGGACATAAATACGAATGTTGAAGCTGGGCTCAAAATAATGAATGGATTGAGCTGGCATTTGGTGGAGGATAGTTATTTGGGCATAGGAAAGCACTGTAGAAAATGGATACCATTTGGACATGCCAAAGTGGTACTTCCTTCACAAAGTGTTTTTTGAACAGAATAGGAAAATGAATAGTTTTGAATTATTTTTGAACTAGGCAAGGAAGGTTTTTTGCATATTTGATGAAGATATGACCCAAAGAATTTATGAGATTTTTTGGGGATTTTTGGGAATGACAGAAATATAGGTTGCTTCACAACCTAGGGCAAAAACTGCCACGTGGACATGACACATAGGCAAAACTGACGAGGTGGCACCTAGTCGTAGCAACCCACCACAATTTACAAGGTTTTGACCATCTATATTGGTCATGATCAGCTAGAAATAAGGCAGCGGATCAGTGCTATCTGCTTTATGACCATTTCGTGTAAGGAAATTATGACCTTTCTGACCAAAATGGTCGTTATAGTTTAGGGTTTGGAGCCCCCCGAACAGCTTTTGACCAATTGGTCTGAAATGGTCATAGATCTATGACCAATTCTCCTAGGGTCACTGACAGAAGGTCATAAGTTGACATATTTCTTGTAGTGGCAATCCAATCACGATTCGTCCCGCGAACTCTGATCCAAGTGCCGAACGGATGGCACCTCCGCGTTCAACGCACGTACGGCTTGATGACTCCTTCACGTCCTCGATCCAGCGAGCGATGGTGAAGTAGTAGCTCGAGTCCTTGATACGTCCAAAACGTATCTATAATTTCTGCTTGCTCCATGCCACTTTTGGGTGATATTGCTATGATATTCATACACTTTTGATCATATTTGGACTAACTTACTAATCCAGTGCACCCCAGTGCCAGTTTCTGTTTTCGGCTGTTTTTGTATTTCAGGTTTTCACGTTTCATGAACTGCCCAGAAAAATCCAGAAAAATTATATAAAAAATCAGCGATCCGGAAACAACACTGCCTCCGAAGGGCAGCCTGGGGGGGGGCACAGGGGCTCCAGGCTCCCTGTGGGCGCGCCCCCCTGGGCCGCGCCGGGGGGGCGCCTGGGCCCCCCGAGGCTCCCCTGGTGCCCTACTTTGGCATATATTTAATGGGTCCTCCGTAACCCTCAGAACAGGAACCCTTTTCGCGATCCCATCTCTGTTCCGCCGCCGCCGCCGCTTCCAAGATCGGGAGCACCAGGAGAACTCTTCCCGGCACCCTGTCGGAGGGGAGGATCACCACCGGGAGCTTCTCCACCACCATGGACGCCTCCCGGATGACTCGTGAGTAGTCTCCCTTGGACCATGAGTCCATGACCAGTAGCTATGTGATGTTCTCCTCCCGTTCTTGTGCTTCACTAATTAGTCCTCGTGAGCTGCCCTACATGATCAAGGCACCTATGTAATCCTTATGCTGTTGCTATGTTGAGTTTGCTGGGATCCGATGGATTATGAGATTATGTTCAGATTGATCTTGAGTAATATATTTGATTCACCTCTTTTATATTTTAGTTCATAAGTAATTATTGCATGTTCTCCGTTGTTATTTATTGCTTTGGCCGAGTAATAGGTAGTGACTCCAAGAGGGAACGTTATGCTCGATTGTGGGTTCATGCCCCTCGATGACTAGCTTGAGTGACAGAAACATGAGTCTAGGGGATGTGCTGTTGCCACAAGGGGGAAAACAACGGTGCTTGTGCCCGCGGGTGCAAGGATTGTTTACTTTACGCAAAGTTCTTTTAATGCAGTTGTCTGTTGCATTGAGTTTACACTATGGGTGGGACTCGCAACTTAATACCAGCGAGATGTTCTGGATAGATATCTCAAGGTGGATGCTTAGTAGTAGATATTGATGGATTTCGGTCTACTTACTTTGGCGTACCGCCCATGCTTTGAACCTCAACCTTTCTTGCAATGTAGTCAGCATTGGTTTGCGCACATGGTCCTGTCAATTGCCCAGCTGTAATTCGTTTACCTCACATAGCTGTTTTATCGTCTTTTGGGAGAGAGACATCACTAGTGAACATCATGAGACTCCGGTCCATATTACCATCATTGATCACATCTGCTATTTACTTTTCGCTATTATTTACTATTGCAATTATATCTATCACTACTATCACTTGCGTTTAATCCTTTGTGAACTACAAGGCCGGAGGGATTGACAACCTCTCTGTACTCGTTGGGAGCAAAGTTATTTGTATCTGTGTGCAGGTCCACGTTGATTGCTAATATCTGGCGCCGTAGCAGTTGACACCTTCTTGTTGAACCTAGGAGTATCTGGGGATTCGATCCTTGGTATCTTTGCCAAGGGAAAAACTTCCGCAACACTACATCTCACACCTTCCACTTGGGGTAACCAACGAGGGGCGAGAAGCCTAGCAAGAGTTTTTCTGGCGCCGTTGCCGGGGACTCCACTCTTCAAGATAGGGGAGTTGCACGCTATCTTTTACCTTTGCTTTTAGTCTTGTTAGTTTACCTTTCAGTTTCTGCTTTAGTATCTTTTATCGAAAATCACAAAAATAGTTATCTTGCTTGCTTGCTACTATGGGTTCCATCGAGAACACCAAGTCGTGTGATACGTCCAAAACGTATCTATAATTTCTGCTTGCTCCATGCCACTTTTGGGTGATATTGCTATGATATTCATACACTTCCATACACTTTTGATCATATTTGGACTAACTTACTAATCCAGTGCACCCCAGTGCCAGTTTCTGTTTTCGGCTGTTTTTGTATTTCAGGTTTTCACGTTTCGAGAACTGCCCAGAAAAATTATATAAAAAATCAGCGATACGGAAACAACACTGCGTCCGAAGGGCAACCTGGGGGGGGGGGCACAGGGGCTCCAGGCGCTCTGTGGGCGCGCCCCCCCTGGGCCGTGCCGGGGGGGGGGGCGCCTGGGCCCCCCGAGGCTCCCCCGGTGCCCTTCTTTGGCATATATTTAAAGGACTCTCCGAAACCCTCAGGCCAGGACTTCTATTCATGATCCCATCTCTGTTCCGCCGCCGCCGCCGCCGCCGCTTCCAAGATCGGGAGCACCAGGAGAACTCTTCCCGGCACCCTGCCGGAGGGGAGGATCACCACCGGGAGCTTCTCCACCACCATGGACGCCTCCCGGATGACTCGTGAGTAGTCTCCCTTGGACCATGAGTCCATGACCAGTAGCTATGTGATGTTCTCCTCCCGTTCTTGTGCTTCACTAATTAGTCCTCGTGAGCTGCCCTACATGATCGAGGCACCTATGTAATCCTTATGCTGTTGCTATGTTGAGTTTGCTGGGATCCGATGGATTATGAGATTATGTTCAGATTGATCTTGAGTAATATATTTGATTCACCTCTTTTATATTTTAGTTCATAAGTAATTTTTGCATGTTCTCCGTTGTTATTTATTGCTTTGGCCGAGTAATAGGTAGTGACTCCAAGAGGGAACGTTATGCTCGATTGTGGGTTCATGCCCCTCGATGACTAGCTTGAGTGACAGAAACATGAGTCTAGGGGATGTGCTGTTGCCACAAGGGGGAAAACAACGGTGCTTGTGCCCGCGGGTGCAAGGATTGTTTACATTACGCAAAGTTCTTTTAATGCAGTTGTCTGTTGCATTGAGTTTACACTATGGGTGGGACTCGCAACTTAATACCAGCGAGATGTTCTGGATAGATATCTCAAGGTGGATGATTAGTAGTAGATATTGATGGATTTCGGTCTACTTACTTTGGCGTACCGCCCATGCTTTGAACCTCAACCTTTCTTGCAATGTAGTCAGCATTGGTTTGCGTTCGTGGTCCTGTCAATTGCCCAGCTGTAATTTGTTTACCTCACATAGCTGTTTTATCGTCTTTTGGGAGAGAGACATCACTAGTGAACATCATGAGACTTCGGTCCATATTACCATCATTGATCACATCCACTATTTACTTTCCGTTATTATTTACTATTGCAAAAACTATCTATCACTACTATCATTGCTTTTAACCCTTTGTGAACTACAAGGCCGGAGAGACTGACAACCTCTCTGTACTTGTTGGGAGCAAAGTTATTTGTATCTGTGTGCAGGTCCACGTTGGTTGCTACTAATCTGGCGCCGTAGCAATTGACACCTACTTGTTGAACCTAGGAGTCTCTGGGGATTCGATCCTTGGCATCTTTGCTAGGGGAAAACACTTCTACTTACTGCATCTTACACCTTCCACTTGGGGTAACCAACGAGGGGTTCGAGGCCCATCAAGGAGTATTTTCTGGCGCCGTTGCCGGGGACTCCACTCTTCAGGATAGGGGAGTTGCATGCTATCTTTTACCTTTGCTTTTTAGTCTTGTCATTTTACTTTTCATTTTTTGCTTTAGTTCCTTTTATCGAAAATCACAAAAAATAGTTATCTTGCTTGCTTGCTACTATTGGTTCCACCGAGAACACCAAGTTGTGTGACTTCACTAGTCACAACAACGATGACTTTATCAGCACACCTATCACTACACCTGCCACTTCAGCACCTTCATATGAAATTAAACCTGCTTTACTGAACTTAGTCATGAAAGAACAATTCTCCGGTGCTGGAGATGATGCTGCTTTACACTTGAACAACTTTGTAGAACTTTGTGATACGCAAAAGTACCAAGAAATAGATGGTAATATTGTTAAGCTTAAGCTTTTTCCTTTCTCCTTGAGAGGAGGAGCTAAAATTTGGTTTCAGTCTTTGCCTAGAAATAGCATAGATTCATGGGACAAGTGCAAAGATGCTTTTATTGGAAAATACTATCCACCTGCTAAAATTATCCAACTTAGAAGTAACATCATGAATTTTAAACAATTGGATAATGAACACGTTGCCCAAGCTTGGGAACGTATGAAGTCTCTTATCAAGAACTGCCCTACTCACGGTTTGACTACTTGGATGGTTATCCAAACTTTTTATGCAGGCTTGAACTTTACCTCGCGGAACTTGTTAGATTCGGCCGCGGGAGGAACTTTTATGTCAACTACACTTGGTGCTGCCACAAAGCTTCTCGATGAGATGATGACCAACTATTCCCAATGGCACACCGAACGCGCTCCAACAGGTAGGAAGGTAAACTCTGTCGAGGAGATTTCCTCCCTTAATGAAAAAGTTGACTTGATCATGTCTCTACTTTCGAAGCAATCTACTATTGATCCTCGTGATGTTCCTTTAAATTCTTTGACTGCTCAAGAACAAGTAGATGTGAACTTTATCTCTTGAAACAATATTAACAACAATGCTTATAGGAGTAACTTTGGTAACAATTCTAGACCGTTCCCCTCTAACTCTTATGGGAACAACAATGCTTATCCTAGTACCAAGAACTCCAATACTGAACTAGAGACCATGCTTAGAGATTTCATCACTACCCAAAAAGCCTTTAATAAGAATGTAGAAGAGAAACTACATAAACTAGATGATCTTTCTTTTAAGGTAGACCACTTAGCCAATGAGGTAAAATTGCTAAAAATTGAAACTTCTCCTCTTAAGGAGAGGGAAGTCATCCCTATTAATGCTACTCAAGTGCAAATTAATGAAAATATTAGGATGATGGCTAAGCTAAAAGAAAGATGGGCTAGAGAAAGGGAGGAAGAAGAAAGAATTAAGAGCCTTCCTACCCACCACACTGTTGCTACTATCCAAGTTGTTGAGGATGTTCACACTCTTAGCACCCAATGTACTCCTGGTCCCAATGGACCTATTAATGGTGATGCTATAGAAACTACCAACCAAGTGAACCTTAAGGATACCACTACCACTTTACTTGATGCTCGTGACCTTGATTTTGATAATTGCACTCTTACAGAAGTTATTGATTTCCTTCACAAGATGTCTAGAGATCCCCGCACTAGCACGCTTAACCTTGCCTTCACAGAGCATATCACTAATGATCTCATCAAAGCTAGGAAGGAGAAACTTAGAGTAGAAGCCTCCATACCTAGAAAGCTAGAAGATGGTTGGGATCCTATGATAAAAATTTATTTGAATGACTTCTCTTATTATGCATTATGTGATGTTGGTGCTAGTACCTCTGTTATGCCCAAAAGGATATATGATATGCTTAAATTGAAACCTTATGATTCTTGTTCTTTTAGTGTTCGTCTCGTTGATTCTTACATAAATAAACCTTTGGGGAGGATCGATGATGTTCTTATTGTTGTCAATGATAATTATGTGCCCGTTGATTTCACTATTATGGATATTGAATGTGATCCTTCATGTCCAATTATTTTGGGACATCCCTTTTTGCGCACCGTTGGTGCTGTCATTGACATGAAAGAGGGTAATATAAAATTTCAGTTTCCACTCAAGAAAGGGATGGAACACTTCCCTCGTAAGAAGGTCAAGTTACCTTTTGAGTCCGTTGTACGGGCTAGTTATTCTTTTACTCTTGATAAAACTTGATCTATGCATTATGCCTAGCTTAAAGGCATAAAAGAAAGCGCTTTTGGGAGGCAGCCCACATGAATAAATTTTTTGCTTTTGTTGTGTCTTGATGTTGTTTACTGCTGTAGCATCATCATTGTATCTTTGCTTTTCATATTTGTGCCAAGTATAGCCTCCGATTGCTAGAAAGTTCAAAAGTTGTGAGGTGCTGTCCAGGAAACAGATTCTGTCCTTGGATAGAAAAATTCGTATAAAATCACCAGATCATCTTTTTGGTCTGAATTTTATAGACAGCGTTCTCTATATAATTTTCTTTCGTGCGTCAGTTCTGAGTTTTTTTATTTGAGTTGCAGAAGTATCCCGAACAGGTCAATTACTGCCTGTTGTTCTGTTTTTCACAGATTCTGTCTTGTTTTGCCTTACCTTCACTTTGCAAATTAAGAACTTGCTTTTTCTTTGCAAAAACCTTTTGGCAATCTTGAGAAACAGTAGAACTTCAAGAATATCCTTATTTCCAGCAAGGTATAATTATTTTATTAAGGGTACTAACCTCGCTAATCAGATTATGATGAGTTATGTATGAAGGGAGTTTTCAAGTGTGCGAGGGAAGATGATAAAAAGATTCAGGAGTGTCAAGCGCTCAAGCTTGGGGATGCCCCCGTGCACCCCCAAGAAATATTCAAGGAGACTCAAGCGTCTAAGCTTGGGGATGCCCCCGTGCATCCCCTTCTCCATCAACATTATCAGTTCGTCTTTCGTTTCGCTATATTTTTATCACTTCATATGTTATGTGCTATGCTTGGAGCGTCTTGCTTTTAGTTTTCTTTTTAGTTTTTCATAACGAGTCGGAACCCAGCATTCCTTTATGTGGGAGAGAAACACGCTCCACTTCTACCTAGAACATTACATAGAATTTTCATGTCTATCTATGTTGTGTGTGTTCTTTGTCTTTTAATAGCTACTATCGTGCTCTGCTCTTAGTATTCATGCTTATCTTTTCAAGAGCTTTTATTTAGTTGGTTGCTTGAACTCTCTTTAATTACCATGCTCACCTTATTAAGAGAGTTTTCTTCCGTTGCATGGGTTAATGTGTCTATGATAAAGATGCTACTTTCATGATGGTGCTTAGTAGTTCAGGTTTTCTTTTGGTTAATCTCAAATAGCTGGGGGGTTCCCAATGTGTTATTGGAATACCAACTTGGTTTGTTTGCCTATGATATGGTATGGTTTAGTAATATCTTCCTTCGAGAATTTATTTTGATTGACTTGGCGTATGCTCACGCATATTCAAGACTGTAAAGAAAGTCTGTCAAGCCTTGGTGATCTTTTATTTCTGAGTAGCGATATAACTACCATGCCTGATTCAATATTGCTTTGTCGCTCTGCATGATTATGACCGTCATTGCTCTCTTAGTTGGTCGCTCCCAGTCTTTTGCTAACCTCCACCTGCACTAAGCAAACTAACCATGCAATACATAGCTCATGGGAAAGTAGCCTAAAAACTATTGTGGTAAAGAATATGTTGCTTATGTATCTTATTTCTTATAAGTTGCTTGCTGAGCGGTAACCATGTTTCTGGGGACGCCATTAACTGTCACACTTTTGTTGAATATCATGTGAGTTGCCATGCATGTTCGTCTTGTCTGAAGTAAGGGTGATTTACCGTGGGTTGAATAACTATGCATATTGTTAGAGAAGAACATTGGGCCGCCAACCAAAGCCATGCATCATGGTGGAAGTTTTAGCTTGGACCTTAATCCGCAATCTCTTATGAGAATATGCTTATGCATTAAAGAGGAGTCCATCATCTATTTTCTATGTTGTCCCGGTATGGATGTCCTCAAGTTGAGATCTATCAAAAACGAGAAATCAAATGCGATTTATCTCCTTGGACCTTTGTACAGGTGGCATAGAGGTACCCCTTTGTGACACTTGGTTAAAACATATGCAATGCAATGATAACCCATGGGAATCCGAGCTAATTAGGACAAGGAGCGAGCACTATTAGTATTCGATGCATGAGGCTTGCAACTTATAGGATGTTTTATGCATGACACATATGAAGTACTACTACCGTTGACACAATTGCTTCCATGTTTTCAAAATAAAAAGCTCTAGCACTTAACCTTTCTTTTACTTTTATGTTAAAAGCACCAACTACTGAGAGCATGATTGTCATTCTGAGTGTAATGTGCATTGTCCCAAAGTAGCATTGTCTTTTGCATGATTGTGATATCGTTTATTCTGAAATGATTGTATCTAGTCATCACTTAAACCTTGAAGGTGCCCCTGCATTTATGTTTTGCATCACTAAAGGGGGCAAGCTAGATATCACTTTATCATATTTGCACATCATGTTCATTGCAAATCTTTTTGATGTTTCAGTTTCATGTTGTAAAACTTTCAGTCATTTGTGATTTTCTCTTGAGACAACTTAATAACTTTAGAATAATTGTCTTAGTAAGCTTTTGTCATATGACTATGAGAAAGTCCTATATGGTTAATAGCATGTCACCACAGAAATTATTCTTGTTATCATTTACCTACTCGAGGACGAGCAGGAATTAAGCTTGGGGATGTTGATACGTCCAAAATGTATCTATAATTTCTGCTTGCTCCATGCCACTTTTGGGTGATATTGCTATGATATTCATACACTTCCATACACTTTTGATCATATTTGGACTAACTTACTAATCCAGTGCACCCCAGTGCCAGTTTCTGTTTTCGGCTGTTTTTGTATTTCAGGTTTTCACGTTTCGAGAACTGCCCAGAAAAATCCAGAAAAATTATATAAAAAATCAGCGATCCGGAAACAACACTGCCTCCGAAGGGCAGCCTGGGGGGGGCACAGGGGCTCCAGGCGCCCTGTGGGCGCCCCCCCTGGGCCGCGCCGGGGGGGCGCCTGGGCGCCCCGAGGCTCCCCCGGTGCCCTACTTTGGCATATATTTAAAGGGTCCTCCGTAACCCTCAGAACAGGAACCCTTTTCGCGATCCCATCTCTGTTCCGCCGCCGCCGCCGCTTCCAAGATCGGGAGCACCAGGAGAACTCTTCCCGGCACCCTTCCGGAGGGGAGGATCGCCACCGGGAGCTTCTCCACCACCATGGACGCCTCCCGGATGACTCGTGAGTAGTCTCCCTTGGACCATGACTCCATGACCAGTAGCTATGTGATGTTCTCCTCCCGTTCTTGTGCTTCACTAATTAGTCCTCGTGAGCTGCCCTACATGATCGAGGCACCTATGTAATCCTTATGTTGTTGCTATGTTGAGTTTGCTGGGATCCGATGGATTATGAGATTATGTTCAGATTGATCTTGAGTAATATATTTGATTCACCTCTTTTATAGTTTAGTTCATAAGTAATTATTGCATGTTCTCCGTTGTTATTTATTGCTTTGGCCGAGTAATAGGTAGTGACTCCAAGAGGGAACGTTATGCTCGATTGTGGGTTCATGCCCCTCGATGTCTAGCTTGAGTGACAGAAACATGAGTCTAGGGGATGTGCTGTTGCCACAAGGGGGAAAACAACGGTGCTTGTGCCCGCGGGTGCAAGGATTGTTTACTTTACGCAAAGTTCTTTTAATGCAGTTGTCTGTTGCATTGAGTTTACAATATGGGTGGGACTCGCAGCTTAATACCAGAGAGATGTTCTGGATAGATATCTCAAGGTGGATGATTAGTAGTAGATATTGATGGATTTCGGTCTACTTACTTTGGCGTACCGCCCATGCTTTGAACCTCAACCTTTCTTGCAATGTAGTCAGCATTGGTTTGCGTTCGTGGTCCTGTCAATTGCCCAGCTGTAATTTGTTTACCTCACATAGCTGTTTTATCGTCTTTTGGGAGAGAGACATCACTAGTGAACATCATGAGACTCCGGTCCATATTACCATCATTGATCACATCCACTATTTACTTTCCATTATTATTTACTATTGCAAAAACTATCTATCACTACTATCATTGCTTTTAACCCTTTGTGAACTACAAGGCCGGAGAGACTGACAACCTCTCTGTACTCGTTGGGAGCAAAGTTATTTGTATCTGTGTGCATGTCCATGTTGGTTGCTACTAATCTGGCGCCATAGCAATTGACACCTACTTGTTGAACCTAGGAGTCTCTAGGGATTCGATCCTTGGCATCTTTGCTAGGGGAAAACACTTCTACTTACTGCATCTTACACCTTCCACTTGGGGTAACCAACGAGGGGTTCGAGGCCCATCAGTCCTCCGGCAGCACGACAGCGTGGTGGCGGTGGTGGTACAGAATTCTCGGCAAGCACTACGGAGAGGAAGATGATTACGAGGGAGAGAAGGGGCAGCACTGTGGCGTGCAAGGGTGCAGCTTCCCTCCCTCTCCACCTCTATATATAGGGGAAAGGGAGGAGGTGGGACGCCCTAGGGTTCCATAGGCAGGGCCGATAGCTACAAGGGGGAAACCCTAGATGGGTTTGGTGCGCCCCAGGAGTCTTTCCCCCCAAGCCAAGGGGGGCTGCCCTAGGGGGGAGCCCCCACCTCCTCTGCATCATAGGATGGGGTGAGGGGGAGCGCACAGCCCTGTAGTGGGTTGGTGGTCCCCTCCCATTGACCCATGAGGCCCCCCAACACTTGTCGGGGGCCCCCAAAACACCTTTCGGCCATCCTGTCCATAACCCGGTGCCCCTGGAACACTTCCACACTCCGATACCCTTCGTCCTATATATCGATCTTCACCTCTAGACCACTCCGGAGTTACTCTTCATGTCTAGGATCTCATCCGGGACTCCGAACAACCTTTTCTTTGACCTAGAAACAATAGGAGAGGCTCCTACTGTGATATATCAAAACAAAGTATACATAAGTTTACATACACTTGAGGGAGGGGGGGCTCAAGGAACCATCCTGAAAAGGGAGCTAAAAGATTGACTAGTCTAAGGGAAGAGTGGCTAATACTAGATCAGTGGAGAAGCAACGGTTACAAAGAGAGAGCGAACAGAGTGATGTAGTTCGAATAAGATTTGTCTACTCTGAATTTGAGCCAAAGAAGGTCTGCTTTGGTACTATTTTTCCAAGCTGCTAGAGATGGGGTTATATGCGTGAAGATATAATTGTTCCGTTCGTTCCAGATATTCCTGGCAACAATACCCACCACCTCAAAAAATAAATCTCTAGAAAATGTCCTTCTAGCAGCTTGTATGGCTTCAATCTCGGAATGGCTCATGTTCCAAGAAACACCCACTTTTGTCCAACAGGACACACTATATAGACATAGGAAGATTAAATGGTTGATAGATTCTACAGCACCTGAGTCGCGAAGGACACAATTAAAGCCATTATTGATGATCTTGATTTCAGCAAATCTGTTTGCTATTCTTTTGTGTGCAAAGAGGCATTATTTTCATTCGAGGACGTGCCTTCCTCTTTGCCTCCTGCCGTCACTAACATTTTGTAGGAGTTCGTTGACGTCTTTCCACAAGACGTACCACGGGGATTACCACCTATTTGAGGGATTGAGCATCAGATTGACTTAATTCCTGGTGCATCGCTACCCAACCGTGCACCATACCATACCAATCCAGAGGAGACGAAGGAGATTATGCGTCAAGTAAATGAGCTACTAGATAAATGTTATATACACGAATCCCTTAGTCCTTGTGTTGTTCCTATTATTCTGGTGCCGAAAAAGGATGGTACATCGTGTATGTGTATTGATTGTAGAGGCATTAATAATATTATTATTTGTTATCGTCATCCTATTCCTAGGCTAGATGATATGCTTGATGAATTAAGTGGCTCTACTATTTTCTCCAAAGTTGATTTGCATAGTGGATACCATCAAATTCGTATGAAATTGGGAGATGAATGGAAAACAACATTTAAAACTAAGTTTGGATTATACGAGTGGTTAGTCATGCCTTTTGGGTTAACTAATGCACCTAGTACTTTCATGAGATTAATGAATGAAGTTTTACGCGCTTTCATTGGATGATTTGTGGTAGTTTACTTTCATGATATACTGATTTATAGCAGATCTTTGGAGGAACATTTGGAACATTTACGTGCTGTTTTTATTGCTCTACGTGATGCACGTTTGTTTGGTAACCTTGGGAAGTGCACCTTTCGCATCGACCAAGTATATTTTCTTGGCTATGTTGTTACTCGACAGGGAATTGAGGTTGATAAAGCCAAGTTTGAAGCTATTGAGGAGTTTCCTTGGCCTCACTGGTTTATATAGCCGTTTTATGAGAGATTTCAGCACCATTGCTGCACCTCTCAATGAGCTTTCAAGAAGTATGTGCCTTTTGTTTGGGGTTCTGCACAGGAAGAAGCCTTGACGGTATTCAAAGATAAGTTGACACATGCTCCATTACTCCAACTTCCTAATTTTAATAATACTTTTGAGCTTGAATGTGATGCTAGTGGAATTGGATTAGGAGGTGTGTTATTACAAGATGGTAAACATGTTGTACACTTTTCTGAAAAATTGAGTGGGCCTAGTCTGAACTATTCTACTTATGATAAGGAATTATATGCTCTTGTTCGGACTTTGGAAACATGGCAACATTATTTATGGCCCAAAGAAATTGTTATGCATTCTGATCATGAATCTTTGAAGCATATTAAAAGTCAAGCTAAATTGAACCATAGAAATGCTAAATGGGTTGAATTCGTTGAGACTTTCCCTTATGTCATTAAACACGAGAAGGGTAAAGAAAATGTTATTTCTCATGCATTGTCTTGTCGTTATACTATGCTTTCAAAACTTGACTTTAAATTTTTTGGTTTGGAGACCATCAAAGATCAATATGTGCATGATGCTGAATTTAAACATGTATTGCAGAATTGTAAAGATGGGAGAACATGGAACAAGTTCATCGTTAATGATGGATTTGTGTTTCGTGCTAACAAGCTATGCATTCCAGCTAGCTCCTTTCATCTTTTGTTGTTGCAGGAGGCGCATGGAGGAGGATTAATGGGACATTTTGGCGTGAAGAAGACGGAGGATGTACTTTCTACACATTTCTTTTGGCAAAAGATGAGATGGGATGTTGGGCGCTTTGTTGCTCGCTGCACTACATGTCAAAAAGCCACGACTCAATCCTCATGGTTTATATATGCCTTTGCATGTACCTAGTGTTCCATGGGAGGAAATATCTATGGAATTTGTTTTTGGTTTACCTAGAACAAAGAATGGGAGGGATAGCATATTTTTTTGTCGTGGATAGGTTCTCGAAAATGGCACACTTTATACCATGTCATAAAAGCGATGATGCTGCTAATGTTGCTGATTTGTTCTTTCGTGAAATTATTCGCTTGCATGGTGTGCCAAATACTATTGTTTCAAATTGTGGTACTAAATTTCTTAGCCACTTTTGGAGATGTTTATGGGCTAAGTTGGGGACTAAACTGCTTCTAAATACTACTTGTCACCCCCAAACTGATGGACAAACTGAAGTAGTCGATAGAACTTTGTCTACTATGCTTAGGGTTGTTTTGAAAAATAACAAGAAAATGTGGGAAGAATGCCTGCCTCATATTAAATTTGCTTATAATTCGTTCGGTGCATTCTACTACTAAGATGTGCCCTTTTGAAATTGTATATGGTTTCCTACCTCGTGCACCTATTGATTTGTTGCCTCTTCCATCTTCGGAGAAGGTTAATTTTGATGCTACATGATGAACTGATCTTAAAAATGCATGAGTTAACTAAGGAAAACATTGAGCGTATGAATGTTAAATATAAACTTGCTGGAGATAAAGGTAGAAAACATGTTGTCTTTGCACCTGGGGATCTTGTTTGGTTACATTTGCCTAAGGATAGGTTTCCTGATTTGCGCAAATCAAAGCTAATGCCACATGGTGATGGTCCTTTTAAGGTGTTAGAGAAAATAAATGACAATGTATATAAACTTGAGCTACATGCATATTTTGGGGTTAGTCCCACTTTTAATATTGCAGATTTGAAGCCTTATTTGGGTGAGGATGATGAGCTTCCGTCGAGGACGACTTCATTTCGAGAAGGGGAGGATGATGAAGGCATCAATACCATTGTTACAACCACTGCCCATGCTATTATACATACTGGACCAATTACTAGAGCTCGCGCACGCCAATTGAACTACCAGGTATTTCGTTTCTTGGTAATGATTCTAACGTTCATGTGAATATGATGCTGCCTAAATTGGATACATTTTTCTTGCTTACAAATGAAGGGCCTAGCTTGGAAAAGAAGGATGAACATTGGAGCAAGATCAAGCATGGAGATGATGGCATGCACAAGGGGAACAAACATGGAGTTACAAGTGATGATTTTAGGACTTTGAAGCCACCATAATGAGTGCATGAAGCCTTGGACGAAATATACAAGTTTCCACTTCATCAATTTCGTCCGGTGGCTATTATAGGTGCTACGTCACCTTATTATTGGGCTAGGCCCATGTAATTTCGAAATACTTGAGAATAGGCTGTTTTTAGAGTCCGTATGTGTGGAGAAACAAGAGTTAGGGTTGGTTTCGGACCCCTCCTCCAAGGGCCATGAAATTCCCCCCTCTTCCTCCATATATACATCCCTTAGGGTGTCGTTTAGACTTTGGGTTTTGTTTAGATTAACGTTCGCCATAGCTGCAACTTCAAGTACTTCGTTTGTATTCAACGACCAGACAAAGACGTCACAAAACCCCACTTTTGTCAATAAAGCTTTCCTCTTAAATTCGCAATATCCAGATTGCAATCTTAGTTTCTTGCTTGTTCTTCGTTTGCTTGCAGGAAATAGACCCTCGTGGTCAGGTTGATCATACTCCGGCGTGGTCAATAACCTCTCGGAGTTGTTTAGCGATTGCTAAGGCACGACGTCCTCGCACGTTCGTAGTCGGATCGTCGAAGTCTACTCCACCAAAACGATAGCCACCATCTCATCGAAAGATGGGACACCTTTTCCTCTATCAAGTGGTATCCCCCTCAAAAGCAGAGCTTTCACCTGGACTAATATGCAAGAATGTCCTCTTCTGGAAAAATTGGACTGGATCCTCACCAGCTCAGATTGGATTAATGATCATCCCAACACCATGGCTTTCCCATTGGCAAAAATCTCATCAGACCACGTGCCCATCAAAGTACAAATTGACAGCAAAATCCCTAAAAGTAATATCTTCAGGTTTGAAGAATTCTGGGAAGATTTTGAAGGTTTTATTGAGACTGTGAAAATGTGTTGGCAAAACAAAATGCACTATGCAGCCTCTGCAAAAAATATGGTGGCTAAATTCAAAGCAGTCAGAAAAGGCCTTAAGTCATGGAGTACAAATTTACCTCAATTAAATAAAATCATAGAGAATTGTTGTTACTATGTCAAGCTACTGGATGGCATTGAAGATCAGAGACAACTGTCAAGAATTGAGAGAAATTTTAGAAAAGCTCTTGTCACATATACCAATAATCTATTGAAGACAAAAAGAAAATACTGGAGGATCAGAGCCAACATAAGATGGGCCAAATTAGGAGATGAAAATACAAAGTTTTTTCATGCTATTGCCACACGGGTTTTCAAACACAATTATATATCCTTCCTAAAAAGCACAGATAACATGGGGGTATATGATCATGACCAAAATGCATCTATTTTATGGTAATCATTTAAAGAAAGAATTGGTATGACTGAGAACACTAGCAAACTCTTTGATATTGATCATCTTGCCCTGGCACATATTGATGACACCATGGACAGTAACTTCACAAAAGAGGAAATTGATGATGTCATTAAATATATGCCAAATGATAAAGCACCTGGGCGAGATGGGTTTAATGGCCTCTTCATGAAAAGGTGTTGGCACATCATCAAAGAATATATATATATATATATATATATATATATATATATATATATATATATATAAGTTCATTGATGATTTCTACAATGAGAAAATATCCTTGGAGCTTGTGAACTCTTCTTTTATAACACTCATACCAAAAAAGGAGAATCCTAGAAACCCTAATGATTTTAGGCCCAACTCTCTTGTCAGCATGCCCATAAAAATCACTACCAAGCTTCTTGCCAATAGAGCACAAAAAGAAGTGGTGAAAAGGATTTGATGAAACCATACAAAAACTAATATGGTTTCATCAAATCCAGGAACATTCAGGACTGTTTGGCTTGGAGCTTTGAATACATTCACATGTGTCATAAGTTCAAAAGGCCCATTGTCATCTTCAAGATTGATTTTGAAAAGGCATGTGACAAGGTGGACTACAATGCAATATATTATATGATGGAACATCTAGGTTTCTCAGCTAAATGGATAAGATGGGTTAAGATGATACTGACTACAACATCTGCATCTGTCATAATGAATGGAGTTCCTGGAAAAAGTATTAAATGTAAAAGAGGAGTAAGACAAGGTGATCCATTCTCCCCATTATTATATTTTATGGTGGCTGGATTGCTGCAAAAACTAGTGAATGAGGCATGGTCGCAGGGAGAAAATATGTCTACCAGTATAGAACACTAGTACCAGGAGAGACCCTATTATCCAATATGCCGATGACACCCTCATTATACTACTTGTAGAGCCTAATCAATTGACCAAGGTTATGGACATATTGAAAATACACTGAATTTACAGGTTTAAAGGTTAACTATAGTAAATCTTCCCTAGTACCTATCAATATTCCTGAAAGTAGAGCTCTTGAATTGGCAAACATCCTTGGTTGCAAAAAGGAAGGTATGCCTTTCACATACCTTGGTCTCCCTATGGGATCAACTAGACCTAAAGTGAAGGATCTTATGCCAATGGTATCTGGACTGGACAAGAGATTATCAGGTATTGCAAACCTGTTGACATATTCTGGTAGACTAACTCACTAGAAAGATGTGGTATCTGCTCTTCCAATATACGCATTGTGTTGCATCAGAGTGCCTTTTACTATACTGGACCATTTTGAAAAATCTGGCAGAGGCTTCCTATGGTATGGTAATAAGACTAATAAACAAGAAAATTGTCTGGTTAAATGGGAAACAGTTTGTCTACCCAAGAAAGCTGGAGGGTTAGGCATTCTTGATCTAAGAATGCAAAACAAAGCTCTTCTAATCAAATTCCTCCATAAGTTCTTCAACAAGCATGACATTCCATGGGTTGAAGTTATTTGGAATACATACTACCATGATGGCACAGTACCCTCATATCCTACATGAGTGGGATCTTTTTGGAGGAGAGATTGCTGTTCCATTTTGCATGATTTTAAAAGCATGGACACATGTAACCCTTCTACTGGCAACACAGGCAAACTCTGGCATGACAAGTGGAATGATGATATCTTACAAAATAGATTCGCATAATTATATTCATTTGCCAAAGATGCTGAATGCACAACTGCCACTGCTATCTCTCAAGCAGATAACAACTTTTTGATATGTTTTAATTGCCCATGTCATCTCTAGCTATTCAACAAAGTTTAGAATTGTTGGAAATCATAAACAACATTCACCATGACAATGACATCAAAGATTGTTGGCAGTTTCTGTGGAAAGGTAACGAATACTCCAACAAAAGGATTTACATGCACCTTATTGGAAACCCTCCTAATGCAGTAGCACCATTTCAGTGGATACATAAATCATGTAACCTACCCGTACAGGAATTCTTTTTCTGGTTACTGCTACTTGATAGGTTAAACACTAGAGATCTACTGATCAGGAAGAATTTTCACAGAGAAAGTAAAAGGTGCATACTATGTGATGATGAGCCCAATGAATATCTACAACATCTTTTCTTTGAATGAGATTTCAGCAAAAACTTTTGGGTAGCAGTAGATATGGAGTGGAACACAGATCTAAACACTATGGAGATGCTTGAAGAAGGCAAAAGCAGAAGTCACAACAAGGGCTTCAAGGAGAGACTGATAGCAGGATGTTGGAGCATATGGAAGCACATGAATGGCATCATCTTTGACAATAATGAAAGAAGCTTACTTCATTGCATATCAAGTTTCAGAGAACACTATAGCACTATCATAAAAGCAAGACCTAGCTTAAAAGATGGGATGCAATCATGGTTGGACACATTGTAATATGTTTCTTTGTATCATTCCTCTCATGTTCTACAGTCCCATGTAACACCACCATTGTTTAATGAAAAATTGAGTTAAAGTGGGGAGTTTTTCCTTACTGTGTTTGCTCAAAAAATGCTAAAATGTCACGGTTTCAACATGTTACGGGTATTCAATCTATCGGCCAGTAGAAACCACATAGAAACTTTGAGTTTCATATGAAGCTTTGATTTCAAGATCAGCGCAAATGGGGGAGGCGCCATGATGTCTTTATGACAGTGCTCATAGAATTTTATAGGGGAGTAATTATGTCCCCATTCATAAGTCCAAAAATCCCTTGTGCCTGTTTGATTTAAAGTGTCTGGTTTAAGAGAACTCACTGTCTGAAGCTCCGCAAACGCTTCTGGAGAGAAGGGTACATGAAACATGTTGGACCATTCAGTGGTTGCATAGAAATCGTCAACGAGAAATCCTCATCGATGGCATATGAGAAAAGACATGCAAAGTGTGTGGATAAAGGGGTCCATGCCACTTATCATGCCAAAAGGCAGTATCATGTCCATTACCTACAACATGAGTAGATATACCTCTAAAAATTGGCATGAGTTTGTATATTTGCTTCCACCAGAAGGAGGGTGATGCATGTGGGATAGACAACAAAGAATAAGAATCCTATATGAGACGAACCCATGGAAGATCAGCCCCGTTATAAAATTTATCAAGAAATTTTAGGAGACGACCTTGGTTTTGAACTTTCAAATTAATGACACCAAGCCCCCCATGTGCCTTGGGACGGCACACTCTCCTCCAAGCAACCAAAGAATTGCAAGTCTCCCCTTGTTCAGATTCCTTAGTCCAAACAAATCTTCTTCTGACCATATCAAAGTACTGAATGAACATTGAATTCAACTGCAAATTGCACATATCAAAATTAACCATAGATGTAGCAAGTGAGTTGACCAAGGTGATCCTCGAAGCATGGCAGAGAAGAGAGCATGTACTGGATAGTCTTCTCTCAACTCTGTCCACAAGTGGTAGGAGACCAGTCATTGACGGTTTGGTGGTACCGAGAGGGAGGCCTAAATAGGTGAACGTCATTTTACCCACTGCACATCCAAACACTGAAGCGAGCTCATTCTCTTTTGGTGAGTTCACATTTATGGGCACCAAACTAGACTTCTGAAATTTTATTTTAAGCCCCAAAGATGAGGTAAAATCTTGCAAAACCCTTTTAAGATGTAGATGTTGCGTACTACAGGCTGGAAGAATAATGATCGCGTCATTGGCATACTGGATTATGGGAAACTTACCATGCCTCGGGATTGGTAAGCATAAGTTTCCATTAGCGAATTCATCATTGATCACATAATTAAGAAGTTCAACCGCAAGGACAAATAGGAGTGGAGACACTGGGTCACCCTGGCAAACACCACGTTTGCAACGAAAGGATTTGCCCGCTACAGTGTTCAGCAAAACCAAGGAGTGACCCAAATGCAGAAATGTTTTTATCCAATGGATCCATTAGATATCAAACCCTAACCTCTCCATTATAGAAAAAAATGAACTCATGCTCCACCAGATCGAACGCTTTTTCAAAGTCTAGCTTGAGGAGAATAATTTCCCTTCCTGAATGCTCACATTGATGAATGTACTCGAAGGCCCAAGTCAGGCAATCCTGAATGGACATGCCCATAATAACCCCATATTGATTCTCATGAATGATCTTTAGGATTACTTTCTGTAAGCAATCAGCTAACAACTTTATCAATAGTTTTAGACAACAGTTGCGCATCGAGATGGGGCGAAAATCATTCACCACAGAGGGGTTTACTTTCTTTGGAATAAGAGTTGTTAACGAGGCATTGAGACAATCCAGCAAGATGTTCCCTTCCCAAAAACACTGACAAAGATCATACAAATCAAACTTGAGTATGTTCCAACAAGGTTTTAGGAAACAACCATTAAATCCATCCGGGCCCAGAGCTTTGTCCAAAGGAAGATTATTAACTGCATCATCAATCCCCAAGTGGGAAAAAGGTTGTGAAAGGCCACCTAGATCAAAGGTAGCCGAGACAAGAGCATCCAGATTGAATTTCATATCAGTAGGTATATAAACCCCTAATCTTTCTATGAATGCATGAAACAAAGCATCAGCTTTACTATCGTGATCTTCTAGAACCACACCATTTGCTAGTGTTAGTGAGGCAATAGAATTGCATCTGTGCCTTTCGATGGGCATCCTTTGAAAAAAACTTAGTATTTTCATCTCCATACTTAATATAGCGAATAGTACATCTCTTTCTCCAGTATTGATGTTTGTAGTCTTGTAGACGAATAATATGAGCCTTGAGAATTTTCTTGAAATTCCATTCTTGAAGAGCCAGATGCCTTTTTTCTTCTAGGCCATCCAAAAATTTCAAAGTTTTTTCCGAATTCTCAAGCAATAAAGAGAGACGCGAGAGAGCTTTATTCGAGTGACTGAAGCCCGACCAAGTGCTTTGTGCTTGTCAGTTAATCTCCTAGCAGGATCAATAGCTCTAGATGGGATCGCCCATGATTTCATCACCACTTCTTTACACCCCGGGTGAGACACCCAATTTTTTTCAAACCGAAACAATTTGGTCCTTGCAAAATTTGATTGCACAGAAAAAGACATGGTATGTGGTCAGAAACTAGCCTCGCAAGTGATCTTACTTTAGTATTTGGATAAGAGGACGTCCAATGATTCGACGTAAGAAACCAGTCTAATTGTTCAAGAAGAGGTTCTTGTTACATAGTACTCCATGTGAACAAGGCACCATCAAGCAGAATTTCAACCTAACTTAGCGATCAAATTATAGCATTAAATGTGATCATGTCTGAGACGTCTCCTACTGGACGGTTTCTATTTTCGGGTGAACGGATAAAATTAAAATCACCCATGAGCACCCAATTATCAGAGGAACCAATCTGAAGATCATATAGCCAAGAAAGGAAGCTTAGCCTTTCATTCCCCGTGCATGGAACATAAATATTTGCAAGTTTCTAGGTATGAGACGAACAACCTTCGGTAACCATCATAATGACTCAACTATACTTATGTCGTCACCAAACGTTAAGTGTGTAGACCTTGTGGGTTCAAGAACTAGGCAGACATGACCGAGACACCTCTACGGTCAATAACCAATAGCGGGACTTGGATGCCCATATTAGTTCCTACATATTCTACGAAGATCTTTATCTGTCAAACCTCGATGTCAAAGATTCAGCTAATCCCGTATGTAGTTTCCTTTGTCTGTCGGTATGTTATTTGTCCGAGATTCGATCGTCGGCATCTCCATACCTAGTACAATCTCATTACCGGCAAGTCTCTTTACTCGTTTTGTAATACAAGATCCCGCGATTAACTCCTTAGTCACATTGCTTGCAAGCTTCTTGTGATGTTGTATTACCGAAAGGGCCGAGAGATACCTCCGTGTCATACGGAGTGCCAAATCTCAGTCTTGATACATGCCAACTCAACAGACACCCTCGGAGATACCTGTAGAGCACCTTTATAGTCACCCAGTTACGTTGCGACGTTTGGTACACACAAGGTACTCCTCCGGTGTCGGTGAGTTGCATGATCTCAAGGTCATAGGAACATATACTTGACATGCAGAAAATGGTAGCAATAAACTTGGTACGATCATATGCTACGTTTATAGTTTGGGCCTTGTCCATCACATCATTCTTCTAATGATGTGATCCCGTTATTAAATGACAACTCATGTCTATGGCTAGTAAATCATAGCCATCTTTGATCAACGAGCTAGTCCTGTAGAGACTCACTAGGGACATGTTGTTGCCTATGTATTCACACATGTATTTGAGTTTCCAATTAATACAATTATAGCATGGATAATAAACGATCATCATGAACGGGGAAATATAATAATAACCAGTTTATTATTGCCTTTAGGGCATATTTCCAACACTTTGGGGGCGCTTTGCGTGAACCTTCTATTGGTTCATCAACACTGATCTGCATTGTACTTTGGGACCCTGGTCATTATCCCCCTTGTAATATGAATTGGCAGTGCTCCTGTCGTTGCCCGTCAAAAATTGGATCAACACTTTAGCTAGGCTTCATTGATACCTAGTAGTATTATTGTGTGAAAGGTATCAGTGGGCAGGTAGTATTGTTGCGTGAGATGTTTCATGTATCGTTAGATTAGATATCTCTCCCTAGCTACCCACCAACCTGCATTCGTATTAAAGTGCACATTCTTATCTAATAATAAAGCTCCTATAGCTTCTGTCCATCCATCGCACAAATTTTGTAGAAAAGTCCGCATTTTTGTGAAATCAACTAGCGGTCCCGATTTAAGTGAGAACAGAAAAACATTTCGTGTTTTGCAGAAAACTCCCTCATGTTTTGGTTAATCAACCCGCAGTCCTATTTTAAGTGAGAATAGAAAACATTTCACTTTTTGCAAAAAAAACATGAGATTTTGGTTAATAAACCCAATGTTCGTCTAGAACATAACATCTTTTATATAGAATCAAATATTTTTTTAGTATTCGTGCCTTTAAACCGCTAATCTAATTTTAACATATTATATATGAAAATTGATTAAAAAAATATGTAGAATGTGAACGAGATGTTATTTTTACCTATTATCATTTTTAAATGATGTTTAGGGACAAATTAATATGCTTCAAAAAGTATTCATATCTTTTAAACGCTAACTCCAATTTTAACATATTATATATGAAAATTGATTAGGAAAATGCGTAAATCTGAATATGATGTTGTTTCACATGTTAATGATTTTACAGTGTTGTTTAGGATGCAATGTTAATCAGTAGTGCACGACCTGTTTTTTCTTTTGTACCGGTGCCGATTCGAACTGAAAATGAACACCTTAACAAAAACAAATTAGAGACGAAAGAAACCATCTACGACCATGCATGTCCATCGGCGAGAGTGGGAAGAACGGTAGACGGCAAGATTGATAATATGCCATGTTGAAATAAAAGACGTGGACCTATTGGGGTCTTGAGTCAAGATTATTGTGTTAGGGACGTGTGGTATTTTTTTTCCGTTGCAACGCACAGACTTTTCTGCTAGTATAACATAAGTTGCTATCTGAAAGTACACATACAATGCCAACCAACCTATAATTGGAATGTTAGAGGGACAGTGCGATCCTTGGCCCACGAGGGTTCAAATCCTGATACTCGTATTATTCCTAAATTTATTTTAGGATTTCCAGCGACGCACTTTCAGTGGGAGAAGACGTTTCCATCGACGACAAGGTGCCTACAGTGACTTCGTAAATTTTAATTTGATAGGCTGGCTCGGTCTCTTAAAAATATGTGCGTGTTAGCGTTCATAGAGATGAATGTATGTGCGTATGTACGAGCGCTTGCGTTTGTACTATCTTAATTTTTTATGACTAAGTTGGTAAGCTCCCGCAAAAAATATGACAAAGAAAACGTAAGTAGATTCGTGTGTGCAGTACGTCCCTAGGTAGTCGTGTATGGTTGCAAACATCGGTTATCCAAGTATATATGTAGTTTTATACACATGAGTAGTTTTATACACATGATATATGTAGTTTCCCCCGCAAAAAAAAAAGATATATGTAGTTTTGTATACAGAGCATGTACGACAAACTCGTGGTGGCTGTGGGTCAGGACTTTGTACCACTATTTTTTCTTGCGGGACCACTATTTGTAACCCCAAATTCAGCAAGTTGCTGTCATCACATCACATGGAGTATTATACTACTATTAGTAGTAATTAACTAACTAGCCGTTGTACTACTTTTTTCTCTACAACTCCGGCGGTCCGGCGATGGGAAAGCCATGGGCCCCGGGCATTGGGAAAGCTGTGGGCCTAGGCGCCCGCAGGCGGCCGCTCCACCCACTTCGGGGCCATTGTCCTCATCAGCGGGCCGCTCCGCGCAGAAGGCAAAGATCGTCATCTTCTTCGGCGATGAGCAGGACTAACCGTCACAGCAGTCCATGTCGGTGTCATCTGTCACATATGAGGAGTACAAGCATCAGATGGAGGTGATGCTGCGTGGATCCCTCCTCCATGTTAACAGCCCAATAGCGCCATCGGAGCCGCTCCTCTGCATGAAGCCGGAGCCCCTTCGCACTCTCCTTCGTGCAACCGTGGCGTACAAATCGGATGCCACATCAAGGAGCAGACCCACTCGCCGCCCCTACGTATCAAGGAGGAGCGGCTCTCTTCGCCGCCCCGTCGCATGAAGAAGGAGTTGCGCTCTCCGCCGCACTGCCCCCATGTGATCGCCGCGAGGCACGCAATCACATTCACCGCTACCTCGGCGGCGACAGAAGCTCTTCGTCCTGGAGCGCCCTGATGACACAAGAGTACGCCGATAGCGAGCGGTGCCATTGGGATAGGCCCAACGAGGTGCATTGGTTGGAGTTTGCGGACCCCGACATCCCGCCGCCACTCACCGTGGCGGAATCAGACCTGGCATACACATGGTCTATGGAACGCTCCGTGGCGACGGCGGAGACGAGCAAGCATCGTCTCCGCCGCCTCGACAGTGAGATGGCCAAGTGCCGTGAAGAGTGGTCTCCCAGCGAGATCACCGCCACCAATGCCTCCTTCTCCAAGGCCAACCGCCCTCTCCCCCGCCCATGTTGTCGTTGGCCATGGCCGCACTGCGCCCGACGCAGGAGGAAGCCGAGCAGAGCATCTGCGAGCGTCAGCTGGCTGCCGGAAAGCTCTGCCGTGATGCCACACCCTTTCGCTGATCGAAGCCCGACGACGACGACGACTCCGGCGATGATGCCGCGATATCATGCAAGACTACGTGCAAATGGAAGTGAATCGAAGTTTAACCAAAACATTGACACTCATGTCAATACTTGCAAATTGAAGCGATAACACTAGAATGGATCTTAGGGAAAATATGAAGGAAAAAATTTGACATGACCTTTACTAAAAATAGGACATAGTGAGTGCTAGGAATTCGGCCAAACGGAAATGAATCAACGTTTTGCGAAAATATTGACACTCTTATCAATAGCTGCAAATAGTAGCCAACGACACTAGACTGGATCCTAGGCAAAACATGAGAGAAAAAAAATTGACATGACCTTTGCTAAAAATACAACATAACGGGTGCCAAAAATTCGGCGAAACTGGAATGAATCGATGTTTCGTGAAACATTGGCACTCACGTCAATACCTGCAAAATTTAAGCCAACAACACAAGAACGGATCCTAGACAAAATATGAAAGAAACTAAAATCAACATGACATTTGCTAAAAAGTGGATATAACGAGTGCAAGAAATTCGGCGAAACGGAAATGAATCGACGTTTTGTGAAAACATTGATACTCATGTCAATAGCTGCAAATATAAGCCAACAATTCCACAAAGGATCTTATTCCTAAACTACTCGTATTTACTCTCAGCACAAATAACACTAAGATACAATACTCAAATTTAACGTACGTAAAATATCGATCAAATTTGTACTTATATTTACCATAAACTCAATAACACTAAGAAGTAAGAACATTAGCATGTATTTCTAAACTACTCATATTTACCTTAAACATGGATGTGAACATACTAGAGAGGTGGCGTGGTTGGCATTCAAAGGCGACGCGAGGCCTCTGATGTTAGCAGAGGAGAGTAGGATGGCAGCAGGGCTAGGCAACAGGGAGGAACTTGGCGGCGGCACTGGCGGGATGCCTCCGGTGTTGGAGGAGGAGGCCATTCTACAGCGGCAACGAGGGGATCAATTTGGGGGGCGTGTGCGCGGGGGAGGGAATGTTTGCGTGCGGACCATTTTTTGTGAAAATTTAACATCCGCATTCGCGTAGTGGGCAAAGGTAGTGTGACGCCCGAAGACCGACGTCCCAGAAGATTCCAGAGGATTCCAGATGTTCCGGATTCTCCCGTGTGTTTCAGTTGTGCTTGCTTTATTTATTTTTGCATTGCATCATGTCATCATGCCATCATGTCATATTTATTTTTGCATCTCAACTTAAATAAATCGTGTGGGCCTTCGGTCCATTTAAATCGAGGGAAGAATGACTTCTCTTTATAACATATCCTCCCAATATTTAGGGAGCTATTATAATAAATATTCCATTCTTTGGAATTAAGCATAACACACTTGCATATTTTCCCCATGCCTTCTCTTTCTCTTTCCTTGCCTCAAACCTTGCCCTAATTCAAGCCATTTGAATTTAATTCAAATGTGTTCGAATTTTACTCTTGCATTCTTGCCTCTCTTATTTTCGTGGACCGTGGACATTTTTGCGAGTCCGGGAAAAATAACCTCTTGCCTAAAATCTTCCCCTAACCTTTCTTTTCTTTCCTCTTCTTTTATTTGTTTCTGCTGCGTTTTTATTTAAAGAATCGTGGCAGAGGGCAGCCCAGCCGGCCTCTAAGGCCGCCGCCTCAGCCTGCTGGCCCATCAGGCCCATCCTCCCCAAACCTAAGCCGACCTAGCCATCGCCCCTCTCCCTCTCGTTTTCCTCCCGAGCCGCCGCCAGGCTCGTACTCTCCACGTCCCGCAGCTCTCTTCCTCTCGCTTCTGCCCGATCCCCTCGACCCCTCCTTCTCCTCCCGCTGGTTCCCTTCAGCGCCGCCAGAGGCCTCATCCCTTCGGTCGCCCGCACCTCTTCTCTCCCCGGGCCCGTCGCTCCTTCCTCGACCCCAGGGCGCAGCCGAGCCGCCCGAGTCCCTCGTCTGGGCCTCCATCTTCCGCGCCCTCCAGACCGCACGCCGCGCCCGCCGCTTCTCCCGCGAGCCGGCCGCTCCATGGCTGCGCCGTCCGCTCGCCATGGCCGCCCCGCCGGCCAGCACGTTAGCTCCGCCGGCCTCAGCTCCAGCGCCGGCCAAGAGTTGCGCCTCCCTCAGGCCGCCGCGCCTCCTTCTTCCTCGCCAAGGCGCGCGCGCCCGCGCCTCCTCTGTCTCCAGACCGTCCGCCGCCTTCCCCCCTCCTGCTGCAACCTCCAGGCCACAGCCCGGCTGGCCAGGTGCTGCTCCCGTCGCCATACTCCAGCGCAGCGCCAGCCAGTGCCTCCTCGGCCAGGAGCTGCCGCCCAAGGCCTGCAGCCACTCCGTCGCCAAGGCCGCTGCCAGCGCGAGCACCATCACCGCAGCGCCCGACGCCCCGGCCTCTCCTCCTCGCTCCAGGGAGAGGAGCTCCCTCGTCCGCGCCATCCCCTTGCGCTGCCTCACCGCCGGCCCTGCAACCTCGTCGCCACCATGGCCCCTTCACGCAAGCCTGCTACTGCCGTGTATTGTGTTTTTTTGTTGCCATGTGCTGTTGTTTTGCCAAGGACCAGTGTACGATTACAGGGTTTCGCCAAGTACCCCAACGACACGACCACAAGAACCCGAGTACAACTACAGCTGGTGTGTTTTTCGTCAAGTTCGACTACCGACGACTTGAACATCTACATCGCGAGAACGAGACCCCTCAAGTATCTCGACGCCCGATGTCAAGTTCGACTACAAGGAGAAACGCAAGTACCCCTACCGATGTCCGTGAACCACTACATCAATGTGTACCACTACTTCCTCGACGAACGTGTACCACGACTCGCGAGAACGGCTACTTCCTCTACGACCCTCATGTACAACTACTTCGACCCCGTGTACCACTACTTCCACTACGTCCCTCGACGATCTCGAACCGCCCCGAAACGAATGTTCCGAAGGTATAACCCCGAGACGATGCTCGTGGATGAATGCTTGTTGTGTTGTATGAGATGTTTCCCTTGTGTGCACCGTGCCCGTTTCGTCCTTTTGTCATGCTCCTCGGTTGCCTCGTCGCCGACTCGTGGGAACCCGGTGACGGGATCACCCCACCTTTCATCTTGTTCGGCTTGCTCATGCCACCTTTCTTTTGCACCGGACTCTCAACGAGTTACCGGAACCGGGATGTTGCCATTGCATCATTTTCGGATCGTTGTCGTGGCACCCTTTCCTTCCACCACGGTGATTTATACTCCTTATCATCTCCTTATCTCTTCATGTTAATGTTTAACTAAAATTGCATAAACTTGATCATGTCATCCGCATCATGTTAACAACATTATATGTGTGAATTGTTGTTTGCTTAAAATTGCTAAACATGCATATGGGGTTTTTACCGAAATTTGTTGTTGTTATTTCCGGCCTCATTTAAAATGCCTAGATAGGTAGTTTGGTTTGCTTCACCTCTTGCCATGTTAACAAACATTTAATCTTGTCTTGTAAATAAACGAGAGTCAATTAAATAATTAAATGTGGTGTTTCGTCAATATGCAACTCGCTGCATATTGAGCTCCACTTAACTTATAGTTTTGTTTGTGCTCTTTGCCATGCCATGCATATTTAAACCGGACATGCATCATACTTGGATGTGCTTCGTATGCCATGTTTATGCTTGTGTGTTTACCGTGTTGTTTGCTTCTTTCCGGTCGCTTCTCTCGTTAGCTTCGGTTCCGTTCCGGAGTTGTGAGGATTCGCTCGACTATGTTGCTCCGTCTACTTCATGGATCCGTTCTTCTCCCTTGCGGAATCCCAGGCAAGATGATCATACCCTTGGATACCTTTACTACCATTGCCATGCTTAGTTGTCTCGATGCTATCGTTACATGTCGCGCTACCCATCTTTTATTGTCAGCCCTCTCCTTGTTGCCATGAAGCCTCTAACCTTTGACACCTTCCTAGCAAAACCACTGTTTGGCTATGTTACCCGCTTGCTCAGCCCCTCTTATAGCGTTGTTAGTTGCAGGTGAAGATGAAGTTCATTTCAGGAGGGAACTTGTTGTTGGAATATCACAATATCTATAATTATTATTAACACACCTATATACTAGGCATGGGTGGAAGGCTTGGCCTTTTGCTCGGTGTTTTGTTCCACTCATGCCACCTTAGGCGCCGATAAACCGGCATTATGTTCCTTGATTTTGCATTCCTTACACGATGGGTGGATGGGGACCCCTTGACAGTTCAACTTTGAATAAAACTCCTCCAGCAAGGCCCAACATTGGTTTTAATTTGCCTCATAATAACAATTTAATTAATTAATTAAAATTGCATAGGGGGTCGCGTCCCCGGGTTCTTAATTCTACATAGCAGGGGGGGCCAGTGTTGATGGTGTTGGTCCCAAATAGAGTCGTGTGCGGCGCCCCCCCTTGGAAACTTGGGGTTTGGCTGCTGTACGCTGTGCTCATCCGGTCGTGGCCTGAGACAAGATACGCGCGGCTACTATCAGGGTGTCGGCACGCCGGGAGGTCTTGCTGGACTTGTTTTACCATTGTCGAAATGTCTTGTGCACCGGGAAGCCGAGCCTGATCGGATTTTCCCTAAGATAAGGGGTGATGATATTATATTTATCACTTCAGCTAATCGTGAGAGCTTGTGATGGGCTACGTTGGAACACCCCTGCAGGGTTATGATCTTTCGAAAGCCGTGCCCGCGGTTATGTGGCAGATTGGAATTTGTTAATGTCCGATTGTAGAAAACTTGACAGAGGATCCGAAGTAAAACACACAACTGAGTGAGTAACCGTGACTGTCTCTTTTCACTTTGAGAAGAGAACACGGTGGGGTTATGTTTGATTCGTATGTAGTTCAGGATCTTTAGCGATCACTACTAGTTGCGACCGTTTGCGTAGATGCTCATCTTATTCTGGTACTCGTAAGTTAGCCACCATATTATGCTTAGCCGCTGCTGCAACCTCACCACTTTACCTCTTCCTACCCACAAAGCTTTGCTAGTCTTGATACCCATGATTATGGGATTGCTGAGTCCTCGTGGCTCACAGATACTACAACACCAGATGCAGGTTCAGCCGATCATGATGCAGGAGCTGGTTCAAGTACTTCACTGGGAGCTCGATGAAGAGAGTGGCCGTATGCTTGTGACGTTGTTCGACGATCAGTAGTGGTTTCTACTAGGATTCGATCTAGACCTGTGGTTTAACGTTATGTTTGGTATCTTGTCTTTTGGATCTTACCCTTAGATGGGTTGTGATGTTTTGAATGATGTTTTGCTTATGTAATGTATTGTGTGAAGTGGCGAGTGTAAGGCAACTATCTCCTTTCGCAATTTCATCCCTATTTTACATGAGTCGTGCAAAGATACCAAACTTTAGATCATTCCAGAATGGGCTTAAACCTTTAAGTCGTGCCTCGACACGTAGGAGGTATAGTCCCATCCTGGGCATTACAAGTTGTTATCAGAGCCTTCTCCGACCTAGAAGCCCCCACTGATTGATCGAATCGTTGACGGTTCAGTCTAGGCACACACTTGAAAATGTTTTGAGTCCTATATATATATCGGAGAGTAGGATTTCTTTTGCTCCTCATCCCTTTTCACTCTGGTGAGGACTCCTGACGATTACTGATGTCTACTACACGCTTCTTTTCCTGTAGACAGTGTTGGGCCTCCAAGAGCAGAGGTTTGTAGGACAGCAGCAAATTTCCCTTAAGTGAGTAACCCAAGGTTTATCGAACTCAGGGAAGTGGAGGTTGAATGTACCGCTTTCAAGCAACCCTGCAATCAAGATACAAGAAGTCTCTTGTGTCCCCAACACACCTAATACACTTGTCAGATGTATAGGTGCACTAGTTCGGCGAAGAGATGGTAAAATATGGATGATAGGAGTGGCAAAGCAAAGTAATATAAATCTGTAATAAAAAGTGCAGCAAGCAAACAAGTGGTAAACGTGAGCACAAATGGTATTGCAATGGTGGAAACAAGGCCTAGGCTTCATACTTTCACTAGTGGCAACTCCCAACAACATTAACATAGTCTATCACATGATATCTCCCATAAAACATGCAATGGAGACGCACTCGGAGGTCATTCCTTTGTGGTCAAGAGAGGACGAGAATTATGTAGGGCTACAAAAGCACACCTCAAAGTTCGTAGTTCTCAATCTATGGATTTCCCAATGTCACCGCGGCCATCCAAAGAGAGTACCACAATCACCACAACATATCTCCAGGATAGTCAAAGACAAGCACCAAGAGACTCTCAATCTTCAATTGAAAGTGCAACTAATCCCCGGGTGGTTTTGGTAATTAATAACAACATATATATCATTGAACTAATAGTTACTTGAGAATCATTTCAGAGAAGTTCAGTGATATGGGTATGGAAATGACTGAAGAAGTGGACCCCTCAAAATGCTAAGGCAAGCATTGGCAAAAGCTCAAGACTCCATTTTTGGTTTAGTGATCAAAGATCACATTGAGTCCATAGGAAAAGCCAATACTATTAAAAGGGGATGAGGTTGTGTTGATGATCTGGTTGCTCAAGTGCTTAGTGATATGTCTCCTTCAGCTATCAGCAACTTTCACTTCTATACACACTCATAAGTAATCTCGGACAAACCGATTCTTCCAACTCAGTCCCACCGAGATGAACCACCTCAGCCATAAGCCAAACCCTAGAAAAATCGGTCAATCCGAGTTTGAGTTCGGTCTCACCGAAACTGGACTGCCAACCTTCTGTAACCGTTTGTCATCATTTCGGAATATCCGAGTTGTTATTTTCGGTCCCACCGAAACTGGCAAGTTCCTATCTTTGACTCATATCGGACAAACCGAGATGGTATTTTCGGTCCCACCGAAAACCCCAACGTTCACTATATTTGAACTTTCGGTCTGACCGAGTTTTCACTTTGGTCTCACCGAGATTGCTCAATTATGTGTGTAACGGTTGGATTTTGTGTGGAGGCTATATATACCCCTCCACCCCCTCTTCATTCGTGGAGAGAACCATCAGAAAGAACTACCACTCCTACCTTACACTTTCTGAGAAGAGAACTACCTACCCTTGTGTTGAGATCAAGTTGCTCCATTCCTACCATATGAAACTTGATTTCTAACCTTCCCAAGTTGCTTTCCACTCAATCCTTTCTTCCACCACAGCCATATCAGTGAGGAGAGTTGAGTGTTGGGGAGATTATCATTTGAAGCACAAGAGCAAGGAGTTCATCATCATCTACAACATCTATTACCTTTTGGAGGGTGGTGCCTCCTAGATTGGTTAGGTGTCGCTTGGGAGCCTCCGTCATCGAGATGTGGAGTTGAACCAAGAAGTTTGTAAGGGCAAGGAGATCGCCTACTTCGTGAAGATCTACCCCGAGTAAGGCTAGTCCTCCGTGGGCGTAGGCCATGATGGAATAGACAAGGTTGCTTCTTCGTGGACCCTTCGTGGGTGGAGCCCTCCGTGGACTCGCGCAGCCGTTACCCTCCGTGGGTTGAAGTCTCCATCAACGTGGATGTACGGTAGCACCACCTATCGGAACCACGAGAAAAATCTCCGCGTCTCCAAATTGCGTTTGATCTTCTCCACCTCTCTTTACTACATGTGCAATTTACTTTCCGCTGCTTATACTCTAGAATTGCATGTGTAGGGTGATACTTGAATTGATCATAATTGTGAAACTGCCAAAAACTGTGCATGATCAAAAGGCAGAATTTTTATATTGTCAAGTAGTCTAATCACCCCCCCTCTAGACATACTTTCGATCCTACATCAATCAACACACAAAAGAGGAAATCACTCATGAAAATATTCTTCTAATCCATGTCCAATAGACCGCTGTCACCTTGGTCTCGGGGATTATACTAGATAAAGACAAGTGAGTACATCAATTCAATACATAGAGGAAGGGGAAATATCATGGGATCACCCTAGATTAACATAGCCTATGATCACAACGAAGATCACATCATGGGAGAGAGAATTGACCACATAGCTACACGTACAAGCCCTCAGCCCCGGAGAAGACTACTCACACATGGACATGGTGAGGAGGAGCTTGATGGTGGTGTTGATGGAGAGGTGCAGCCCCGCGAGGAGGAGACGGCCGGCGGCCCTAGGGGGCGGCGGCGGCCCTTGGGGGCGGCGGCGGCCCTAGGGGGCAGCGGCTCCTTGGCCTCCCTTCTTCCTTGTGGATGGTGCTGCAATGGTGCTGGTCCTCCCCTCCAAGACGACAGCTTGGGAGGAGGAAAATTCGTGGCCCTTGGTGACCTAGGTTTCCTCTCTTTATATAGACTCTCGGATTCCCGTCATCAGATTTTGGGCTTCAGTAAAACGGGCTTTTCTCGGCCGTCCGGACTCCGATTTGGACAAATTTTATATCTAGAAGCATCCTCTCGAAATTCCCCACAACAAGTCATTGGAAGAATTGTTGCTCATGAGATGACACTTAAGGATAAGGAAGAGCTTCACAACAAGTCAAGTGGTGCTTACAAAGCTACAAGTGATGCTCCCACTACCTCAAGTGACAAGTTAATTTCCAATGAAGAGATAAGCCTAATGGTTAAGAACTTCAACAAGTTCTACAAGAATAGAGGCAAAGAAAGAAGCTCAAAGTCTAGATCATATGATGAAAAGAGATCTTCTAGCCGTGATCGAAACTGCTACAATTGTGGAAGACCCGGACACTACTCAAATGAGTGTACGGCTCCCCACAAAAGAAGAGAAGAATCTCCAAGAAAAAGATCAAGAGATGAGTCACCTCGGAGAGAGAGAAGGAGTAGAGATGATCGTTATGAACGAAGACCCTCTCGGAGAAGCAAGGATTCGGAGAGGAAAGACAAGTCATCAAGGAGCTACACAAGAAGAAGACATCAAGCTCATGTAGGTGAATGGGTCTCCGGCTCCGACTCCGACAATCAATCCGATGGAAGCTATCACTCCGACTCCGACTACAGTCAAGATGAAGGTGTTGCCGGTCTTGCTCTCGTATCCTCCAACTCCAACTCCTACGACTTATTTGATTCACCAAATGAGGGAATTGGAAGATGCTTCATGGCTAAAGGCTCCAAGGTAACACACCCTGAATTCATTGACTTTGATAGTGATGAGGATGACTTGCTTGGTGAAGATGAGCTCTTGCATGATAAATCTAGTGAGCTTAGTAACGATGAAAATGCTAGTAGTCTTTATAGTCGAGAAGAGTCGAATGACAATGCTATGAAGGAGATTGAGCGTCTAACTAAAGAACTAAACACTCTTAAGTTAGCTCATGAAACAACTCAAGAAGATCATAGAGAGCTCCTAAGATCTCATGAGAAGCTACGCTTCGAGAAGCTCACTCTAGAGCAAGAACATGAGTTTCTAAAAGCGATCAATGACGATCTTCGAAAGAAGAGTTCTTCATATCTTGCCAAACGACTTCTCTTGTCTAATTTCTTGCCACCTATTAAGACTAAGCATGACAAGCATAAGAAAAATTCTTCCTCTAGTAGTAACAATAACCATGTTAAATCTAATATTGTTGCTTCTAGTAGTTCTCTTGATTCCACTAACAATGTTTCAAGCCAAGTTGCACTTGAGCAAGAAAATAGCTTATTGAAGGAAATCATAGAGAAAGGTGTCTACAAGAGTCTTGCCGGAAGCAAGAACTTTGAGGAAATTATTCGCAAACAATGAAGGCACCGGAAGAATCAAGGGATTGGTTTTGAGCGAAAGTTCAACGCCGAAGGTGTTGAGTGGGAAGAAGGTCAATACCCTACTCCACAGTTTGTTTCTCAAAAGGAGAAGTATGATCCTACTTCTTCCAATGTGGAACAAGCTCAAGATGACCTTCCACCACAAGACCACAAGCTAAAGGCCAAGGACAAGCTTCAAGAGGAGATTGATGCATTCATTGAAGCACCTCAAGCCATGGTCAAGTGGGTTCCCAAGGACACATCAAGTTCTACTTCGTCAAGCTCAACTACAACCCCAAGGATTCCCATCAAGATGATGTGGATCCCAAAGAAGAAGAACTAGAAGGTTCTTGAGGGTGACTCCGCCAACATACTTCACTCATATTCTTTTTGGCAAGAACTTGTGCAATCAACTTCCACATCATGCACTAGTTCATGGAGTCACAAACCCTCTTGTTGGTAAGTCAAGGGACAAGGTAATCATTGCTTTCATGGACATCATCTATTGTGAACTTCAATCTATGTCCATGGATATTCTAGTTTGTTCCTTGTGGGACTAACCCATGTAGGTATTGAAAGTGCTCTAATCCAAAGGATAGCTCCCAACTCTTGATGATCTACATCAACATTGAGCATCCACATCTTCAACATCTACATGAAGTTTTCTACGACAACCCAAGGTTAGTTTGACCCTTTAAAAGGGGTTCTCACATCTAGGGGGAGCTTTGCTCTAAAAATTGAGCTAAAGCATCTCCAAATGATGTGAACACATCAATGCTTTATGTAAAAGTGGTAACCCCACTTGTGCTTAAACGATGAGTATGACCTATGATCAAATGTTCTCATTTGGCTCCTAAGTCAAAATACTCATATAAAGATGACCTAGTCATCGACAAATTGTGTGCTAGTAGCTAGAGTTTTGGTTGTGCATGTTTGACACATATTTCATTTGCTATCTTATTGTGTGAGCATGTTGAATGCATGATTTTATCCATTCGAGGACATCCATTTGTTGTTTTGGTTGTTTTGTTTTTTTTGGCCAAATGGATGGACAAGAATGCCTAAGCACCTTCCCTAGCTATCTATGCTTTCTTGTCTCAAATTCTATTCATGCTCATATCACAAACTTTGAACAAGTCATTTTCGGACCCTCAGAGTGAGGAGCACTCGGAGCCACCGATTCGTCTAAGGCTGACTTCCAAAACCTTCTAAGTCAATTTCGGTCAGACCAACTTCTCCCACTCGGTCCAACCGAAACGCTTAGACTGATCTAGGTTTCATCTCGGTGAAACCGAGTTCAAAATCTCGGCGTGACCGATATGCGTAACTGCACAGCAGTTATCCATTTTGGTGTCACCGAGTTTTTCAACTCGGTCCCACCGACAGCAAGGGGATATAAATACTGAGGGCAGCGCGCGATTATTTCTTCAAACCGTTTCGCCCCCAAGTCCCCTGCTGCCGTCGCCCTGGTCTCCGGATCGTCGCCGTCGTCGCCTGTGCGCCCTCGCCGCAGGTCTCCGCCGCCGTCAACGGTTTTCTTCTCCGCGCCGTTGCCGCCGTAGAGGGACTCTACCAAGTTAGGGTGAGTCACGATCCCTCTCGTTCTCCCCATCTGATTCTTGCACGATTGGTTTGCCCTGTATCTAGCCACGTTTGAAATCTTCCTTAACATCAGATCGGATCTAGTTTCGAGTAAAATTCTTAGGGTTAGGTTTCCACGGAATACATCTCGGTGAAACCGATTTTGAAAACTCGGAATGACCGATTTGGCCTCTGGCCATTGCACTGCACCTTTCGGTCTAACCGAGTCGTGCAAATCGGTGTGACCGATGTAGAGTCTTAGTGAAACCCTAGTGTTTCGGCAGGACCGAAACCCACTTCGGTCTGACCGAAAGTGGTGTGGTAAGCCTCTGTATACACTTCGGATTCACCGAAACTGAATATCGGTTTGACCGAAATGCATTCTGTGAAAACTCAAAACTAAGATTTGAACTCATTTTTTTGCAAAAACTCTGCAGTTTGTGATAACTCTTCTACTCTGCCTATACCTTATCTTTTCACAGGTTGTCAGACATGTCAGATGCCAGTGACAGCCAGAACAGGTCTGAGTCACCTTTTGCAGAGATCCCTGAGGCAGATACTAGTCCTGAGGCTAGTAGTCCTAGTGATGATGGTGAGAGGAGCACCCCTAGTGGTTTGCCTCCCGCAGCCACCAGAACCAGAAAGCAAAGAAATTCTGATGATGAGGACTCTGACTTCATTGCTGAGGAAGTAACCTCCAAGCCCAAGAGAAATGTTGTTGCCAAAGAGCACCAAGGGCAGCAGTTCAAGAAAGGCACCAGCAAGGTCAAGCAATCAGCTGTTGCCAAGAAGCTAAACTTGGGAGAGCCAGCCCCAAGTAAAGTGAAGAAAACTTCCAAGAGGAAGAGAGTTGTGTATGCTGAACCTCATGCAGAAGCAGCTGTTGAAGAAGAAGAAGAAGAAGAAGCACCCCAGCCTGCTCCTCAGAAGCAGAAACTCATGGGTGATGCAATTAGGGCTCAAGCCACTTCTAAGCCCAAGAAGCCTGCTCAAGCAAAGGCAGCTCCAGCTAAGCCTTCTGCCAAGCCCAAGAGGATAACCAGGAACATCCCAGCCTCTGAGAAGAACAAAGGTGATGTGCCACCGTCTGAGTCTGATGAAGAACATGTGTTGTTGAAGCTCCGTCCTAAATTGCCACTTCACAACGATGCTCATCCTCAAGCTGAGGATATGAAGGCAAGGAAGGACAGAGGTCTCAGGCTATGGAGACAGTCTGATCCATATGCCGTGAGGAGAAGGACTGCTGTGGACCCCAGATTCCACACCAGAGAGCAGCAGGACTTCTATGAGACCGTGCTGATGGACAAGAAGCCTATTGTTGCAGATACCAGATACGTTGACTGGAAGTACATTGACAGTGAAGAGCACCGAGACTTCTTTCCCCATGTGCATGAGAGCTTCACTGCATGTGGAGTTGATGAGTTTGTGGGTCAGAAACTGACAGATTGGAACGACGAGATGATTATGCAGTTCTACGCCACAGCCCACTTCTATCCTGATGGGAAGATCACCTGGATGACTGAAGGTCAAAGGTTTTCTTCGTCTGTTGAAGAATGGGCAGAACTTCTGAATGCTCCAGTGCAGAGAGAGGACGACATTGATGTCTATGGGATTCCTAAGAAGAACCATGATTCCATGAAGAACATGTACAAGGAGATCCCCGCTGCAGATTTGGAAGGGTGGAAGCTTGGCTCAGTGTACTATCTCCAGGCAGGTCTAACTACCACAAACACTATTCTGAGGCATACCTTGATGCCCAAGTCTGGAGACCACCGCATGATCCGAGGCTATTCTATCAACATGCTCCACATTCTTGATGAGAAGGCACCTTTCAAGGTGATGGACTTAATGGTAGAGACCATTAAGAGGATTGCAGCTGACCAAAAGAGGTCGTGTGGATTTGCCCCACAAATTCAAATGCTTATCAATGCCAAGTTTGGCACGGGCAAATTCATGTTGGATAGGAAGCACTTACCACTGCAGCCAGAGCATGAAGATAACATTGTTGTGATGGATGAAGAGGATCCAACTTCAGTTGAAGGTCAAGCCAAGATTGAAGCTGTGAAGAAAGCCAAAGCTGATAAAGAGGCAGCAGCAGCAGCAGCTAAACCAAAGAGCTTCGGAGAGCAGATTCTTGAAGCTACCCAGAGGATTGAACAACGCCTGGCCAGCATTGAACAATCTCAGGAGAGCCTAGAGAGGATTGTTGACGACAAGATCCACGCTCTAGACGTGAAGCTGACTGAGATTCAGGTGACCGTCAACAAGCTTGAGGCAGACATGGAGGAAGCTAGGCAGGACAGAGCAGAGCTCATGCAGGATGATCTAGTCCAGGACTCTCATCGCCAAACTGCTCGGTTCCCAGAGGATCCCGATCAGCTGCTATCCCAGTGACTGACTCCAGGGCTACCACTTCAGCACCTCCTACAGCTCCAGCAGTTACTCCAGCCACAGCTCCAGCATCCACTCCTCCAGCGCAGACATTAGCTGAAGTCTTCGCCGATGCCATCATTTCTACTCCGACATCTACCCAGACGGGAGCCGCCAGCAGAGCCCACAGTGACGCTTAGCTCTATGCTTTTTCGAACTTTTTGGTAACTTGTTGCCAAAGGGGGAGAAATTGTATAGATCATAGGGCTTCGAGAGAGAGAGTGCTCTTTCGTTCTTTTGCCAGTTTTCTTTGAGATACATTTGGTTCTTTTGGTTCTTGAAACTTTCAGTGTGCTTGATACTACGTTTGATGCTACCTTAATGAGTGCTTAGTCATACTATGCTTTAATGTGTGCTTAATGCTTATCATATGCTATTCCTTTTTGTATGACTATTTACTCATGTCTTGGTGATTGGGTGCATGTTATTCATTCTTATCATTTTGTGCGCTCCACCAAGATGTATGTGACATGGAAGAGTGACCCATAATCCTAATCGATTGTGCATTTGCATTCAAACGCAAATTTTAAATAATGCACAAATTTAGGGGGAGCTCTTGTTTATCACATACTTCTCAAAGCGACGATATTATTCATTGATTATATCTTTTGTCGAAGCTTTGATCTATATGTTGTCATCAATTACCAAAAAGGGGGAGATTGAAAGTGCAACTAATCCCCGGGTGGTTTTGGTAATTAATAACAACATATATATCATTGAACTAATAGTTACTTGAGAATCATTTCAGAGAAGTTCAGTGATATGGGTATGGAAATGACTGAAGAAGTGGACCCCTTAAAATGCTAAGGCAAGCATTGGCAAAAGCTCAAGACTCCATTTTTGGTTTAGTGATCAAAGATCACATTGAGTCCATAGGAAAAGCCAATACTATTAAAAGGGGATGAGGTTGTGTTGATGATCTGGTTGCTCAAGTGCTTAGTGATATGTCTCCTTCAACTATCAGCAACTTTCACTTCTATACACACTCATAAGTAATCTCGGACAAACCGATTCTTCCAACTCAGTCCCACCGAGATGAACCACCTCAGCCATAAGCCAAACCCTAGAAAAATCGGTCAATCCGAGTTTGAGTTCGGTCTCACCGAAACTGGACTGCCAACCTTCTGTAACCGTTTGTCATCATTTCGGAATATCCGAGTTGTTATTTTCGGTCCCACCGAAACTGGCAAGTTCCTATCTTTGACTCATATCGGACAAACCGAGATGGTATTTTCGGTCCCACCGAAAACCCCAACGTTCATTATATTTGAACTTTCGGTCTGACCGAGTTTTCACTTCGGTCTCACCGAGATTGCTCAATTATGTGTGTAACGGTTGGATTTTGTGTGGAGGCTATATATACCCCTCCACCCCCTCTTCATTCGTGGAGAGAGCCATCAGAAAGAACTACCACTCCTACCTTACACTTTCTGAGAAGAGAACTACCTACCCTTGTGTTGAGATCAAGTTGCTCCATTCCTACCATATGAAACTTGATTTCTAACCTTCCCAAGTTGCTTTCCACTCAATCCTTTCTTCCACCACAGCCATATCAGTGAGGAGAGTTGAGTGTTGGGGAGATTATCATTTGAAGCACAAGAGCAAGGAGTTCATCATCATCTACAACATCTATTACCTTTTGGAGGGTGGTGCCTCCTAGATTGGTTAGGTGTCGCTTGGGAGCCTCCGTCATCGAGATGTGGAGTTGAACCAAGAAGTTTGTAAGGGCAAGGAGATCGCCTACTTCGTGAAGATCTACCCCGAGTAAGGCTAGTCCTCCGTGGGCGTAGGCCATTATGGAATAGACAAGGTTGCTTCTTCGTGGACCCTTCGTGGGTGGAGCCCTCCGTGGACTCGCGCAGCCGTTACCCTCCGTGGGTTGAAGTCTCCATCAACATGGATGTACGATAGCACCACCTATCGGAACCACGAGAAAAATCTCCGCGTCTCCAAATTGCGTTTGATCTTCTCCACCTCTCTTTACTACATGTGCAATTTACTTTCCGCTGCTTATACTCTAGAATTGCATGTGTAGGGTGATACTTGAATTGATCATAATTGTGAAACTGCCAAAAACTGTTCATGATCAAAAGGCAGAATTTTTATATTGCCAAGTAGTCTAATCACCCCCCCCCTCTAGACATACTTTTGATCCTACATCAATCAACACACAAAAGAGGAAATCACTCATGAAAATATTCTTCTAATCCATGTCCAATAGACCGCTGTCACCTTGGTCTCGGGGATTATACTAGATAAAGACAAGTGAGTACATCAATTCAATACATAGAGGAAGGGGAAATATCATAGGATCACCCTAGATTAACATAGCCTATGATCACAACGAAGATCACATCATGGGAGAGAGAATTGACCACATAGCTACACGTACAACCCCTCAGCCCCGGAGAAGACTACTCACACATGGACATGGTGAGGAGGAGCTTGATGGTGGTGTTGATGGAGAGGTGCAGCCCCGCGAGGAGGAGACGGCCGGCGGCCCTAGGGGGCGGCGGCGGCCCTTGGGGGCGGCGGCGGCCCTAGGGGGCAGCGGCTCCTTGGCCCCCCTTCTTCCTTGTGGATGGTGCTGCAATGGTGCTGGTCCTCCCCTCCAAGACGGCGGCTTGGGAGGAGGAAAATTCGTGGCCCTTGGTGACCTAGGTTTCCTCTCTTTATATAGACTCTCGGATTCCCGTCATCAGATTTTGGGCTTCAGTAAAACGGGCTTTTCTCGGCCGTCCGGACTCCGATTTGGACAAATTTTATATCCAGAAGCATCCTCCGATTTGGACTAATTTTTCTGTCCAAGGACAGAATCTGTTTCCTGGACAGCACGTCACAACTTTTGAACTTTCTTGCAATCAGAGGCTAAACTTGGCACAAAGCTGAAAAATAAGATACAATGATGTTGCTAAAGTAGTAACAAACATCAAGACCACTAAAAACTGAAAGAACAAACTGAAAGCAAGGATAACAAGGGTTGTCTCCCTAGAGCTCTTTCTTTATAGCCATAAAGACAGGCTTAAGACTTTAATGATGCTCTCGTAGGAATAAGAGTTGAAGAGCAAAAGAGAGCATCAAGAAGCAAATATCAAACACATTTAAGCCTAACATGCTTCCTATGCATAGGAATATTGCAATAGAATAATTCATTGAAGCACAAAGCAATAAGCATAGGAAGACAAAACAAGTGCAGCTTCAAAACCTTCAACATAAAGAGAGGGAACTTGATATTATTGAAATATTTATAAGCATATGTTCCCTTTTCATAATAATTTTCAGTGGGATCACGAATAAACTCAACAATATAAGAATCACATAAAGCATTGTTACCATGATCCACATGCAAAAAGGTACTCTTACTCTCCACATAAGCATAATCTTTCTCATTGGTAATAGTGGGAGTAGGACTATCATAAACAACTTGAACACTATAGATTAATTGTGTATTAGGAAGACAGTGTTCAACAAGGGAGTAATTCCCTCCGTGATTATGACAAGTTTCATAAGGATAAATTCTCCTTATGTCATAGGTACCTTTATAATCACTATAGATTGGAGTTATAACATCATCATGGTAGAGAAGAACATTATCATTGGTAGCAACTATATTTGCAAACATGTTGTCTTTATTCTTACTAGTAAAAGAATTATCAATCACATCACTAGTGGATAAAGGATTTGCAATCCTATCATCCCCAATCTTAGAGCTTTCCATATCATCACTTTCAGAGTTGGTACCAAAAAGATTTTTAAGATCATAAGTAGCATTATCATCATTTTCCCAATCACAATAAGTAACATGCATATCATAATCAAAATCATCTTCAATAGTACCTACGGACGTATCATCAAGATGATAATTAAGGCAATAAACTTCACCTTCTTATTTAAACTTACAACCGTTAGGATAAAAGTTGATGGGAGGAATATGCTCAGGCCAGGTTGATACCCATTCTTCTTCCTTCTTGCTCCTCTTCCTCCTCCTGTTCTTTTTCTTCTTCTTCACCTTAGGAGGGAGTGGTTGGAGATGAAGCTTCTCCACATATCCTGGTTTATCATTAGAAACAATAGGGGAAACTTGGGAGAAACTCTCCTTTTTATTAGCAGAAATATAAGAGACATTTTTATACTTTGGTAAAGTTCCCTCCTTTCTAATCTTACTTATGTAATCATTTTCATGGCAATTAACAACACAATAGAGATGGCAATTTTGCAAAGTGTTTTTTATTCCTATGGCATTAACATCTAGCCAAGAAGTCTTTTCTGATAACTCTTCACACATCAAAAATAACATAAGCTCATCATAAAGATCAGAGGTGATCATGTTATCACATAACTGGTTAACAGTTATGTTTTGAAAGTGCATGCATTGAAAATTAAAGTGACCCTCTATACAGCAAAGTTCACAAGCAAAAGGATAAAGGTCACACAATTCTCTAGCAATTTCATTTAAATCTTTGACCCAAGTGATTGTTCTTTCATGCTTATGTTGCTTACAATACTTCTCTTCTTCAATCATATGCCTTTCACAAGGTCTATCCACACCACAAAAATTAACATGCTTATATAAAACTTCATTTTTAGGAATTGGATCATGCATGTTGCAATCATCATGAACAATTTCATTTTCTTTGCAAATCTCTTTAAAAGGTTCATGATGCTTGATCCAATCCTCCTTAGGCATATTAAGATGTGAAGCAAAAGATTTGAGGAAATCAACAAGGAGTTGAGAATCAAGCCCAAACTTAGCACTAAACTTATTAAAACTTGTAGTTTCAACAAAGGACTTAATGCAATCATACTCATAAACTATACCTGACTCTTTACCTTTGTCGATCTCCCAGTCTTCAGTGTTGCGTTGAATTCTTTCAAGGAGTTCCCATTTAGCATCAATCTTTTCGTTTGTGAAAGAACCCATAGAGGAAGCATCGAGCAAATCTTTATCCTGTCGAGAGATCCTCGCATAGAAATTAGTAATAATCATATCTTTGGGGAGCCCATGGTTAGGACATTTTAGCATTAACGTTTTCAGTCTCCCCCAAGCTTGAGCTATGTTCTCTCCGTCATGAGGATAGAAATTATAAATATAATTCCTATTCTCATGGACTTCATGAAGAGGATAAAACTTGGAGTAAAAGAGAGACTGGATCTCTTCCCAATCCAGCAGGTGAGAGTCATCTAGTATCCTATACCATTCCAATGCTTTTCCTTTCAGTGACAAGGCAAATAATTTCCTCATGACTCCATCTCTTGTCAAACCTGAAATCTTAAACAACTCACAAAGTTCTGTAAGTTTCAACAAATGAATACTAGGATTGACTGTCCCATCATAACAATCATTCCCAATTATTTCAATTATAACAAGTGGTATTTTGAACGGGATACCTTCAGTAGGTGGAGGAGACTTCTCTACCACGGGTGTGGTAAAGCGGCCTTCCCCAAGCAGCGAACTAAGATTGCGGTTTTCCATAAGCATAACTAGTGAAATAAAAACAAGAAACAAAAAGATTTAATTGCAAGATCTAGAGAAGGTAATTTCACTTACCTCACTTCCCCGGCAACGGCGCCAGAAATAGCTTGATGTCTACTACACGCTTCTATTCCTGTAGACAGTGTTGCGCCTCCAAGAGCAGAGGTTTGTAGGACAGCAGCAAATTTCCCATAAGTGAGTAACCCAAGGTTTATCAAACTCAGGGAAGTGGAGGTTGAACGTACCCCTTTCAAGCAACCCTGCAATCAAGATACAAGAAGTCTCTTGTGTCCCCAACACACCTAATACACTTGTCAGATGTATAGGTGCACTAGTTCGGCGAAGAGATGGTAAAATATGGATGATAGGAGTGGCAAAGCAAAGTAATATAAATCTGTAATAAAAAGTGCAGCAAGCAAACAAGTGGTAAACGTGAGCACAAATGGTATTGCAATGGTGGAAACAAGGCCTAGGCTTCATACTTTCACTAGTGGCAACTCCCAACAATATTAACATAGTCTATCACATGATACTTCCCATAAAACATGCAATGGAGACGCACTCGGAGGTCATTCCTTTGTGGTCAAGAGAGGACGAGAATTATGTAAGGCTACAAAAGCACACCTCAAAGTTCGTAGTTCTCAATCTATGGATTTCCCAATGTCACCGCGGCCATCCAAAGAGATTACCACAATCACCACAACATATCTCCAGGATAGTCAAAGACAAGCACCAAGAGACTCTCAATCTTCAATCAACACACAAAAAAGGAAATCACTCATGAAAATATTCTTCTAATCCATGTCCAATAGACCGCTGTCACCTTGGTCTCGGGGATTATACTAGATAAAGACAAGTGAGTACATCAATTCAATACATAGAGGAAGGGGAAATATCATGGGATCACCCTAGATTAACATAGCCTATGATCACAACGAAGATCATATCATGGGAGAGAGAATTGACCACATAGCTACACGTACAAGCCCTCAGCCCCGGAGAAGACTACTCACACATGGACATGGTGAGGAGGAGCTTGATGGTGGTGTTGATGGAGAGGTGCAGCCCCGCGAGGAGGAGACGGTCGGCGGCCCTAGGGGGCGGCGGCGGCCCTTGGGGGCGGCGGCGGCCCTAGGGGGCAGCGACTCCTTGGCCCCCCTTCTTCCTTGTGGATGGTGCTGCAATGGTGCTGGTCCTCCCCTCCAAGACGGCGGCTTGGGAGGAGGAAAATTCGTGGCCCTTGGTGACCTAGGTTTCCTCTCTTTATATAGACTCTCGAATTCCCGTCATCAGATTTTGAGCTTCAGTAAAACGGGATTTTCTCGGCCGTCCGGACACCGATTTGGACGAATTTTATATCCAGAAGCATCCTCTCGAAATTCCCCACAACTTTTGCAACTAGACTTTTTCCGTTTGACGTCGTCTTCGGGCCGGAACGTGACCATCTTCAGAAAACGTTCTCAGACAGATTTCAGGAAAGTCAGAGTCCTACTCCAATACGACTCATTTTGCGTTTTTGTCAATTTCCAAGTTATTCCTACACAATAAAGTGTAAAACAAGAACATTGTGCACTTTTGCAACCATTAGTAGGTTAGTCTAATAAATGCCTAAAAAGATAGAAAACTTTGATATAAACATGAGACAATGATGCAAAACAAGCATGTCACAAGCAAAAATTATGGATACGTTTGGGACGTATCAATTACTCTTGTCTCTTCTACTCTCAAAAATTCACCAATTTTTTTTTAGGATCTCGCGAGTATTGTTTGGATTGTTCCGATGTCTTTGTGACGAGAACATTGTTCTCGATGCCTCCTGTCATTAGGGGTTGTGGCAATGTCCCGGGGAGTTGAGCTCCGAGGTGTTGTCGTCACAAATATATCGCATCAGTTCTGGAATACTTAAGACGGCCGATATCGAAAACTCTCATATGCGGTTAGTGGCAAGATAACCCCGACATCACCCAGTACTGTGGAGGTAGTTCGGGAGTATTGCCATAGCTTGTATAGTAGATGCGTTTCGAAGGTCCGAGGTAAACGGTTTCCGGAAACAACTGGTTATGTGTTGAAGGATGGATACAGCTGGATTTAGGATTAGAGTTGAGTGCGCGGTGCTTCGCCTGTATCCCCAACAGCTGATTGCATAACTGGAAACTTTCGGAAATTAATAGGTGGGTTCATCTAGTAGTTCTAGGCATTCTTCCAACGAATGCATGATATGAAGTTCGGGGTTCTACATTGAGTGAAGTGGTTTTATGGGCTTGTTCCGATCGGGAGTTGCATCTTAAAGGGTCCTTGGCTATGCTAATCCCGGGATTGCAAAACCCTTTTGTAACACGTTCCATGAGCTTTCAGCACGAATATGTCGAATGAAGCTTCTATCTTGTATTTGTTCTATCTGCTCCTTGTTGCTTTTTATTTCCTTTTGTTCTCCCTAGTGGCTTCTCGACAAGTTGATGTACCTACGGAATTCATTCGTTCAGTTCTCTGTTCGAATGATATTGTGAAGACTATGTTGCAACATATCTATCCTTTGTTTTCGTTTTGATTCTGGTATTCGAGTTGCTTCGATGTCAAATGTTGATACCATACCTTTCCTAATCAGTGTTCTCATATTTCTATGGGAGTGCTAGTCCTTCTTGATCATCAAGATTTTCATGTTAATCCTTTTCAACCGGTGTGCCTTCTCTTCAAGTTATTCCATACGGACGCCATTGAGAAATCTGACGATTTGTATGTTTCATTCATCCCAAGTTGTCCTTGTTTTCCCCACCCTCCCACCCTTCTTCTTCTTGGAGCCAGAAATTCTCAAATGAAATATCCACTTTATTCATGTGATGTTTCTTCATTCTTCCCTTCAATGTTCTTATCCGGTGAACTATCATGAAGATGCTCAAGAGCTTCAAGCCCATCATTCTTTTGTTCTCAAATTCTGCCGGTAAATGTAATTCACGATTCCGGTGTTGATCTTATCCTTTTCCTCATTTCACAATGCTTTCTTATTACGGTGCACCAATTAATCATTCTCCTCTTGCTATTCATATCCGGAGTGCTGAAGATTCATAATTCCATTCTTAATCCGTTCAAATTATTTTTGAGGATTGTCATCTTATTCAAGCCATTTAATTCAACCGGTGCAATATCTCTTCAGCAATCTCTTCCAACGGTGATTTCTTTAGTGGGCCCTAACCCACAGGTCTTTTTCCAGGATCTTACCTGACTCTTCTATTTTCTGGAGTTATACTTAAATTCTTTTCAAAGTGTGACGTAAGAATGATTCCCATCAGTCACATGCCTTCTCCAAGATCGCTTTCAAATTCTTGTTCATCATTGGTTCAACCTTTTAATTCTTCATTACGGAGTGCCTATACAATTCAAGGTGGTGTATCTCATCGTCTTCTCAGATTTTGAAGACTCGAAGAAGAGTTTCTCTTAATCTTGGCCCGTTCTCTTGAAGATTCGTAGTTCTAGCTCCTTGCCATCCTCATTATTGTTCAGATTGTGAGGAATTCTTTTTATACCCATCCGAAGCATTTCATGAATTCTTTCCATTGTGATCCTCTGAAGGCCATCATTTCAGAATATTTCTTCGTCTCAGTTTTCAACTTGTCCTCTAAATATTCTTCATTGATGCCTCTTCGTTCGTCTCCCTATTCTTACGGTGGCTCGTTCAAGATTACTCTTTCGTGTTATCGTTTTAATTCACTCGTTCTTGTCATAATCCTACCGGTGGTTCGTCGAAGATTTACCCAAGCTTGTGCGAGATCTCTCTTAATCCTTTCCAACGAGAATAAGTAGTATGCCAAATCCTTTGGTTGTCATCAATTTAAATTGGTGAAGGAGATGCATGACATAATTCTTATTCTTATTCCTTCAAGGTGATTTAATTCTTTTGTCTGGAGCTTGTTCATCATATCATATTCTCGGTGCTAAATTCTTCATCTTGTTTTCCGGAGCTCCAAGTTATTTCAATTATATCATTCCAAACCTCCACCTAATTCATCGCAGGCCTTGAATCTTATTCTTTTCATCTTTCACTTCTCATGCTTTCATTACCGGAGTTCTCATGGTGGTTCATCATGTTTTAATTCATCCTTGAAGTTTTCATCAAGATTCTTGTTGGAACTCAAGCATTCTTCTTCTTGCATTTCGAAGTGCAATTCTTTCTACCTTATTGTTTGAGATGGTGTTATGCCATTCTTGACAATTCCTTCATGAATTATGATTCACGAGTTATCAAGAATGAGATTTTAAAACCATCATTTTTCCTTGTTCAGGAGATCTTTTCACTTTTCAGTTACTCGTTGGAGTAATCTTGGGTTGTATTTCACCTAAAAGCTTTCCTTGAGAATTGTTGCTATTATGGTGCTTATAAATGACCCAAGTTCTTCATTTATCCTTCCTGGTGAAATAAGTTTATCGTCTCCTTGTTGATCTCAATGCAATCAATCGTTTCCGTTAGTGGCTAGTTGTCACCTCTTAATTTTGAGATGTTTTCCATAAGCCCACATCAATCTTATTCATTTCGTGTTGATTTTCCATCAACCCCGTTCAACCCTTCTTTGTAAGGAGGATTTCCTAATTCATTCGTGGGAGAAGTTGTCTTTTTCTCTCCGTTCAATTCATTCATTGATTTATATGCTATTCTTTCATTCCGGAGGCATTGTGATATTGCTCTTTTTGACCATAATCCCGTTTTGTCAAGATCATGTTCTTTTCTTTGTTTATCTATTTAACTGGAGTGTTGTGTCCTCCATTCAAATTCCCTCATCTTATCAAGTTTTAACTCTTTTTTAAACCGGAGTGCTATCTGAATTCTTTCTTACCCCTTGTGCCATTCTTTCAATTGTTTCGGAGGAGATATGTGTGTTGTTGTTTTTCATCAAGTATCATTCCATCTCCTCAAGTTCATGTTAATTTCCTTCCATTTTCAGATGAAGTGCTGTCCAAATTATGTCATTCTTATTCCTTGGCTATACCATTACGGTTTCATATTCTTTTGGTTTGTAAGCTCTGTTTCATGTCTTTCAACCTATAAGGTTCTCGTAATCCTCCTTGTTCCTCTTTTCTAACGGAGTGTTTTCATATTCGTTCATCTTCGTTGTATTCTTCTTTCATTTTGTTCAACCTCTCAAGGTTCTTTGGTCTCACTCGTTTGTCGAAGAAGCAACTTTGTTTTACCATTCTTCTTTCCGTTTCTAACCGGTGCTATCTCTAGGATCTCGGGTCGAGATCCTCTGTTAGTGTGGGAGAGTTGTGACGCCCGAAGACCGACGTCCCAGAAGATTCCAGAGGATTCCAGATGTTCCGGGTTCTCTCGTGTGTTTCAGTTGTGCTTGATTTATTTATTTTTGCATTGCATCATGTCATCATGCCATCATGTCATATTTATTTTTGCATCTCAACTTAAATAAATCGTGTGGGCCTTCGGTCCATTTAAATCGAGGGAATAATGACTTCTCTTTATAACATATCCTCCCAATATTTAGGGAGCTATTATAATAAATATTCCAATCTTTGGAATTAAGCATAACACACTTGCATATTTTCCCCATGCCTTCTCTTTCTCTTTCCTTGCCTCAAACCTTGCCCTAATTCAAGCCATTCGAATTTAATTCAAATGTGTTCGAATTTTACTCTTGCATTCTTGCCTCTCTTATTTTCGTGGACCGTGGACATTTTTGCGAGTCCGGGAAAAATAACCTCTTGCCTGAAATCTTCCCCTAAGCTTTCTTTTCTTTCCTCTTCTTTTATTTGTTTCTGCTGCGTTTTTATTTAAAGAATCGTGGTAGAGGGCAGCCCAGCCGGCCTCTAAGGCCGCCGCCTCAGCCTGCTGGCCCATCAGGCCCATCCTCCCCAACCCTAAGCCCACCTAGCCATCGCCCCTCTCCCTCTCATTTTCCTCCCGAGCCGCCGCCAGGCTCGTACTCTCCACGTCCCGCATCTCTCTTCCTCTCGCTTCTGCCCGATCCCCTCGACCCCTCCTTCTCCTCCCGCTGGTTCCCTTCAGCGCCGCCAGAGGCCTCATCCCTTCGGTCGCCCGCACCTCTTCTCTCCCCCGGCCCGTCGCTCCTTCCTCGACCCCAGGGCGCAGCCGAGCCGCCCGAGTCCCTCGTCTGCGCCTCCATCTTACGCGCCCTCCAGGCCGCACGCCGCGCCCGTCGCTTCTCCCGCGAGCCGTCCGCCCCATGGCCGCGCCGTCCGCTCGCCATGGCCGCCCCGCCGGCCAGCACGTCAGCTCCGCCGGCCTCAGCTCCAGCGCCGGCCAGGAGCTGCGCCTCCCTCAGGCCGCCGCGCCTCCTTCTTCCTCGCCAAGGCGCGCGCACCCGGGCCTCCTCCGTCTCCAGACCGTCCGCCGCCTTCCCCCCTCCTGCTGCAACCTCCAGGCCACAGCCCGGCTGGCCAGGTGCTGCTCCGTTGCCATACTCCAGCGCAGCGCCAGCCAGTGCCTCCTCGGCCAGGAGCTGCCGCCCGAGGCCTGCAGCCACTCCGTCGCCAAGGCCGCTGCCAGCGCGAGCACCATCACCGCAGCGCCCGACGCCCCGGCCTCTCCTCCTCGCTCCACGGAGAGGAGCTCCCTCGTCCGCGCCATCCCCTTGCGCTGCCTCACCGCCGGCCCTGCAACCTCGTTGCCACCATGGCCCCTTCACGCAAGCCTGCTGCTGCCGTGTATTGTGTTTTTTTTGTGTTGCCCTGTGCTGTTGTTTTGCCAAGAACCAGTGTACGATTACAGGGTTTCGCCAAGTACCCCAACGGCACGACCACAAGAACCCGAGTACAACTACAGCTGGTGTGTTTTTCGTCAAGTTCGACTACCGACGACTTGAACATCTACGTCGCGAGAACGAGACCCCTCAAGTACCTCGACGCCCGATGTCAAGTTCGACTACAAGGAGAAACGCAAGTACCCCTACCGATGTCCGTGAACCACTACATCAATGTGTACCACTACTTCCTCGACGAACGTGTACCACGACTCGCGAGAACGGCTACTTCCTCTACGACCCTCATGTACAACTACTTCGACCCCGTGTACCACTACTTCCACTACGTCCCTCGACGATCTCGAACCGCCCCGAAACGAATGTTCCGAAGGTATAACCCCGAGACGATGCTCGTGGATGAATGCTTGTTGTGTTGTATGAGATGTTTCCCTTGTGTGCACCGTGCCCGTTTCGTCCTTTTGTCATGCTCCTCGGTTGTCTCGTCGCCGACTCGTGGGAACCCGGTGACGGGATCACCCCACCTTTCATCTTGTTCGGCTTGCTCACGCCACCTTTCTTTTGCACCGGACTCTCAATGAGTTACCGGAACCGGGATGTTGCCGTTGCATCATTTTCGGATCGTTGCCGTGGCACCCTTTCCTTCCACCACGGTGACTTATACTCCTTATCATCTCCTTATCTCTTCATGTTAATGTTTAACTAAAATTGCATAAACTTGATCATGTCATCCGCATCATGTTAACAACATTATATGTGTGAATTGTTGTTTGCTTAAAATTGCTAAACATGCATATGGGGTTTTTACCGGAATTTGTTGTTGTTATTTCCGGCCTCATTTAAAATGCCTAGATAGGTAGTTTGTTTAGCTTCACCTCTTGCCATGTTAACAAACATTTAATCTTGTCTTGTAAATAAACGAGAGTCAATTAAATAATTAAATGTGGTGTTTCGTCAATATGCAACTCGTTGCATATTGAGCTCCACTTAACTTGTAGTTTTGTTTGTGCTCTTTGCCATGCCATGCATATTTAAACCGGACATGCATCATACTTGGATGTGCTTCGTATGCCATGTTTATGCTTGTGTGTTTACCGTGTTGTTTGCTTCTTTCCGGTCGCTTCTCTCGTTAGCTTCGGTTCCGTTCCGGAGTTGTGAGGATTCACTCGACTATGTTGCTCCGTCTACTTCATGGATCCGTTCTTCTCCCTTGCGGAATCCCAGGCAAGATGATCATACCCTTGGATACCTTTACTACCATTGCCATGCTTAGTTGTCTCGATGCTATCGTTACATGTCGCGCTACGCATCTTTTATTGTCAGCCCTCTCCTTGTTGCCATGAAGCCTCTAACCTTTGACACCTTCCTAGTAAAACCACTGTTTGGCTATGTTACCCGCTTGCTCAGCCCCTCTTATAGCGTTGTTAGTTGCAGGTGAAGATGAAGTTCGTTTCAGGAGGGAAACTTGTTGTTGGAATATCACAATATCTATAATTATTATTAACACACCTATATACTGGGCATGGGTGGAAGGCTTGGCCTTTTGCTCGGTGTTTTGTTCCACTCATGCCACCTTAGGCGCCGATAAACCGGCATTATGTTCCTTGATTTTGCGTTCCTTACACAATGGGTGGATGGGGACCCCTTGACAGTTCGACTTTGAATAAAACTCCTCCAGGAAGGCCCAACATTGGTTTTAATTTGCCTCACAATAACAACTTAATTAATTAATTAAAATTGCATAGGGGGTCGCGTCCCCGGGTTCTTAATTCTACATAGCAGGGGGGCCAGTGCTGATGGTGTTGGTCCCAAATAGAGTCGTGTGCGGCGCCCCCCTTGGAAACTTGGGGTTTGGCTGCTGTACGCTATGCTCATCCGGTCGTGGCCTGAGACGAGATACGTGCGGCTACTATCAGGGTGTCGGCACGCCGGGAGGTCTTGCTGGACTTGTTTTACCATTGTCGAAATGTCTTGTGCACCGGGAAGCCGAGCCTGATCGGATTTTCCCTAAGATAAGGGGTGATGATATTATATTTATCACTTCAGCTAATCGTGAGAGCTTGTGATGGGCTAAGTTGGAACACCCCTGCAGGGTTATGATCTTTCGAAAGCCGTGCCCGCGGTTATGTGGCAGATTGGAATTTGTTAATGTCCGGTTGTTGAAAACTTGACAAAGGATCCGAAGTAAAACACACAACTGAGTGAGTAACCGTGACTGTCTCTTTTCACTTCGAGAAGAGAACACGGTGGGGTTATCTTTGATTCGTATGTAGTTCAGGATCTTTAGCGATCACTACTAGTTGTGACCGTTTGCGTAGATGCTCATCTTATTCTGGTACTTGTAAGTTAGCCACCATATTATGCTTAGCCGCTGCTGCAACCTCACCACTTTACCTGTTCCTACCCACAAAGCTTTGCTAGTCTTGATACCCATGATTATGGGATTGCTGAGTCCTCGTGGCTCACAGATACTACAACACCAGATGCAGGTTCAGCCGATCATGATGCAGGAGCTGGTTCAAGTACTTCACTGGGAGCTCGATGAAGAGAGTGGCCGTATGCTTGTGACGTTGTTCGACGATCAGTAGTGGTTTCTACTAGGATTCGATCTAGACCTATGGTTTAACGTTATGTTTGGTATCTTGTCTTTTCGATCTTACCCTTAGATGGGCTGTGATGTTTTGAATGATGTTTTGCTTATGTAATGTATTGTGTGAAGTGGCGAGTGTAAGACAACTATCTCCTTTTGCAATTTCATCCCTATTTTACATGAGTCGTGCAAAGATACCAAACTTGAGATCATTCCAGAATGGGCTTATACCTTTAAGTCGTGCCTCGACACGTAGGAGGTATAGTCCCATCCTGGGCATTACAGGTAGGGACATGCGCTACGTAATGCCCACCTGAAAGGGCTAAAGCGGTCGCCCGCCACTACTAAGAAAGGACTAATAGTACTTGTAAACTGCGTTCGGATTTTCCCCGAAAAGGAGGGGAGATGCAGCACAATAGAGATCAGTATTTCCCTAAGTGAGAAACAAGGTTATTGAACCAATCAGAGAACCAAGCAGATTCCTTTCAACATCACCTACACACACAAAAGCAAATACTTGCACCCAAAGCGGGCAAGAGGTTTGCCAATGCCCTCGAACTCGTTAATCGCAAGGAATAATACCAATAGTGATAGATACATAAAAATAAAAAAAGTAGAAAATTGTAGAAATATATTTTTGGTTTTTAATATATGATAAAAGTATACCCGGGGGTCATAGTTTTCACTGGAGGCTTCTCTCTCGAACACATAGAATACGGTGGGTAAACAAATTACTGTTGGGCAATTGATAGAAAAATGTCCTGCATCTACTACTACTACTCCACCAATCGGCCGCTATCCACTATGCATCTATGGTATTAAGTTCATGACAAACAGAGTAACACATTAAGCAAGATGACATGATGTAGACAAAGTAAACCCAATCAATATCAATAAACCCCATCATTTACATTTAGTGGCAACAACACAGTATGTGCCTATCTACCCCTACTATTATTGGGTGAGGACACCGCCTTATTGAACCCATTATAAATCACCTCTCCCACTGAAGCAAAATCAATCTAGTTGGCCAAACCAAACAGACAAATCAGAGAGAAATACAAAGCTATGATATTCATGCATAACAAAGTTCAGAAAAGACTCATTTACTTCCAATAAATAATCTGATCATAAACCCACAATTCATCGGATCCCAACAAACCCACCGCAAAAGAAGATTACATTGAATAGAACTCCAAGAAGATCGAGGAGAATATTGTATTGAAGATCAAAGAGAGAGAAGAAATTATCTAGTTACTTGCTATGGACCCGTAGGTTTGTGGTGAAATACTCACACATCATTGAAAGGCATCAAGGATGATGTACAAGCCTTCCTTGATCGAATCCCCCTCCGACAGAGTACCGAAAAAGGTCTCCAGATAGGATCACGGAAGAACAGAAGCTTGCAGCGGCAGAAAATGTATTTGGGGTGGCTCTTTGTTGGTTTCCCAATATTAGATAATTTATAGAAGTGAAATTAGATCACTGGTGCCTTTCCTTCTCGTCGTTTGTCCTCTGATCTCCTTCCGAAGCTTCTAGGGTCTCTTATGTTGAGAAAAAAATCATAAAAAAGTTTTCTAGCGTTTGGACTCTGTTTGGTACTGATTTTCAGGAAAACCAAAAACAAGTAGAAAACATCAGTTGGCACTAGGCATTGGGTTAATAGGTTAGTTCCCAAAAATGATATAAAATAGCATAGCAATGGATTAAAGTATCCAAGATTGGTAATATAATAGGATGAAACAATAAAAAACTATAGATACATTGGAGACGTATCAACATCCCCAAGCTTAATTCCAGCACGTACTCGAGTAGGTAAATGATAAAAATAGAATTTTTGATGTGAAATGCTACCTAATATGTGTATCATGTAATCTCTTTATGATATAATTGATGATAACTGATGAAGTAACAATATCAACATAATAATATCCAGAAATATAAGAAACATAATCACTACTTTTTCAAAAGATACGATCCTTAATGAATGGTATCCCCCTTATTTTATCATGTTAACATGGCATGAATCCACCTTCACCGCATAAATACAAATCATGAGCACCTCGGTGTTAAACCAAGAAATTGGATCATACTTCTTATGTGCTTCAGCATTTTCAACTTCACACAATACATGAGCATGAGCCATGGACATAGCACTAGGTGGAATAGAATGTAATGGTAGGGATAAATAAGAGAAGTCAAAAAGGAAGAAAGTCTCGCATCAAATTGGCGGATCAACGAGCTATGGAGATCGATATCAATGCGAGGCATAGGGATTGCCATGCAACAGGCACACTAAGAGCTATAAGTGTACCAAAGCTCAATGAAAACTAATTGGTTGTGCATCCAACTCGCTTGCTCATGAGACCTTGGGCATTTGAGGAAGCCCATCATTAGAATATGCAATACAAGTTCTATAACGAAAATTCCCACTAGTATAAGAAAGTGAAAAATTAGGAGACTCTCTATATGGAGAACATGGTGCTAAAATGAAGCACAGATGTGGAAAATGATAGTGGCATTGCCCCTTCTTTCTTTATCTCTCATTTTTTTCATTGTTTGTTGGGATCTTTTTGGCCTCTCTTTTTTCGTTCGGAGTCTCATCCTGAATTGTGGGGTAATCATAGTCTCCATCATCCTTTCATCACTGGGACAATGCTCTAATAATGATGATCATCACAGTTTTATTCACTTACAACTCAATATTACTACTCGATAACTAGAACAATATGACTATATATGAATGCCTCTCGTAGTGTACCAGGATGTGCAATGATCTAGCGTAACATGTATAATAATGATGAATGGTGATTGAGCCACAAATATCATGTCATATCTATGATCATGCAAAGTTGTATGACAACGAAAATGTATGTCATGAAAACGAGACGGTGGAAGTTGCATGGAAATATATCTCGAAATGGCTATGGAAATGCCATAGTAGGCTGGTATGGTGGCTGTTTTGATAAAGATATAAGGAGGCATATGTGTGATAGAGCGTATTCATACCACGGGGTTTGGTTGCACTAGTGAAGTTTGCACCAACTCTCGAGGTGAGAAAGGGCATTGCACGGTACTAGAGAGGCTAGAAAGTTGTGGAAAGATAGGAGTCATAAAGAACTCACATAGTTATTTCGAAAGCCTATTAGCCCTCGAATCAAAGTAATACTCACATGCCCCATAGGGAGGAGGTTGGTAGGAGTTAACTATCACGCTCCCTATTATAACAGGACATAGGATTTCAATTGGACCTAAGAATGCTCGCACTGCCCCACCATGCCATGACCAACACTTACATGAGAAGTTAATAGCAAGCTTTAATACTGTTATTTCTACTAACCAATGATCATGAACCTATATCCTTTCATATTAAAACATCAGTATAATTAAATCATATGTTTCATATTTAGTAATCTACATGAAAGTTTTTATTACACTCCCTTTGAATACCTATCCTTCTTGGACTAGTCTTATAACCCGTGCATATTGCCAATTGCTAATTAATAGACTCTCAAAAAGATATAAGTGAAGCATGATAATTCAATTATTTCTATAAAATATAACCACCATTGTGCTATAAAAGATCTAAGTGAAGCACAAGAGCAACTGCCTAGCTCAAAAGATATAAGTGAAGCACATAGAGTATTCTAACAAATCACGAATAAATGTGTGTCCCTATAGAAATGTGTGTCACACAAGCAATAATTGTGTCAAACTAATAACCAAACAAAGCAATTATTATAATACAATATGCTCCAAGCAAAATTCATATTATGTGATGAATACAAATATGGCTCCAAGTAACATACCCATCGATTGGAGACAAAAGAGTGGATGCCATCCGAGACATCCCCAAGCTTTGACGCCTCGGTCTTCCTTTAATATTACCTTGGGGTGACTTGGGCATTAGTAATCCTAGGGTCTTGCCACTCCTTATTCCTTCATCCATCGTGATCTCACCCAAAACTTGAAAACTCCATCACACAAAACTCTACAGAAACCTGGTGAGCTCCGTTAGTATAATAGTCAAATCATAAACTTTAGATACTGTTATGAACCCATTAATATTTTTATTAATGCATAATACCTACTGTATTATAAATTCTCCATGACTTGTACCTCCGATATAATACATAGCACCGTTAAAACAAGCAAACTATGCAAGAGAAACATAATTTGTCTAAAATAGAACACTGTGTAATGATATGAACAAATACAATACATATGAAACTATACACATTATGGAAAATTAGGGAAACATGATAAATTTTTATATAAATCAAGTCTAAGAATTTCAGAAGATTATCACGTTCCAGTAAATTATAGAATTTTTTGCACATGAAGCAAAAATTATGTTTTTCACAAAATCAAGTCAACTATTACCCAAATCATCCCAAAGGCTTTACTTGGCACAACCACTAATTAAAACATAATAACACAATTATAACATTAGAAATAATTGTGTCAACACACAAGGACATAAATTAAAAGCAACACTTTAAGATAACTATTGGGTTGCCTCCCAACAAGCACTATTGTTTTACGTCCTTCGCTAGGCATAAGGCATTGTTTCAAATATTTTCATTTTTCGTTTTTACCACTCTAGACGGGCTTTTCTCAAAGCCTCGAGGTTCCTTACACTTCCCATTGATCTCAGAGAATGAAGAAATTTTATTATCTATGGTATCAATCCTCTTGTTACAAACAATCATAAGGGAATTCATGCGATTGATATTTGAACTAAGGGATTTGAGAGCTTCATTAAACTTTTGCAACTTAATAGAATTTTTTTTGAATATCCGCCAATTTCTCTATGATTTTGATTCCCTCCTGAGTATAATTAAATCCCATTTGTGCTGGTGGAGTTCATACTACCCCTCTACTATTTTCATTAGCGGTGTTAGCATCACTTTCAATAAAATTACCTTTAGCGCTAAAGTCCAAAAGTTATCTATGAGGCATAGTGAGCCCCACATAAAAGTTATTTAGCAAGATTTAATGTCCCCTTTTATGGTACAAATATGATAAGATTCCATTATTCTATACCAAGCACCTTTTTGATTTTCTCCTTATTTCTATTTGAAGTAGAGAACCTCAAAATCCGAAGAGAGAGGGGGCATAACATCACTAGACACTACAAAAAAGACACATCCATGAGATTATGGGCCGAACGATTTTTTTTCTTGTCATGGTTATGACACTTCTGTGACAATAATTGTGACAAAAACATGTATCATCATAGATGTGGCGGGCTCGTACTTCTATGACAAAAAGTCATGACAGAAAATGGGCTTTCGTCTTGGGCGGGCTAGAGACGCACCTGCATGACATTCTTTGTTCTGTCCATGATGGAAAAATCATGGTGGAAGTGAAGGCGTGGAAAATTTCAGGGAGTTCCTGGTTATGGTGGGTGGTCGGGCCTAGCATTGCACTGTGGTTTGCGCATTTCTCTCATTTACGTACGCGTGTGTGTGCGAGGCGTTGGGCTCTAACTGAACGGAGTACAGAGTTCACTTACTAAACCTAAGAGATTGCACTATCTACATTATTGAACCCAAGCGGTCGATCCCTTGGCTGCTGACTGAACGAACGCGATTCCTTTCCTACTACTGCTAACTGAACCCGAGCAATCGGTCGCTGTTGCTGCTTACTGAAGCTGATAGAGGCCCCGTGGGAAACATGGTGAGTCGAGCCTGTTGGTTGGTTGTGCATGAACAGTTCCTAGTGGGGGTTGGATGAACATGACCTGATAACCCACATGTATAGGGGATCAATTGTAGCCTCCTTTGATAAGTAAGAGTGTCAAACCCAACGAGGAGCTAAAGGTAGAACAAATATTCCAAGTTGTATCGATCACCGATACAACTCTACGCACGCTTGACGTTCGCTTTACGTAGAACAAGTATAAAACGAGAAGTACTTTGTAGGTGTAACGGGATAGGTTTGGAAGAATATAAAGAGCACATAAATAAAAACTAGGGGCTGTTTAGATAAACAAGTAATAAAGTTAGTATATCAAGTGTGGAAAAGTGGTGCTAGGAGTTGCGAAATTGTCCCTAAGCAATTGACTACGTTGCTAGACCGATAGCAAGTTTTATGTGGGAGAGGCCACTACTAGCATGTCATCCCTGACTTGGAATTCTATGCACTTATGATTGGAACTATTAGCAAGCATCCGCAACTACTAACGTTCACTAAGGTAAAACCCAACCATAGCATTAAGATATATTGGTCCCCCTTCAATCCTGTATGCATCAATTTCTATGCTAGGTGGAAGCTTCTGTCACTCTTGCCCTCCAGTACATAGTCATATCAACATACACCTAACCCTATGGTGTGATCCAGGCGCACGCTCATATGATGGGCACCAAAGGACATCAACATAACCACAAGCAAATTAAACCAATCATAGCAATCCACCAATTACCGATAGGACAACAAAAATCTACTCAAACATCATAGGATGGCAACACATCATTGGATAATAATATGAAGCATAAAGCACCATGTTCAAGTAGAGGGTACTGCGGGTTGCGGGAGAGTGGACCGCTGTAGATAGATAGGGGAAGGTGATGAAGATGTTGGTGAAGATGACAGAGGTGTTGGTGTAGATCGCCGTCGCATGATGATGGCCCCGGTGGCACTCCGGCCCCACGGGAAGCGAGGGGGAGAGAGCCCCCTCCTTCTCCTTCTTCCTTGGCCTTCTCCCTAGGTGGGTGATACGTCCGAAATGCATCACTATTTTGTATTATAATTTATCCTTATTCATTGATATATTTCACGTTATGATGATGTTCTTATGTTGTTTTGGTCTATTTTACATAGTTTGCAACTTTCCGATACCGAAACAGCAGACGCAGGATTCAGCAGGAAAAAGTGGATGCTGAGTTGCTGAAGAAGAACACCTCCAAATTACCTGAAAATTGACGGGAGGTATTTTTCAGAAGAATAACGAGAACACGCAAAAGGGGAGTCAGAGGAGGGCCACAGGGTGCCCAGGCGGCCTGGGGGCGCGCCCCCCCTGGCCGCGCCGGGGGGCGCCTGGAGCCCCTGGCCCACCTCTGGTCGCCCCCTTTTGCATATATGTTCTCCGTCCCCCGAAAACCCTAGACACGGGACTTTTTACGGAGTTCCGCCGCCGCTTCGAGGCGGAAACCTACAGAGAAGAAAAGGGCATCTCCGGCGGGCAGATTCCGCCGGGGAGATCACCTCCCAGAAGGGGAGATCGTCGCCATCGTCATCACCATCGTCACGGGCATCATCGAGATCATCATCAACATCATACCCAACACCAGCACCATCTCCATCTTCATCCAAATCTCATCTTTCCATCGCAACTCGTGTTGTAACTTGTACTACCTATCCTCTCTACTCCATCGGTGTTGATTACTACTTTGTGGTGAATGCTATTGAGTTTTGTTGGAGAAATATTATTATGTCCAGATTGTTTATCACATATTTATCCCCACTGATCATGATCTCTTTTATGTCTTGTGAGTAGTTACCTTAGTTCTTGAGGACATGGGGAAAGTCTTGTTGTTAGTAGTCATATGCTGTTGAAGTAATATGTGTTGTTTGATACTTAAGTTGCGTTGTCATTCTACTAGTGGTGTTGTGTGAGTCGAACACCCAACACTTCGCCTTATTAAGGACCTAGGAGAATACATTGTGTATAAAGAATGCTTATGGTGGGTTGCCGGAGTGACAGAAACCTGAACCCCAGTTCGCACGCTTTTGCATAGGGGAATAATGGATCCTCGATCGTATTGCTATGGTTAGGCTTTTGCCTTAAATTTTATCTTGTATTTGCGGATGCTTGCAAGGTGTTTAATCATAAGAGTGCATTCATCTTAGTCTAGAGAGTGCACTAGCATAGTTCCACCCACCAACACTTATCAACACATAACATAGTATCAATACGGAACATGGCGAAAGCACATGACTACCTCTCCCGTGTGTCCTCAAGAACGCTTTAGTCTTTATAAGTTCAGTTGCTAGGCCTCTCCTTTGCTAAGAAAGGATTGGGCCACTTGTTACTCTCAGTACCTTTTACATTACTTGCCTTTACATTCCTGTTGCTTATATCGAGAAAACCCCTAAAAAGTTATCTTTCAGTGCTTGCAGTAATTTCTTGCTCAGAATCGCTTATCAATACCTTCTGCTCCTCGTTGGGTTCGACACTCTTACTTATCGAAAACGCTGCAACAGATCCCTTACGGTTGAGGGTCATCAAGTAACGTTTTCTGGCGCCGTTGCCGGGGAGCGTAGCGCTATTGGTAAAGTGAAACTGGTAAGAAAGTCTTTTTATAATTCTGTTTTTATTTTTTATTTTAATTTTTGCTATTGCTGCTCTTTGTCCCTATGGATAACCCTATTATTGGAGCGTTGCTTGAGGGAAGACGCCCCACACCTGTGGTGGTTGATCCTCCTCCTACTGAAATTGTGCCTTATAAAATACCAGCTGGCATTATCAATTATGTTTTGGCTAATCGTTATGCAGGAGACAGACATCCCGGTGAACACTTGCTATATTTGTCACGACTATGTTCATTATTTAAGCTTGCAGGTGTATCGAGGGAGTTTGTCATGAGGAAATTGTTTGTCGTATCCCTTATAGATAAAGCTTCAGATTGGTATGGGCTTCTTGATAACCCACACTTGCTGGACTGGCAGGAGCTTATGTCTCTCTTTTATACTAAATTTTATCCTCTTCATGAAATTCATCGAGATAGGAATTTTATCTATAACTTTAGGTCTCGTGACGGAGAAAGCATTGCTCAAGCTTTGGGGAGATTGAAGTCTCTAATGCTCAAATGCCCAATTCATAAGCTTCCCAAGGATATCATACTTACAAATTTTTATGCCAGGCTTTCTCGTCAGGATAAGGAGATGCTGGATGCCTCCTCTAGTGGGGTATTTCAGAAGAAGAGTGTTGAAGAAAGGTGGGATCTCCTTGAAAGAATCCAGAGGAATACCGAAGATTGGGAAATTGATAAAGGTATTGAACCCGCTATAAATTATGAACATGACTATATTGAGAGTTATGTGGAAACTGATTACTTCAATACTTTTTGCTCTAAGATTGGTCTTGATTCCCATCTAGTGATTGATTTATGTAAGAATTTTGCCTCTCATGTTGATTCTTTTAAAAAGAATAGAGACCAGCACCATGCACCTTTTAAAGAACCACCTATTGATATTTATGTTGCTGAGCCTATTTTGCCTGCAGTCATATATGAAAAACCTCCTTTTCCCACGAGCATAAAGGAACACTCTCTTGTGACAAGCATAATAAATAAAAGTGAAAGAAGAGTTGATGAACCCGAGGACCAGATCAGGGTCGATCCTCAAGTTGCATTGATTAAAGACCTTGCTACTGATGATGTTTTGGATTCCAATATAACTTTTTGTGCTGTTTCCACTAACCTTGTCACAGCCAAGAACAAAGGCCCAAATTTCAGGTACTCCGGTGGTATCTGTTAAAATAGGAGATCACAATTATTATGGGCTATGCGATTTGGGATCCAGTGCAAGTGCTATTCCTTATTCACTCTATGAAGAAATCATCGGTGAGATTTCCCCTTGTGAACTTGAAGAAGTTGATGTTACTATTCATCTTGCAAATAGATCAACTATCTCTCCTATCGGAATTGTGAGGGACGTTGAAGTCCTATGTGGAAAGGTAAAATACCCTACCGACTTTCTGGTACTTGGTTCAGCCAGGGACAATTTTTGTCCCATCATTTTTGGTACACCTTTTCTTAGAACTTGTGAAGCTATAATAGATTGCAAGAAAGGTAAAGTTTTTGTTGAATTCGATGGTGAGCAATATGAATTTAATTTTTCTAAGTTCTCTAAGCAGCCTCGTGGTACTGATTTACCTAGTGATGATAAAATTATTGAAAGTATTGCCTCTATTGCTATTCCCCCTGATGATCCTTTGCAGCAATACATGGAGGACCACGAGAATGATTTGCATATGCAGGAAAGAAATGAACTAGATGAAATATTCTTGAGGCAGCCTGCTATCCTGAAGCACAACCTTCCGGTTGAACCTTTGGAAATTTTATCAAAACCGAAAGAAGACCCGGTGTTCGATCTTAAACCTCTTCCCGATACGCTCAAGTATGCTTATTTAGATGAAAAGAAAGTATATCCTGTTATTATCAATTCTAACCTCTCAGGATATGAAGAAGAGCGATTATTGGAGGTACTTCGTAAACACCGAGGCGCAATTGGCTATACCCTTGATGACCTTAAGAGGATTAGTCCATCTATCTGTCAACATACTATCAACCTTGAGCCTGATGCTAAACCAGTTGTTGATCATCAACGACGGTTGAACCCGAAGATGATGGATGTCGTGAGAACTGAGTTTCTCAAGCTTCTAGCCGCAGGTATCATCTACCCTATAGCTGACAGTAAGTGGCTAAGTCCGGTACATTGTGTTCCTAAGAAAGGAGGTACAACTGTGGTTCCTAATGATAAAAATGAACTAATACCTCAGAGAATTATTATTGGATATAGAATGTGTATTGATTACAGGAAGTTGAACAAGGCAACCAGGAAGGATCACTACCCATTGTCGTTCATCGACCAAATGCTCGAAAGGTTATCCAAAAATACCCACTTTTGTTATCTCGATGGTTATTCTGGCTTCTCTCAAATTCATGTTAACACTGCCGATCAAGAGAAGACCACTTTTACTTGTCCTTTTGGTACTTATGCTTACAGACGTATGCCTTTTGGTTTATGTAATGCCCCTGCTACTTTTCAAAGGTGTATGTCTGCTATCTTTCATGGTTTCTGCGGGGATATTATGGAAGTCTTCATGGATGATTTCTCCGTCTATGGAACTTCATTTGACCATTGTCTTCACAACCTTAATAAAGTTTTGCAGAGATGCGAGGAGACAAATTTGGTACTCAACTGGGAGAAGTGCCACTTTATGGTTAATGAAGGAATTGTTCTTGGTCACAAGATTTACGAAAGGGGAATTGAAGTGGATAAAGCCAAGATCGAAGCTATTGAGAGGATGCCCTATCCAAGGGACATCAAAGGTATTCGCAGTTTTCTCGGTCATGCAGGTTTTTATAGAAGATTTATTAAAGACTTTTCTAAAACCTCGAGACCCCTCACTAATCTTCTCCAGAAGGATGTTCCTTTTGCGTTTGATGAAAATGGTAAGGAAGCTTTTGAAGTCCTTAAGAAAGCTTTAATAACTGCTCCTATAGTACAACCACCTGACTGGAATTTACCTTTTGAAATTATGTGTGATGCAAGTGATTTTGCTGTTGGAGCTGTTTTAGGACAAAGGGTTGATAAGAAATTGAATGTTATACATTATGCTAGTAAAACCCTTGATAGTGCTCAAAGAAATTATGCTACTACTGAGAAGGAATTCTTAGCTGTAGTTTTCGCTTGTGATAAGTTTAGGCAGTATATTGTTGATTCCAAAGTTATTATTCATACTGATCATGCTGCCATTAAATATCTTATGACAAAGAAGGATGCCAAGCCAAGGCTTATCAGATGGGTACTCCTTCTCCAAGAATTTGATTTGCAGATTGTTGATAGGAAAGGGGAAGACAATCCGGTAGCGGACAATCTCTCAAGAATGGAAGATATACCGCATGACCCCATCCCAGTTAACGATAGTTTTCCAGACGAGCAACTTGCTGTTGTAAAAGTACAACCTCTTTCCGATCCTTGGTATGCAGATTATGCGAATTTTATTGTTGCAAAGTATTTGCCTCCAGGTCTAACATTTCAGCAAAGGAAGAAGTTCTTTCATGATTTGAGGCACTACTTTTGGGATGACCCACATCTTTTCAAAGAAGGTCCCGACGGGATCGTGAGAAGATGCATTCCGGAACATGAGCAGAAGGACGTTCTCCGACGATGTCATGATAGTCCCTATGGAGGACATCTTGCCGGTGAGAGGACTGCACATAAGGTTCTTCAATCAGGTTTTTATCGGCCTACTCTCTTTAAAGATGCTAGAAATTATGTTTTAGCTTGTGATAAATGTCAGAGAGTTGGTAACATTAGTAGAAGGAATGAGATGCCTATGAATTACTCACTAGTGATTGAACCTTTCGATTGTTGGGGTTTTGATTTTATGGGTCCTTTTCCTTCTTCGCACAAGTACACTCACATTTTAGTAGCTGTTGATTATGTGACCAAGTGGGTTGAAGCAATCCCCACTGAAAGTGCTGATCACAAAACATCTTTGAAAATGCTTAAAGATGTAATTTTTCCTAGGTTTGGTGTACCAAGGTATCTCATGACCGATGGATGATCACACTTCACGCACGTAGCTTTTAGAAAAGCTCTGGCTAAATACGATGTTAATCATAGAATTGCTTCACCGTATCATCCTCAAACTAGTGGGCAAGTTGAGCTCACCAATAGAGAGATTAAGTTGATCTTGCAGAAAACAGTAAACATAAATAGGAAGGATTGGTCAAATAAATTAGGAGATGCTTTGTGGGCATATAGGACTGCTTACAAAAACCCCATGGGCATGCCCCCCTATAAGATGGTATATGGCAAGGCTTGCCATTTGCCATTAGAGCTAGAGCACAAAGCTTTCTGGGCTGTTAGAGAGCTTAACGCTGACCCAAAACTAGCTGGTGAGAAGCGTCTCATGAACTTGACTTCTCTAGATGAATGGAGAAGTGAATCTTACGAGAGCGCTAAAATGTTCAAGGAAAAGGTAAAAAGGTGGCATGATAGGAAGATTCTGAAACGTGAATTTAATGTTGGTGATAAAGTTTTGTTGTTTAGATCCCGTTTCAGGTTTTCTCTAGGTAAACTACTTTCCAGGTTGGAAGGACCATTTCATATTGAAGAAGTTTATCGGTCTGGTGCAATTAAGATTAATAATTTTGAAGGCACCAAACCTCAAGTTGTGAATGGGCAAAGACTTAAACATTACATAGCAGGAGACCCTGTCGATGTTGATGTGAATATAATATACACAACAACCCACGAAGAACATGTTGCAGCCCTGTTTCAGACGCCAGCAGAAGCAGAATAAAGAAAAGGTATGTAGTACGGTAAGAAAACACCGCAAAACATCATAAAAGTTCCGTATTACGAGTTTTTGTAAAATTAGTAAAATTCCGAGTCGAAGTGGAGCCCAAGACGACCACCAGGGAGTCCAGGCGCCCCCCTGGCGCCCCCCCCTGGGCCGCGCCGGCACGCCGCCTGGACACCCTGGAGCCCGTCTCCGACCCCGCTTTGGTCCGTTACCTTCCTTTCTGTGCATAAATTTTTCCTATATATTTGCCCGGGGTGTTCCGGCAATGTATCTTGCGATTTCGCGTGTTTTCTCTTCGATCTGTTTCTGCCAGGAAATCTTTCAGCTAAATTTAGGTGCCATGGCTTCTCCAAGTTCCCCCAAGGACACGTTCGTCGTCAACGTCATCAACCCTTACCTCGTTGAGGTGAAGAAGCACCCTCAGGTTGTTCAGATGAAGGAGGGCGTCCTTCATCAAGAAGATCTGAAGGGACCTATCAAGGAGGGGAGCGTCCAGGCCAGGCTGGAAGAAGTGGAGCAAGAAGTCTTCAAGTACAAGAAGATGACCGAGCGTGGTGTCGAAGCTAACTTTGACATCACCAACGAGCTGAAGAACTACTTTCTGAAGGAGATGAAGGAGATGTGGGAAAGAATCGCCGCGTCTGAAGACAGAATTATAGAACTCCAAGGGCAAATTAATGATCTACATAACCAGAACTGCGAGTATGAACTAAGGTTTCTACACATGGGTTTGGGTGCTGAATGCAGGATCCAGGAGACGAGCTTCTCATATGAGACTGGAGAACCCCTTCCATGGAAGAGCTTCGCCAAGAACTACTTGATCAACGCCAACAAGGATGATGAGTGAGATCTCCGTGGGTAATGGCATTCCCTTGGCTTGTTCCAAGCTTGGGGGAGTGCCCGGTATCTTTATCTTTTACCTTTTGTCTTTCAGAAGTCAAGTAGAGTTGTATCGTGTCTAGGCAGGTTATTATATGAGATATGTGTGTGCATTGAGGTCTATCACCCCTTTGGTGTAGAATTGTATCCGTGTGTGTGGAGTCGCTTATGATGGAATATTAATGAGAAGTTTATCAGTTCCTTTTTGCTGCACTCGGTATTCTCTTCACGCAATCGACCTTATATGATGATTCTTATGGGGAGTATTGACCTTATGTCAGGTATGACTATGAAACTTTATTTAATCTTGGCAAACATAGCTTTGGTCATAACAACAAGCATGATGTTCTTAAAGTATCAACATAGCCAAAACCTTTATGTTATTATGCTTGAAGTGTTATGTTGACAAGGAAGACAACTTGATGTGTTATGCTTATTTCGATGTTCATGCTTTATATTGCTTTGCATCTTAGTCATCATCAGTTGTCTGCTCTTTCAAAACCTTTGCTACCCTAACTCTGTACTAAGCGGAATTCTGCTTGTGCGTCCATACCCTTAAGCCAATACCTTCCATATGAGTCCACCATACCTACCTACTCGTGGTACTCCACTACCACCTCCTAAAGTATATAATTTATGTGTTATCCTTAAATGTTCAAAATCTTTTATTTTGTGCCTCTGCTTTAGCTCATGAGGAAGTAGTAGCTAATTCATGACCTTTTTGAGTTGGACAAGCTTCACCCCGGGATTGCATGTATAATGTGCAAACCCATAATACGAAAAGGAACTGGCATTGAGTGCGCCCGGCTTAAAATAATATAACAAACAAACCCTCCTTCACGCTTTGTCCATGAGAAATCAGAAAACTTTGGCAGTGATAAACAAAGGAGAATAAGAGGATGTTATCGTCCTCATACGGGAGCCGTTCCTCGAAACTTGTCCAGTCCAAGAAGTAATTGAGTTATCTATTAGCATTCGTTGACGAATCATGCACCTCTCAAAAACTTGTTTTCATTCTGTTTGATATGAGGATAGCACATGAGTTTTCCCTACTACCCTAGAGCAGGGCCTATCTTTTAATTTTAAGTTGAGTGAGTTATTTCTACTTCCCTCTATTTCTCAAAGAGAGCAGACGTTTGATGTTGATAAGGATTCATTCATATAAAGCTGCATTAAGATTTGTCATATCATATCCTTGTTGACATTATCATTTGATAAGTAAGTTGTTTGTCATGCCCAGCTAAGGAAAATATCTTCCTTCGTGTTAACACTTTCACTTCTTGCTTATTAACTTGTTATTTCAAAAGGCTTCAATTAATCCCATCAAAAGCAAAAGTTAAAATTATTTGTTGTTCTTTGACCAAAGGACATGTTTGCCATGATATAATGAGTTTCCATTGGTCCTACTTTCGAATATAAGTGTTGACACTCTTTCATAAGAGCCTTATGAGTTGAAGATTGTTGCTGAGGATATTTGAGTTGGTCAAGAGACTATGATGCTTCTTGTCCGTATTCTATTTATCGACACTTCACTCTCTAAACTTGTGGACAGGTTTACCGAGTTCATATTCGCTTGGGGACAAGCGAGGTCTAAGCTTGGGGGTGTTGATACGTCCAAAATGCATCACTATTTTGTATTATAATTTATCCTTATTCATTGATATATTTCACGTTATGATGATGTTCTTATGTTGTTTTGGTCTATTTTACACAGTTTGCAACTTTCCGATACCGAAACAGCAGACGCAGGATTCAGCAGGAAAAAGTGGATGCTGAGTTGCTGAAGAAGAACACCTCCAAATTACCTGAAAATTGAAGGGAGGTGTTTTTCAGAAGAATAACGAAGACACGCAAAAGGGGAGTCAGAGGGGGGCCACAGGGTGCTCAGGCGGCCTGGGGGCGCGCCCCCCCTGGCCGCGCCGGGGGGGCGCCTGGAGCCCCTGGCCCACCTCTGGTCGCCCCCTTTGGCATATATGTTCTTCGTCCCCTGAAAACCCTAGACACGGGACTTTTTACGGAGTTCCGCCGCCGCTTCGAGGCGGAAACCTACAGAGAAGAAAAGGGCATCTCCGGCGGGAAGATTCCGCTGGGGAGATCACCTCCTAGAAGGGGAGATCGTCGCCATCGTCATCACCATCGTCACGGGCATCATCGAGATCATCATCAACATCATCCCCAACACCAGCACCATCTCCATCTTCATCCAAATCTCATCTTTCCATCGCAACTCGTGTTGTAACTTGTACTACCTATCCTCTCTACTCCATCGGTGTTGATTACTACTTTGTGGTGAATGCTATTGAGTTTTGTTGGAGAAATATTATTATGTCCAGATTGTTTATCACATATTTATCCCCACTGATCATAATCTCTTTTATGTCTTGTGAGTAGTTACCTTAGTTCTTGAGGACATGGGGAAAGTCTTGTTGTTAGTAGTCATATGCTGTTGAAGTAATATGTGTTGTTTGATACTTAAGTTGCGTTGTCATTCTACTAGTGGTGTTGTGTGAGTCGAACACCCAACACTTCGCCTTATTAAGGACCTAGGAGAATACAATGTGTATAAAGAATGCTTATGGTGGGTTGCCGGAGTGACAGAAACCTGAACCCCAGTTCGCACGCTTTAGCATAAGGGAATAATGGATCCTTGATCGTATTGCTATGGTTAGGCTTTTGCCTTAAATTCTATCTTGTATTTGCGGATGCTTGCAAGGTGTTTAATCATAAGAGTGCATTCATCTTAGTCTAGAGAGTGCACTAGCATAGATCCACCCACCAACACTTATCAACACATAACATAGTATCGATACAGAACATGGCGAAAGCACATGACTACCTCTCCCGTGTGTCCTCAAGAACGCTTTAGTCTTTATAAGTTCAGTTGCTAGGCCTCTCCTTTGCTAAGAAAGGATTGGGCCACTTGTTACTCTTAGTACCTTTTACATTACTTGCCTTTACATTCATGTTGCTTATATCGAGAAAACCCCTAAAAAGTTATCTTACAGTGCTTGCAGTAATTTCTTGCTCAGAATCGCTTATCAATACCTTCTGCTCCTCGTTGGGTTCGACACTCTTACTTATCGAAAACGCTGCAACAGATCCCTTACGGTTGAGGGTCATCAAGTAACGTTTTCTAAGAAAATACTCCTTGATGGGCCTCGAACCCCTCGTTGGTTACTCCAAGTGGAAGGTGTAAGATGCAGTAAGTAGAAGTGTTTTCCCCTAGCAAAGATGCCAAGGATCGAATCCCCAAAGACTCCTAGGTTCAACAAGTAGGTGTCAATTGCTAACGGCGCAATTAGCAATCAACGTGGACCTGCACACAGATACAAATAACTTTGCTCCCAACGAGTAGAGAGAGGTTGTCAATCTCTCCGGCCTTGTAGTTCACAAAGGGTTAAAAGCAATATGATAGTAGTGATAGATAGTGTTTTGCAATAGTAAGTAAATAGCGAAAAGTAAATAGTGGATGTGATCAATAATGGTAATATGGACCGGAGTCTCATGATGTTCACTAGTGATGTCTCTCTCCCAAAAGACGATAAAACAGCTATGTGAGGTAAAAAATTACAGCTGGGCAATTGACAGGACCACGAACGCAAACCAATGCTGATTACATTGCAAGAAAGGTTGAGGTTCAAAGCATGGGTGGTACGCCAAAGTAAGTAGACCGAAATCCATCAATATCTACTACTAATCATCCACCTTGAGATATCTATCCAGAACATCTCGCTGGTATTAAGTTGCGAGTCCCACCCATAGTGTAAACTCAATGCAACAGACAACTGCATTAAAAGAACTTTGCGTAAAGTAAACAATCCTTTCACCCGCGGGCACAAGCACCGTTGTTTTCCCCCTTGTGGCAACAGCACATCCCCTAGACTCATGTTTCTGTCACTCAAGCTAGTCATCGAGGGGCATGAACCCACAATCGAGCATAACGTTCCCTCTTGGAGTCACTACTTACTACTCGGCCAAAGCAATAAATAACAATGGAGAACATGCAAGAATTACTTATGAACTAAAATATAAAAGAGGTGAATCAAATATATTACTCAAGATCAATCTGAACATAATCTCATAATCCATCGGATCCCAGCAAACTCAACATAGCAACAGCATAAGGATTACATATGTGCCTCGATCATGTAGGGCAGCTCACGAGGACTAATTAGTGAAGCACAAGAACGGGAGGAGAACATCACACAGCTACTGGTCATGGACTCATGGTCCAAGGGAGACTACTCACGAGTCATCCGGGAGGCGTCCATGGTGGTGGAGAAGCTCCCGGTGGTGATCCTCCCCTCCGGCAGGGTGCCGGGAAGAGTTCTCCTGGTGCTCCCGATCTTGGAAGCGGAGGCGGCGGCGGAACAGAGATGGGATCGCGAAAAGAAGTCCTGTTCTGAGGGTTACGGAGGACCCTTTAAATATATGCCAAAGTAGGGCACCGGGGGAGCCTCGGGGGGCCCAGGCGCCCCCCCCCCCCGGCGCGGCCCAGGGGGGGCGCGCCCACAGGGCGCCTGGAGCCCCTGTGGCCCCCCCAGGCTGCCCTTCGGACGCAGTGTTGTTTCCGGATCGCTGATTTTTTATATAATTTTTCTGGATTTTTCTGGGCAGTTCTCGAAACGTGAAAACCTGAAATACAAAAACAGCCGAAAACAGAAACTGGCACTGGGGTGCACTGGATTAGTAAGTTAGTCCAAATATGATCAAAAGTGTATGGAAGTGTATGAATATCATAGCAATATCACCCAAAAGTGGCATGGAGCAAGCAGAAATTATAGATACGTTTTGGACGTATCAACATCCCCAAGCTTAATTCCTGCTCGTCCTCGAGTAGGTAAATGATAACAAGAATAATTTCTGTGGTGACATGCTATTAACCATATAGGACTTTCTCATAGTCATATGACGAAAGCTTACTGAGACAATGATTCTATAGTAATTAAGTTGTCTCAAGAGAAAATCACAAATGACTGAAAGTTTTACAATATGAAACTGAAACATCAAAAAGATTTGCAATGAACATGACGTGCAAATATGATAAAGTGATATCTAGCTTGCCCCCTTTAGTGATGCAAAACATAAATGCAAGGGCACCTTCAAGGTTTAAGTGATGACTAGATACAATCATTTCAGAATAAACGATATCACAATCATGCAAAAGACAATGCTACTTTGGGACAATGCACATTACACTCAGAATGATAATCATGCTCTCAGTAGTTGGTGCTTCAACATAAAGGTAAAAGAAAGGTTAAGTGCTAAAGTTTTTTTATTTTGAAAACATGGAAGCAATTGTGTCAACGGTAGTAGTACTTCATATGTGTCATGCATAAAACATCCTATAAGTTGCAAGCCTCATGCATCGAATACTAATAGTGCTCGCTCCTTGTCCTAATTAGCTCGGATCCCCATGGGCTATCATTGCATTGCATATGTTTTAACCAAGTGTCACAAAGGGGTACCTCTATGCCACCTGTACAAAGGTCCAAGGAGATAGATCGCATTTGATTTCTCGTTTTTGATAAATCTCAACTTGAGGACATCCATACCGGGACAACATAGAAAATAGATGATGGACTCCTCTTTAATGCATAAGCATATTCTCATGAGAGATTGAGGATTAAGGTCCAAGCTAAAACTTCCACCATGATGCATGGCTTTGGTTGGCGGCCCAATGTTCTTCTCTAACAATATGCATATTAATTCAACCCACGGTAAATCACCCTTACTTCAGATAAGACGAACATGCATAGCAACTCACATGATATTCAACAAAAGTGTGACAGTTGATGGCGTCCCCAGAAACATGGTTACCGCTCAGCAAGCAACTCATAAGAAATAAGATACATAGGCAACATATTCTTTACCACAATAGTTTTTAGGCTACTTTCCCATGAGCTATGTATTGCATGGTTAGTTTGCTTAGTGCAGGTGGAGGTTAGCAAAAGACTGGGAGCGACCAACTAAGAGAGCAATGATGGTCATAATCATGCAGAGCGACAAAGCAATATTGAATCAGGCATGGTAGTTATATCGCTACTTAGAAACAAAAGATCATGAAGGCTTGACAGACTTTCTTTACAGTCTTGAATATGCGTGAGCATACGCCAAGTCAATCAAAATAAATTCTCGAAGGAAGACATTACTAAACCATACCACATCATAGGCAAACAAACCAAGTTGGTACTCCAATAACACATTGGGAACCCCCCAGCTATTTGAGATTAACCATAAGAAAACCTGAACTACTAAGCACCATCATGAAAGTAGCATCTTTATCATAGACACATTAACCCATGCAACGGAAGCAAACTCTCTTAATAAGGTGAGCATGGTAATTAAAGAGAGTTCAAGCAACCAACTAAATAAAAGCTCTTGAAAAGATAAGCATGAATACTAAGAGCAGAGCACGATAGTAGCTATTAAAAGACAAAGAACACACACAACATAGATAGACATGAAAATTCTATGTAATGTTCTAGGTAGAAGTGGAGCGTGTTTCTCTCCCACATAAAGGAATGCTGGGTTCCGACTCGTTATGAAAAACTAAAAAGAAAACTAAGAGCAAGACGCTCCAAGCATAGCACATAACATATGAAGTGATAAAAATATAGCGGAACGAAAGACGAACTGATAATGTTGATGCAGAAGGGGATGCACGGGGGGCATCCCCAAGCTTATACGCTTGAGTCTCCTTGAATATTTCTTGGGGGTGCACGGGGGCATCCCCAAGCTTGAGCGCTTGACACTCCTGAATCTTTTTATCATCTTCCCTCGCACACTTGAAAACTCCCTTCATACACAACTCATCATAATCTGATTAGCGAGGTTAGTACCTTTAATAAAATAATTATACCTTGCTGGAAATAAGGATATTCTTGAATTTCTACTGTTTCTCAAGATTGCCAAAAGGTTTTTGCAAAGAAAAAGCAAGTTCTCAATTTGCAAAGTGAAGGTAAGGCAAAACAGGACAGAATCTGTGAAAAACAGAACAGCAGGCAGTAATTGACCTGTTCGGGATACTTCTGCAACTCAAATCAAAAAACTCAGAACCGACGCACGAAAGAAAATTATATAGAGAACGCTGTCGAAAAAATTCAGACCAAAAAGATGATCTGGTGATTTTATACGAATTTTTCTATCCAAGGACAGAATCTGTTTCCTGGACAGCACCTCACGACTTTTGAACTTTCTAGCCATCAGAGGCTATACTTGGCACAAATATGAAAAGCAAAGATACAATGATGATGCTACAGCAGTAAACAACATCAAGACACAACAAAAGCAAAAATTTATTCATGTGGGCTGCCTCCCAAAAGCGCTTTCTTTTATGCCTTTAAGCTAGGCATAATGCATAGATCAAGTTTTATCAAGAGTAAAAGAATAACTAGCCCGTACAACGGACTCAAAAGGTAACTTGACCTTCTTACGAGGGAAGTGTTCCATCCCTTTCTTGAGAGGAAACTGAAATTTTATATTACCCTCTTTCATGTCAATGACAGCACCAACGGTGCGCAAAAAGGGACGTCCCAAAATAATTGGACATGAAGGATCACATTCAATATCCATAATAATGAAATCAACGGGCACATAATTATCATTGACAATAATAAGAACATCGTCGATCCTCCCCAAAGGTTTCTTTACGGAAGAATCAACAAGAGCATCACCAAAAGAACAAGAATCAAAAGATTTCAATTTAAGCATATCATATAGTCTTTTGAGCATAATGGAAGTACTAGCTACAATATCACATAAAGCATAGCATGAGAAGTTGTTTATCTTAATTTTAATCATAGAATCCCAACCATCTCCTAGCTTTCTAGGTGTGGAGGCTTCTACTCTAAGTTTCTCCTCCCTAGCTTTGATAAGAGCATTAGTGATATGCTCTGTGAAGGCAAGATTAAGCGTGCTAGTGTTGGGATCCTTAGCCATTCCTTGTAGAAAGGCAACAACTTCTGAAATACTACAATTATCAAAATCAATTTTATAATTAGTGGGCAGAATTGTAGTGTCATCCTCTTTGTTTAATTCGCTCTCTATTATAAGAGTTTCAACATCTTCCCAAGTTTCGGGAAGCTTAGGAGCAATTTTAAACTGAGGCTCATACTTTTTTCCTGGAAGACCATGCCATGGGCATAACTCTCCGTCATAACTAGTGTAATCACAAGGTTTATTTTTTTTTGTAAATCCCGTCAGAGATAAGTGGGGCAATGGAAGTAGGGGTGTACTCCTCCCATTTAGTGTTTTTGGTAGAACCCATAGTAGCAAGCAAGATAACTATTTTTGTGATTTTCGATAAAAGGAACTAAAAGCAAAAATGAAAGTAAACTAACAAGACTAAAAAGCAAAGGTAAAAGATAGCATGCAACTCCCCTATCCTGAAGAGTGGAGTCCCCGGCAACGGCGCCAGAAAATACTCCTTGATGGGCCTCGAACCCCTCATTGGTTACCCCAAGTGGAAGGTGTAAGATGCAGTAAGTAGAAGTGTTTTCCTCTAGCAAAGATGCCAAGGATCGAATCCCCAGAGACTCCTAGGTTCAACAAGTAGGTGTCAATTGCTAACGGCGCAATTAGCAATCAACGTGGACCTGCACACAGATACAAATAACTTTGCTCCCAACGAGTACAGAGAGGTTGTCAATCTCTCCGGCCTTGTAGTTCACAAAGGGTTAAAAGCAGTATGATAGTAGTGATAGATAGTGTTTTGCAATAGTAAGTAAATAGCGAAAAGTAAATAGTGGATGTGATCAATAATGGTAATATGGACCGGAGTCTCATGATGTTCACTAGTGATGTCTCTCTCCCAAAAGACGATAAAACAGCTATGTGAGGTAAACAAATTACAGCTGGGCAATTGACAGGACCACGAACGCAAACCAATGCTGATTACATTGCAAGAAAGGTTGAGGTTCAAAGCATGGGCGGTACGCCAAAGTAAGTAGACAGAAATCCATCAATATCTACTACTAATCATCCACCTTGAGATATCTATCCAGAACACCTCGCTGGTATTAAGTTGCGAGTCCCACCCATAGTGTAAACTCAATACAACAGACAACTGCATTAAAAGAACTTTGCGTAAAGTAAACAATCCTTGCACCCGCCGGCACAAGCACCGTTGTTTTCCCCCTTGTGGCAACAGCACATCCCCTAGACTCATGTTTCTGTCACTCAAGCTAGTCATCGAGGGGCATGAACCCACAATCGAGCATAACGTTCCCTCTTGGAGTCACTACTTACTACTCGGCCAAAGCAATAAATAACAACGGAGAACATGCAAGAATTACTTATGAACTAAAATATAAAAGAGGTGAATCAAATATATTACTCAAGATCAATCTGAACATAATCTCATAATCCATCGGATCCCAGCAAACTCAACATAGCAACAGCATAAGGATTACATAGGTGCCTCGATCATGTAGGGCAGCTCACGAGGACTAATTAGTGAAGCACAAGAACGGGAGGAGAACATCACATAGCTACTGGTCATGGACTCATGGTCCAAGGGAGACTACTCACGAGTCATCCGGGAGGCGTCCATGGTGGTGGAGAAGCTCCCGGTGGTGATCCTCCCCTCCGGCAGGGTGCCGGGAAGAGTTCTCCTGGTGCTCCCGATCTTGGAAGCGGCGGCGGCGGCGGAACAGAGATGGGATCGCGAAAAGAAGTCCTGTTCTAAGGGTTACGGAGGACCCTTTAAATATATGCCAAAGTAGGGCACCGGGGGAGCCTCGGGGGGCCCAAGCGCCCCCCCCCCCCCCCGGCGCGGCCCAGGGGGGAGGGGCGCCCACAGGGCGCCTCGAGCCCCTGTGGCCCCCCAAGGCTGCCCTTCGGACGCAGTGTTGTTTCCGGATCGCTGATTTTTTATATAATTTTTCTGGATTTTTCTGGGCAGTTCTCGAAACGTGAAAACCTGAAATACAAAAACAGCCGAAAACAGAAACTGGCACTGGGGTGCACTGGATTAGTAAGTTAGTCCAAATATGATCAAAAGTGTATGGAAGTGTATGAATATCATAGCAATATCACCCAAAAGTGGCATGGAGCAAGCAGAAATTATTGATACGTTTTGGACGTATCAGTGGGAGAAGGGTTTCCCCTCTGGTCCATGGCCTCCATGGCATGGCAGGGGCGAGAGCCCCTTCGAGATTGGATTTGTCTCTCTGTCTCTCTTTGTTTCTGCGTCCCAGATTCTGGCCTTTCACTGTTTCTTATATTCTCGGAGATCCGTAACTCCGATTGGGCTGAATTTTTGACACGATTTTTATCCAGATATTAGCTTTCTTGCGGTGAAAGAAGGGCACCAACCGCCTTACGGGGTGGCCACGAAGGCCCAGGGCGTGCCCCCCTACCTCGTGGCCCCCTCGGGCACCATCTCGTGTTGATTCTTCTTCCCAAAATTCATAAATATTCCAAAAAAAATCTCTGTCCGTTTTTATCTCGTTTGGACTCCGTTTGACATGGATATTCTGCGAAACAAAAAACATGCAACAAACAGGAACTGGCACTGGGCACTGGATCAATATGTTTGTCCCAAAAATAGTATAAAAAGTTGCCAAAAATATATGAAAGTTGTATAATATTGGCATGGAACAATCAGAAATTATAGATACGACGGAGACGTATCAGCATCCCTAGGCTTAATTCCTGCTCGTCCTCGAGTAGGTAAATGATAAAAAGATAATTTTTGATGTGGAATGCTACCTAGCATAATCTTGATCATGTAATCTAATCATGGCATGAATATTAAGACACGAGTGATTCAAAGCAATAGTCTATCATTTGACATAAAATAATTTAATACTTGGGCATCCCAACAAACAATCAAGTCTTTCAAAATATCAATGCTAAAGAATGTTATCCCTACAAAATCATATAGTCTTTTATGCTTCCTTTTCTTAACACAAGGTACCCCTCATGCCCATCCCGGTATCAGCCAAGCAATTGTTTTCAGACTTTACTTTTTCGAACCTTTTCAACTCTTCACGCAATACATGAGCGTGAGCCATGGACATAGCACTACGGGTGGAATAGAAGGTGGTGATAGACAAAAGGAGGGAGAAAGTCTCACATCGTCTAGGCAAATCAATGGACTATTGTAGCGACCACGATCCGAATGGACCGAAGTCTCTGTGTTCTGTGTCATCCCTGGATCGGTAATGCTGACACACACAGTACTTGAAGGATTTATAACAGACTGGCAATCACACACTTATTACATCGAATGTCTCAAAAGAGAACTTACTACAAAAGTATATGGCATAAGGCCATCTAACACGATAATAGCGGAAGACTTGGAAGATAAGTGAGTCCATCAACTCTAACGGCATAGCTGAGTGCATGCCAAACGACCTAGCGCACCTTACTCTTCTTCTGGAAAGTCTGCAACGTAACATGTTGCAGCTCGAAATGGGTCAGCACATGGAATATGCTAGCAAGATAACACAATAGAGAAAGTAACAAAATAGATGCTAACACTATATGCATATTTGGCTGGTGGAGGCTCTCAGGCTAAAGTTTTTGCATAAAGCCAATTTTCCCTACAACAAAGGAATAACATTTTATTTTAACTATCATGGTAGTTGAAACATCATTGAGAAGGTTCCTCCAACTCAATCCCAATTAAAGTAGTCATTATTAACCCAACAAATTAGTTTTAGAGTGATGAAATCAACCAATAATTCAAGTACCAGATACTCAACATGTCCATAACCGGGGACACGGCTAATCATGATTAGTTTGTACACTCTGCAGAGGTTTGCACACTTTCCCCCACAAGACTCGATCTCGTCCATTGGATTTCTCGCACTGCATGGTGTTTGAGAAATGGATGACCGAGACACAGTCTTTCAGAAGCATTTACTCTTTACCCCGGGTGGACCGGTACACCTACTTTCCCCTACATCTGCTAGTCCACTACTGAAAGAGTTCACACAACATACTCAACTATGCTAGAGCCCATAATGGCATTATGGCTGCACATGGAAGTTTCTAGCATGAATAGTCTTATGATCCCTTTGAGCCTGGGTGGCATTCCATAGGATAATCACACGGTTCCTCCGGGATTTCCTAGTACAACACTAGATTCTCCAGGTGCCCTGCAACCAATCCACCCAGATGTGTATTAAAGTAGCCACCTTAAGTTGAACCATTAATTAACATCTCACATCTGTCATGGATTCTCTCAAACCCAAACCATGTCTACGAGCATAGCATGGAAACTTAAGCATAACGTAGAAGTAACTCCCAAGGGTTTGTAAATAATGCAGGTAATAGGTTCTACCTCAATCTACTTCCCAGACCGGTTTTGTTCTCGTAAGTTAGATCACTATCCAACTGAAATGCTTCCAGGGGCACTGTGTCTCTTAGAGGAATATCAGCCATCTTAGCATGGCATTTCTTAAGCTGAGAAACGTGAAACACGTCATGAACTCCCGACAATCCTTCGGGTAAATCTAACTTGTAGGCAACCTCTCCCATGCGTTCCAAAACATGGTACGGTCCCACAAATCTCGGGGCTAACTTTCCTTGAACTCCGAAGCGTTTAACACCTCGCAGAGGCGATACTCTTAGGTACGCTCTGTCTCCGATTTCATAGGCTACTTCCTTGCGCTTCGAGTCTGTGTAACTTTTATGCCTGGATTGAGTTACCTTAAGTCTATCTCGAATCAGCTTAACCTTCTCTTCTGACTCCTTGATTAGATCCGGTCCGAATAACTGACGGTCTCTAACTTCATCCCACATTAACGGCGTTCGACATCTCCTTCCATACAACGCTTCGAACGGTGCCATCTTCAAACTGGCCTGGTAACTGTTGTTGTATGAAAACTCCGCGTAGGGTAAGTTGTCATCCCAACTGGATCCATAATCTAATGCACAAGCTCTCAACATGTCCTCCAGAATCTGATTGACTCTCTCGGTCTGTCCATCGGTCTGCGGGTAAAAGGTTGTATTGAACTCTAGCCTGGTTCCCAAAGTCTGGTGTAGCTGATGTCAAAACTTTGATGTAAACTATGTTCCTCTATTTGATACGATGGTCCTCGGAACTCCGTGCAGACATACGATCCTGGTCATGTATATATTGGCCAACTTCACACTGGTATATGTGGTTTTCATGGGGATAAAGTGGGCTACTTTGGTCAAGCAATCCACTACTACCCAGATTGATTCATATCCCGATCGGGTCCTGGGTAATCCGGTGATAAAGTCCATGGCAAGCTTATCCCACTTCCATTCGGGTATCGGCATAGGCTGCAGTAATCCTGCTGGCTTTTTATGTTCTGCCTTCACTCTTTGGCATACATCACATACGACTACATACTCGACAATGTCCTTCTTCATTCCTATCCACCAGAAACGTTCCTTCAAATCCAAATACATCTTAGTGTTTCCGGGGTGTATCGAGTATGGTGAATCATGTGCTTCTTGTAGTATCAGCTTCCTAATCTCGGCGTTGTTGGGCACATTGATTCGATCCTCAAACCACAAGGTGTCGTGTTCCTCCTCACGAAAACCTTTGGCTTTTCCTTCACTCATCTTTTCCTTTATTTCGGCAATCTCTTTGTTATCCTTCTGAGCTTCTCGTATCTTTCCCAATAATGTTGACTGAACCTCCAAGGCTGCCACAAATCCTCTAGGAACTATCTCCAAACGAAGCTCCCTGAGATCTTCTGCTAACTCCTTCGGCAATCCTCCATTTACTAGGGTATTGGCATAACTCTTCCGGCTCAAAGCGTCCGCAACGACATTGGCCTTGCCTGGATGATAGTATAGCTTCATATCATAATCCTTTATGAGCTCCAACCATCTCCTCTGTTTGAGGTTCAGCTCCTTCTGGGTGAAAATGTACTTCAAACTCTTGTGATCCGTGTACACATCACAACGATTTCCAATAAGGAAATGTCTCCAGGTTTTGAGCGCATGTACTACGGCTGCTAACTCCAAATCATGCGTAGCATAATTCAACTCGTGCGGCCGAAGTTGACGAGATGCATAAGAAACAACTCTTCCGTCCTACATGAGTACTCCTCCAAGTCCTAAGCGTGAAGCGTCGCAATACACTTGGAAATCCTTGCATATATCTGGCAAGATCAGCACTAGGGTTGTCGTCAAACGTTTCTTCAACTCCTGGAAACTTTCTTCGCACTTTTCAGTCCAATAAAACTTGGTGTCCTTCTTCAACAATGTCGTCATAGGCCTTGCAATCTTGGAGAAATTCTCTATAAATCTCCGGTAATATCCCGCGAGTCCAAGAAAACTGCGAATCTCTCCAACTGAGGTGGGTGCTAACCACTCAGTGACTGCCTGCACCTTGATAGGATCCACTGCTATACCTTCTCCTGATATAACATGTCCTATGAATCCAACTTCCTTCAACCAAAACTCACATTTGCTGAACTTGGCATACAATTGATGTTCTCTGAGCTTCTCTAGAACCAAACCAAAATGTTCCTCGTGTTCCTCTTTGTTCTTTGCGTATACCAAAATATCGTCAATGAATACCACGACAAACTTATCCAAGAACTCCATGAATACCTTATTCATCATACTCATGAAATAGGCAGGGGAGTTAGTCAATCCAGATGACATAACTGTATACTCATATAGCCCATACCTTGTGGTGAAGGCTGTCTTCGGTATATCCTTCTCTCGGATCTTCAACTGGTGGTATCCTGATCGTAGATCGATCTTGGAGAATACTTTAGCTCCTTGTAGTTGGTCGAACAAATCATTGATCATCGGCAGTGGATACTTATTCTTAATCGTCACTTCGTTCAATGCCCGATAATCAACGACCATCCTTAAAGATCCATCCTTCTTCTCGACCAAGAGCACTAGGGATCCCCAAGGTGATGAAGTTCGACGAATAAATCCTTTCTCTAATGACTCCTTTATCCGCTTCTTGATATCCTCCAGATCGTTTGCTGGCATCCGATATGGTCTCTTCGATATTGGTCCGGCACCTGGCAATAGCTCTATCAAAAACTCAATGTCCCTATCTGGCGGCATGCCTGGTAGCTCCTCTAAAAATACAACCGGATAATCTCTTACTACAGGCACTTCTTCCTGAACAACTCCCGAGAGAGAATTTACTTGTGTCCTGCTAGGCGAATGTGTAGATACATACTTGATCCTTTTTCCCTTTGGGGTGGTAAGTAAAATCGACTTACTGGCACAATCGATGTTTCCTCCATACATCGATAGCCAATCCATACCTAGTATCACATACAATCCTTGTGACTCCCAAACTATCAGGTCTGAGGGGGGAAACATGGCGTCCAATGGTCAACGGCACTTGAAAACATCCTTGACTTGCCATATACTCTGCTCCTGGGGAACTTACTAACATGGTGGTTTTAAGGACTTGGGTGGGCAACTTATATCTATTCATGAATCCCCTTGAAATGTAGGAATGTGATGCACCAGTATCGAAAAGAACTACTGCGGTAAATGACTTAACCAAACACTTACCGACAACTACATCAGGCTGCTCTTCAACCTCCTCCACGGTCACGTGGTTCACTTGTCCCTTGTTGAAAGGGTTGGGCTTCTTTCCAGCACTTCCATTGCCATTGCCATTATTCGCTTCCGCGCACTCCGTGGCATAGTGTCTATTCTTCCCGCACTTGAAACAGGTAATGTGACTTAAATCCCTCTTGGCGGGTGTGGATGTAGTAGAGCGGTTCTGATTATTGCTTGCTCCATTCCCATTCCCATTCTTGGAGTCATTGTGGTTGTAAGAACTCCCTCCATTACGGGTGTGGCTTCCATGGTTATGGGTGTACCTCCCGAGTTCGGTGTAAAACGGGGCTTCTGCCGGGCTCCAGAATTATTCTTGTCTTGTCCATACTTACTCTTGCGGCTCTCAATCTGCTGTTGCTTCCCTTCAATCATAAGTGCCTTGTCTACCAACTCCTGGTAGTTGTTGAAGGTTGCCACCATCAACTGTATGCTCATCTCATCATTCAGCCCTTCCATAAACTTCTCCTGCTTCGCGGCATCTGTGGCCACATCATCCGGGGCATAGCGAGATAGAGTGCTAAACTCATGCTTCTTCATGCTCATGGCTCCAGTTGAGACATGGGCAGTGCGAAAAGCTTGCTGAAACTGATCCCAAGTGACATTGGCTACGGGGAAAGTGGCTGTGTAATTCTCCCAACATGCTGCTGCAGGTCCAGCCAATTGATGTGCAGCAAAACGCACCTTCTCAGCATCCGTGCAATTTGCGGTGGTCAACTCCCTTCCAATCTTGCGCAACCAGTCATCAGCAACTATTGGCTCAACGCTACTAGAAAACACCGGTGACTGCAACCTTAGAAAACAGGTCAGGTTGTCCACGGGTGGCGGTGGTGGAGGGTTGTTGTTGTTGTTCAGATTGTTCAGATTGTTCTGGACAAGAAGTTGCATCAAAGTGTTCTGATGCTGGATCAACCGAGTGAGCTCAGGGGGAAACTGAAATCCGGGCTCACATCTCGGAGGCATCTGATGGGTGTAGAGGGAATAGATTAGAATAGAAATGAGGTCTAGGGGAAAATTCACTACCCATATGCACATGAGACAAACACAAACATATCACACCAATCAATTTCAAGCAAGGGCATACAAAAATTCTAACTAATGTTACAAAAGTGCTCTAAATCCTACTTTATGGGGGAAAACTACTAGTCATAGGGTGGTCATCTAGAAATTTTGATTGGCGGAAGATTCCATCATATCTGCTCCAGCTTCATCTTCATAGTCATCATCACTATCATCGGGGTCTGAGTCGGTGTCGTCGATAATGATGTAGTCCTCAGAACAAATATCCTGGGGTTCTACTTCTTCTCCTCCTCCTGGTGCTGGATCTCCCATGAATACTCCTAGCTTCCTTGTCAAGTCGTCAGTCTTCTCCACAAGTATTGTCATCTCCTCTTCGTATCCGTCATGTGTAGACTTGAGTTCCTCTTCTAGCTCCAAGTTCCTGGTTAGCGCCTTCTTCAAATCTATCATGCATGCGCACATCTGGTGCTCCTGTCGACGTATGTGATGGTTTAACTCCTGGATGAACGCTGCAATGGACCTATCCTTCCGGGTACTGATCATGTCCCATTGCCCATCTCAGCGTCCACATATCTGGTAGATAGTGTCCTTCAGCTCCTACTTGTAGACTTCTCCAATACGCCCCATGGTAATGTGGGCTGCCATACTCTTACCTAGGCTCCAGGAGGGTGCATCAAAGGAAAACTCTATGGGCTCAGTGGATGGTGCGAATGTCCTCCTGGGAATTTGAACTTGAATATTCCGTCGCTCCTCTTCTGGTAAAGTGGCAGTGTAGGTCCCGGTGAAGCTTGGTATTCCGATGTTCAGGTACCTAGTGACTTCCTTCAAGTGTCGTCCAAAAGGTGTGTCTTCATCCGGTTGGGTGAACTTGTTTCTTGGGTCCACCATCCTAAAGAGTAGAAAATGGAGAGGAGTTTGAATTGAGTAAAGAAGAGTGACCTAGGGCTTGTCTTAGTGGTCGTGTCCTACATTCAGCGTGTGCTCTGATACCATCTTGTAGCGACCACGATCCGAATGGACCGAAGTCTCTGTGTTCTGTGTCATCCCTAGATCGGTAATGCTGACACACACAGTACTTGAAGGATTTATAACAGAGTGGCAATCACACACTTATTACATCAAATGTCTCAAAAGAGAACTTACTACAAAAGTATATGGCATAAGGCCATCTAACACGATAACAGCGGATGACTTGGAAGATAAGTGAGTCCATCAACTCCAACGGCATAGCTGAGTGCATGACAAACGACCGAGCACACCTTACTCTTCTTCTGGAAAGTCTGCAACGTAACATGTTGCAGCCCGAAATGGGTGAGCACATGGAATATGCTGCCAAGATAACACCGTAGAGCAAGTAACAAAATAGAGGCTAACACTATATGCATATTTGGCTGGTGGAGGCTCTAAGGCTAAAGTTTTTGCATAAAGCCAATTTTTCCCTACAACAAAGGAATAACTTTTTATTTTAACTATCATGGTAGTTGAAACATCATTGAGAAGGTTCCTCCAACTCAATCCCAATTAAAGTAGTCATTATTAACCCAACAAATTAGTTTTAGTGTGACGAGATCAACCAATAATTCAAGTACCAGATACTCAAGATGTCCATAACCGGGGACACGGCTAATCATGATTAGTTTGTACACTCTACAGAGGTTTGCGCACTTTTCCCCACAAGACTCGATCTCCTCCGTTGGATTTCTCGCACTGCATGGTGTTTGAGAAACAGATGACCGAGACACAGTCTTTCAGAAGCATTTACTCTTTACCCCGGGTGGACTGGTACACCTACTTTCCCCTACATCTGCTAGTCCACCACTGAAAGAGTTCACGCAACATACTCAACTATGCCACAGCCCATAATGGCATTGTGGCTGCATACGGAAGTTTCTAGCATGAATAGGCTTATGATCCCTTTGAGCCTGGGTGGCATTCCATAGGATAATCACACGGTTCCTCCCGGATTTCCTAGGACAACACTGGATTCTCCAGGTGCCCTGCAACCAATCAACCCAGATGTGTATTAAAGTAGCCACTTTAAGTTGAACCATTAATTAACATCTCACATCTGTCATGGATTCTCTCAAACCCAAACCACGTCTTCGAGCATAGCATGGCAACTTAAGCATAACATAGAAGTAACTCCCAAGGGTTTGTAAATAATGCAGGTAATAGGTTCTACCTCAATCTACTTCCCAGACCCACAAGTTAAGAGATCCTACTCATGCAATGTGTGAGGGTTTGATCTACTGCATAAGAACTGGGTAATAAAGGGTATGATCAAAGTGTTACTTGCCTTGCTGATGATTCGCAAAACCTAGGGACTCGTAGTAGCACGCTTCGCACTCCGGGAATTCTATAGCAAGTAAACAATAGCATACTTAAGCAACCAAGCAAAGATGCACATGTAAAACTCCAAATAATAAGATCTAACCAGAAAGTTCAACTGAAGAACTCCGATTTGCAAAAAGAATCAAGTCAAACGGAGCAACAAAACTCAAACTACGAAAGAAACAAGATCCATTTACTAGATTGAACTAAAGTCAAATTTTACAGTATAAAAACCTTGTTCAAGTTGGTTAAACGGAAAGAGGGCTTCGAGACGAAGATCTAGGCGCTTGAATCGTCTGATTCCGACTTACGAGCGAAAAGATAAACTAAAACGAAGATTAGGGCAGAAATCACGATCGAAAATAATCGCGGAAAAACCCTGAAAAAGAAAAACTGACGAATAGGCTAACGAAAGAACGTTCGCTGTCTGTAACTAAAAGACGAAAATCATTCGTTAAAACGAACGAACGGACGAATGTCGGCTATTTAACTAAACTGACGGAAAAATTGAACTAAACAAAAAAACAAGATCTCGAGTTTCTAAAAAAAACAGATCGGTTTGTCGAGAAAACCGACGGCGGCGGCGGCGGCAAGGCTCCGGCGAGGCGGCGGCGTCCGGTGGCTGCGGCGGCGGCGAACAGCAGCGGTGGCGACGGCTCGCGGCGGCGGCGCCGTGCGCGGTTCTAGGCGCGGCGACAGCTAGGGTTTGGCAGCGGGGTAGGCTGTGAGGCGGCTCGGGCCTCGGCCTTTAAAGGGGTCGGCCGTGCGCAGTGGCCAGGTCGGACACGGCCCGGTAAGGCGGTTTACTTTTTCTTTTTCTTTTCTAAATAGTCCCGACGCGGCAAAACGAGCGAAAAGAAATACTAAACGGACTCGAAAAATTCCGAAATAAATTTTCTCCGTCCTCTAATAATATTTAGGACAAAGTGAACATTTTTCCCGGACCTAAATACAATTTTGAAAAAGCGCATTTTTCCTATGCAAATAAAATTGCAAATAAATCCGAATAAAATACCAAAAGTGATTATAATATTTTTCTCCAATATTTCTTTTATTTTGGAGAAGTCATATTATCTCTGCTCATATATTTTATTATGAAATATTTTTTGGAGGGAAAATAATTAAAACCAAAGTGACCCTTGTACTGGTATTTGAGAAAACTCAAATACGAAAACGGTAAAATCCACAACTCTCTCCGTGGGTCCTTGAGTTGCTTAGAATTTCGAGGATCGTACCACACAAATGCAATAAAATATGCTATGCAATATGATCTATGTATAACATTCCAAAATGAAAATTTGGGATGTTACAACTATGGAGATGTCCTTCAATTGATATCAATGTGAGTGAGTAGGGATTTCCATGTAACGGATGCACTAGAGCTATAAGTGTATGAAAGCTCAAAGGAAAACTAGTGGGTGTGCATCAACTTGCTTGCTCATGAAGACCTAGGGCAATTTGAGGAAGCCCATCGTTGGAATATACAAGCCAAGTTCTGTAATGAAAATTCCCACTAGTATATGGAAGTGACAACATAGGAGACTCTCTATCATGAAGAACATGGTGCTATGATGAAGCACAAGTGTGGTAAAAGGATAGTAACATTGCCCCTTCTCTCTTTTTCTCTCATTTTTTTGTTTTCTCTTTTTTTTGGGCTCTTTGGCCTCTCTTTTTTGTGGGCTTCTTTGGCCTCTTTTTTATTTGGGTTTCATTGGCCTCTTTTATTTTTTATAACTTCACATGGGAAAATGTTCTAATAATGATGATCATCACACTTTTATTTACTTACAACTCGATAGTAGAACAAAAATATGACTCTATTTGAATGCCTCCGGTGGTGTACCGGCATGTGCAATGATCTAGCATAGTAATGACATCAAAAAACGGACAAGCCATGAAAACATCATGCTAGCTGTCTTACGATCATGCAAGGAAATACGACAATGATGGTGCGTGTCATAACTAATGGAACGGTGGAGTTGCATGGCAATATATCTCGGAATGAATATGGAAATGCCATAATAGGTAGGTATGGTGGCTGTTTTGAGGAGGGTATAAGGTGGTTTGATGCACCGGCGAAAATTGTGCGGTACTAGAGTGGCTAGCAAGGTGGAAGGGTGAGAGTGCGTATAATCCATGGACTCAACATTAGTCATAAAGAACTCACATACTTATTGCGAAAAATCTATTAGCCCTCAGAGCTAAAATACTATGACGCATGCTCCTAGGGGGGAGGTTGGTAGGAGTTAACCATCGCACGCCCCCGACCTTGACGCAAAGATAAACAATCAAAAATGTGCGCTAATTTGGTTACAAAGTTAGGAGACCATACGTGCATGCTTCGGGAATCACAATCCTTAACACCAATATTTTTACTAAACCACAATCGCTCACTAGTACCTCCCAAATATTAGCATCTCTATGTCGCAAAACTATTGCAAGGAATAAAACATATCATATTCAGCGATCTATAAGTTTATGTAGGATTTTATGACTAACCATGTGAATGACCAATTCATGTCAACTCTCTAAATAGATATAAGTGAGGCAAGAGAGTTTTAATTCTGTCTACAAAAGATATGCCCATGCTCTAACAAATATAAGTAAAGCAAAAGAGCATTCTACAAATGGTTGTTTTCTATGTGAGGATAAACCGACAATCCAAACTTCAAATGATATAAGTGAAGCACATGAAGTATTCTATAAAGCCATACTCAAAAGATATAAGTGAAGTGCAAAGAGCATTGTATAAATCAACTAAGGACTATCTCATACCAGCATGGTGCATTTATTAAAATAAAAATAAAAAGCACACGACACTCCAAGAGTTTATGCATATCATGTGTGCAAAGCGAATCCAAAAACATACCGATACTTGTTGAAGAAAGATGGGATGCCTTCCGGGGCATCCCCAAGCTTAGACACTTGAGTCTTCTTGAATATTTACTTGTGGTGCCTTGGGCATCCCCAAGCTTGAGCTCTTGCCTCTCCTCCTTCTTCTCACATCGAGACCTCCTCGATCTTCGAACACTTCATCCACACAAAACTTAACTGAACTTTTAGTGGCAGGGTTAGTGCATATGATCAATGAAATCATATCATGTACTGCTCTAACATTATAGTTTAATTATGAACAAACATTACCCACTATATTCTATCACAATTCTATGGCCCCAAGTCAAGGAGGCTTCAACAAGAATTAAAACATATGCAAATAATGAAGCTATAACAGCAATATGTGAAAACAGGACAGTCTGTAGTAATCTAAACATTAACCATACTTATGTAACTCAAATAATTATGGAAAATTAGGAAAAATCAACAATATGTATAGCAAGACTTTGCAGAAAGTTTCAGATCCTTTCGACGTTCCAGTAAAAAACGTAAAATCGTGCACTGCAGCCAAAGTTTCTGTTTTTGCACCGCACAAACCAACAAGCAGTTTAATCATCCTAACGGAAACTCTTGGCACATTATTTTTATAATACAATGGAATTGTACAAGGGAATAATTATTTTTGTTGAAAAGTTTCTGTAATCAAGGTTCACAAAGTTTCCATGGGCATGAACAAAGTTCAAGGCTAGCTCCCACTTTAACAATGCTCGTCTTTCTCACTTTTGCTTTTCTTTTTGAAAAAGTTTTAGGTTCCCCTCTATATATTTTTTGTTTTTAAACTTTGTAAAAGCACACAATAGAAATAAATGACTCTCTAAAACTTCCGGGTTGTCTCCCTGGCAGCGCTTTCTTTAAAGCCATTAAGCTAGGCATATAGTGCTCAAGTAATGGATCCACCCGGATCCTAAGGTATATCAAAGCCAGTTTTAATTAACAATGATTTTTGATTTAGTAGTGAGCACAAAGTAACATATATCATGCAACAATGAAGTCTAACTCTCTTCCTATGCATAGGCATGTCATACAAGAACAATTCATGCACATCAAGTAAAGTCCAATGCATAGTATAAGCAGTTTCTTGCAATTTTATCGTGTTGGAAACATAGAGAGGCCGAGATGTAGTTCATCTCTCATAATAATTGCAAGTAGGAGCAGCAAGCACATGCATATTATATCTATTAAAATCATCATGTGTAGTAGTAAAACTCAACCCATCAATATAATCCTTAATAAGTGCAAACTTCTCCGATATAGTGCAGTCGGGAGAATTCAAAAAGATAATAGGACTATTATGTGTGGGTGCAATAGCAACAATTTCATTCATAACATAAGGAACTATAGCATAATTCATATTGGCATCATGGCCACAAGCATAGAAAGCATCAATTTCATCAAAAAGGGATATTTCAAACGAATCAAAGGAATCATAGTAATCATCCTTCGGTAAGCACGAAGGAAAATTAAACAATGTATGAGTTAAAGAGTTACTCTCATTAGAAGGTGGGCACGGGTAGCTAATCCGCTCTTCCTCCTTTTGTTCTTCGCTCTCCTCTTCATCTTTTTCATCTAATGAGCTCACAATGTCATCAATTTCTTCTACCATAGATTCCTGCAAAATATTAGTCTCTTCTTGGACAGCGGAGACCTTCTCAATAAATGCATCAATATTCGCATTGTATTCATAATTCTCATAGCAATATTTCAATATAGCAAAATTTTCAAGCCTATAAACATCATCATCAAAAGCTTCATACCTTTTAAACAAAGATTCAATTTCATAAGCACCCTTAAAAGAAACGAATTCTTCTATTTGTTCCACATCATAATAATCATATATACCATTAGCATAAGAAGCTAAAGTTTCATCATCATTAAATTTGCATGAAAAGGGAAGGTCTGGAGCCTTCATCCTAGAGCAACAAGTATAATCATATCTCAAGAATAGTTGCCGAGCATACCAATGCAACATATGAATTTGATCCCATAACAATTTCCCTTTATGAGTCAAGCGATAATCCCTAAAGTATTCACGTTGATCCAATGTTACTCCCATTATATAGTTGAATGGGGTTTTCTCAGGGTTATCAAAGTAGTACATAATATTTTTCACATAATGAGCATCGAGGGTTTTAGGAGGTTCCTCTCCATGAGTAGCAAGTACACCTACTTTTTGGTATTTCGTGTTCCATATCCATAACTAAAGATAGAGAAAAACTTAGAACAGAAAATAAAATCTACTTAGTGATAAAGCAAACAAGCACACACGAGAATATTCACCCCATGCTATTGCTCCCCGACAACGGCGCCAGAAAAAGGTCTCAATAACCCACTAGTATAGGGGATCAATTGTAGCCTCATTCGATAAGTAAGAGTGTTGAACCCAACGAGGAGCTAAAGGTAGAACAAATATTCCCTCAAGTTCTATCGACCACTGATACAACTCTACGCACGCTTGACGTTCGCTTTGCCTAGAACAAGTATAAAACTAGAAGTACTTTGTAGGTGTAACGGGATAGGTTTGCAAGAACATAAAGAGCACATAAATAAAAACTAGGGGCTGTTTAGATAAACAAGTAGTAAAGTTAGTATAGCGAGTGTGGAAAAGTGGTGGTAGGAGTTGCGAAATTGTCCGTAAGCAATTGACTATGTTACTAGACCAATAGCAAGTTTTATGTGGGAGAGGCCACTGCTAGCATGTCATCCTGAAGGAAATATGCCCTAGAGGCAATAATAAAGTTTTTATTTTATATTTCCTTATATCATGATAAATGTTTATTATTCATGCTAGAATTGTATTAACCGGAAACTTAATACATGTGTGAATACATAGACAAAACAGAGTGTCCCTATTATGCCTCTACTAGACTAGCTCATTGATCAAAGATGGTTATGTTTCCTAACCATAGACATGAGTTGTCATTTGATCAATGGGATCACATAATTAGGAGAATGATGTGATGGACTAGACCCATCTGTTAGCATAGCACTATGATCGTTTAGTTTTACTACTATTGCTTTCTTCATGACTTATACATGTTCCTATGACTATGAGATTATGCAACTCCCGAATACCGTAGGAACACCTTGTGTGCTATCAAATGTCATAACGTAACTGGGTGATTATAAATATGCTCTACAGGTGTCTCCGAAAGTAATCGTGGTGTTGGCATAGATCAAGACTAGGATTTGTCACTCCGAGTGTCGGAGAGGTATCTCTGGGCCCTCTCGGTAATGCACATCACAATAAGCCTTGCAAGCAAAAGACTAATGAGTTAGTCACGAGATGATGTATTACGGAACGAGTAAAGAGACTTGCCGGTAACGAGATTGAACTAGGTATAGAGATACCGACGATTGAATCTCGGGCAAGTAACATACCGATGACAAAAGGAACAATGTATGTTGTTATGCAGTTTGACCGATAAAGATCTTCGTAGAATACGTAGGAGCCAATATGAGCATCCAGGTTCCGCTATAGGTTATTGACCGGAGATGAGTCTCGGTCATGTCTATATAGTTCTCAAACCCGTAGGGTCCGCACGCTTAACGTTTGATGACGATCAGTATTATGAGTTTATGAGTTTTGATGTACCGAAGGTAGTTCGGAGTCCCGGATGAGATCACGGACATGACGAGGAGTCTCGGAATGTCCGAGACGTAAAGATTGATATATTGGACGACTATATTCGGACACCGGAAGTGTTCTGGAAAGTTTCGGAATTTACCGGAGTGCCGGGGGGGTTACCGGAACCCCCCGGGGGAATGATGGGCCCTGGTGGGCCATAGGGGAGAGAGAGGGCAGCAGCCAGGAGGTGGCGCGCCCCCTCCCTAGGGGCAGTCTGAATAGGACTAGGGGAGGGGGCGCGGCCCCTCTTTCCCTCTCCCTCTCCCTCTCCTTCCTTCCCCCTCTCCTTCTTGGTGGACTCCTACTAGGAATAGGATTACAATCCTATTCCTAGTAGGATTGCTTCCCTAGCCGCACCATAGAGGGCCGGCCGGCCTTCCACCCCTTGCTCCTTTATATACGGGGGCAGGGGGGCACCCAGCGACACACAAGTTGACTTGTTTTAGCCGTGTGCGGTGCCCCCTCCACAGAAACACACCTCGGTCATACCGTTGCAGTGCTTAGGCGAAGCCCTGCGCCGGTAGATACATCATAGCCGTCACCACGCCGTCGTGCTGGCGAAACTCTCGTGTGAAGCTCAACTGGATCAAGAGCTCGTGGGACGTCATCAAGCTGAACGTGTGTTGAACGCGAAGGTGCCGTACGTTCGGTGCTTGATCGGTTGGATCGCAAAGAAGTTCGACTACATCAACCGCGTCACTTGACGCTTCTGCTCCCGGTCTACGAGGGTACGTAGACACACTCTCCCCTCTCGTTGCTATGCATTTAGTAGATAGATCTTGCGTGATCGTAGGAAAAATTTAAAATACTACGTTCCCCAACAGTGGCATCATGAGCCTGGTCTATGCATAGATGATATGCACGAGTAGAACACAATGAGTTGTGGGCGATACTAGCCATACTGCTTACCAGCATGTCATACTTTGCTTCAGCGGTATTGTGAGATGATGCGGCCCGGACCGACATTACGTGTTCTCTTACGCGAGACTGGTTTCACCGTTATGAGCACTCATTGCTTAAAGGTGACTGGCGGGTGTCTGTCTCTCTCACTTTAGCTGAATCAAGTGTGGCTACGCCCGGTCCTTGTGAAGGTTAAAACATCACATATTTGACGAAACATCGTTGTGGTTTTTGTATGCGTAGGTAAGAATGGTTCTTGCTAAGCCCGTAGCAGCCACGTAAAGCTTGCAACAACAAAGTAGAGGACGTCTAACTTGTTTTTGCAGGGCATGTTGTGATGTGATATGGTCAAGACATGATGAGTTATACGGTTTTGTATGAGATGATCATGTTTTGTAAAGTTATCGGCAACTGGCAGGAGACATATGGTTGTCGCTTTATTGTATGAAATGCAATCGCCATGTAATTGCTTTACGTTATCACTAAGCGGTAGCGATAGTCGTAGCAGCAATAGTTGGCGAGACGACAACGATGCTACGATGGAGATCAAGGTGTCGCGCCGGTGACGAAGGTGATCATGACGGTGCTTTGGAGATGGAGATCAAAAGCCCAAGATGATGATGGCCATATCATGTCACATATTTTGATTGCATGTGATGTTTATCTTATTATGCTTCTTATTTTGCTTAGAACGACGATAGCATTATAAGATGATCCCTTACTAAATTTCAAGGTATAAGTGTTCTCCGTGAGTATGCACCGTTGCGAAAGTTCGTCGTGCCGAGACACCACGTGATGATCGGGTGTGATAAGCTCTACATTCAAATACAACGGGTGTAAGCCAGTTTTGCACACGCAGAATACTCGGGTTAAACTTGACGAGCCTAGCATATGCAGATATGGCCTCGGAACACTGGAAACCGAAAGGTTGAGCGTGAATCATATAGTAGATATGATCAACATAGGATGTTCACCATTGAAACTACTCCATCTCACGTGATGATCGGACATGGTTTAGTTGATTTGGATCACGTGATTATTTAGATGACCGGAGGGATGTCTATCTAAGTGGGAGTTCTTAAAGTAATATGAGTAAATTGAACTTTAATTTATCATGAACTTAGACCTGATAGTTTTTGCATATCTATGTTGTTGTAGATCAATGGCCCATGCTACCGTTCCTTTGAATTTTAATACATTCCTAGAGAAAGCTAAGTTGAAAGATGATGGTAGCAATTACACGGACTGGGTCCGTAACTTGAGGATTATCCTCATTGTTGCACAGAAGAATTATGTCCTTGATGCACCTCTAGGTGACAGACCTATTGCAGGAGCAGATGCAGACGTTATGAACGTTTTGACAAAAGCATGGTATGATGACTACTTGATAGTTTATGTGAACCATGCTTTACGGCTTAGAACCGGGACTTCAAAAACGTTTTGAACGCCACAGAGCATATAAGATGTTCCAAGAGTTGAAATTAGTATTTCATACTCATGCCCATGTCGAGAGGTATAAGACCTCTGACAGTACCTTGCCTACAAGATGGAGGAGAATAGCTCAACCAGTGAGCATGTGCTCAAATTGTCTGGGTACTACAATTACTTGAATCAAGTGGGAGTTATTCTTCCAGATAAGATAGTAATTGACAAAGTTCTCTAGTCACTATCACCAAGTTAGTAGAACTTCGTGATGAACTATAATATGCAAGGGATGACGAAAGTAATTCCCGAGCTCTTCGCGATGCTGAAATCGGCGAAGGTAGATATCAAGAAAGAGCATCAAGTGTTGATGGTTAACAAGACCACTTGTTTCAAGTAAAGGACAAAGGGATAGAAGGGGAACTTCAAGAAGAATGACAAGCAAGTTGTCACTCCCATGAAGAAACCCAAAGCTAAACTCAAGCCTGAAACTAAGTGCTTCTACTGCAAAGGAAATGGTCACTGGAAGTGGAACTACCCTAGATACTTGGCGGATAAGAAGGATGGCAAAGTGAACAAAGGTATATTTTGCTATACATACTATTGATGTGTACTTTACTAGTGTTCATAGCAACCCTCGGGTATTTGATACCGGTTTAGTTGATAAAATTAGTAACTCGAAACGAGAATTGCAGAATGAACAGAGACAAGTTAAAGGTGAAGTGACGATGTGTGTTGGAAGTGGTTCCAAGATTGATATGATCATCATCGCACACTCCCTATACTTTTGGGATTAGTGTAAAACCTAAATAAATGTTATTTGGTATTTGCGTTGAGCATGAATATGATTTGATCATATTTGTTGCAATACGGTTATTCATTTAAAGTCATAGAATAATTGTTATTCTGTTTACATGAATAAAACCTTCGATGGTCATACACCCAATGAAAATAGTTTGTTGGATCTCGATTGTAGTGATACACATATTCATATTATTGAAGCCAAAAGATGCAAGGTCAATAATGATAGTGCAACTTATTTGTGGCACTGACGTTTAGGTCATATTGGTGTAAAGCGCATGAAGAAACTCCATAGTGATGGACTTTTGGAATCACTTGATTATGAATCACTTGGTGCTTGCGAACCATGGCTCATGGGCAAGATGACTAAAACTCCGTTCTCCGGAACTATGGAGCGAGCAACAGATTTTTTGGAAATCATACATACTGATGTATGTGGGCCAATGAGTGTTGAAGCTCGCGGCGGGTATCGTTATTTTCTGACCTTCACTGATGATTTGAGCAGATATGGGTATATCTACTTAATGAAGCACAAGTCTGAAACATTTGAAAAGTTCAAAGAATTTCAGAGTGAAGTAGAGAATCATCGTAACAAGAAAAATAAAGTTTCTACGATCTGATCGTGGAGGAGAATATTTGAGTTACGAGTTCGGTCTTCATTTGAAACAACGTGGAATAGTTTCACAACTCACTCCACCCGGAACACCACAGCGTAATGGTGCGTCCGAACGTCGTAACCGTACTTTATTGGATATGGTGCGATCTATGATGTCTCTTACCGATTTACCACTATCGTTTTGGATTATGCATTAGAGACAGCTGCATTCACGTTAAATAGGGCACCATCTAAATCCGTTGAGATGACACCTTATGAACTATGGTTTGGCAAGAAACCAAAGTTGTCGTTTCTTAAAGTTTGGGGCTGCGATGCTTATGTGAAGAAGCTTCAACCTGATAAGCTCGAACCCAAGTCGGAGAAATGTGTCTTCATAGGATACCCAAAAGAGACTGTTGGGTACACCTTCTATCACAGATCCGAAGGCAAGATATCCGTTGCTAAGAATGGATCCTTTCTAGAGAAGGAGTTTCTCTCGAAAGAAGTGAGTGGGAGGAAAGTAGAACTTGTTGAGGTAATTGTACCTTCTCCTGAATTGGAAAGTAGTACATCACAGAAAATTGTTCCAATGATTCCTACACCAATTAGTGAGGAAGCTAATGATGATGATCATGAAACTTCAGATCAAGTTTCTGCTGAACGTCGTAGATCAACCAGAGTACGTTCCGCACCAGAGTGGTACGACAACTCAGTTCTGGAAGTCATGTTACTAGACCATGATGAACCTACGAACTATGAGGAAGCGATGATGGGCCCAGATTCCGCAAAATGGCTTGAGGCCATGAAATCTGAGATGGGATCCATGTATGAGAACAAAGTGTGGACTTTGGTTGACTTGCCCGATGATCTGCAAGCCATCGAAAATAAATGGATCTTCAAGAGGAAGACCGACGCATATGGTAATATTACTGTTTACAAAGCTCGACTAGTTGTGAAAGGGTTTCGACAAGTTCAAGTAGTTGACTACGATGAGACTTTCTCACCCGTAGCGATGCTTAAGTCTGTCCGAATCATGTTAGCAATTGCCGCATTTTATGATTATGAAATCTGGCAAATGGATGTCAAAACTGCATTCCTGAATGGGTATCTCAAAGAAGAGTTGTATATGATGCAACCAGAAGTTTTGTCAATCCTAAAGGTGCTAGCAAATTGTGCAAGCTCCAGCGATCCATCTATGGACTGGTGCAAGCATCTCGGGGTTGGAATATACGCTTTGATAAGTTGATCAAAGCATATAGTTTTATACAGACTTGCGGTGAAGCCTGTATTTACAAGAAAGTGAGTGGGAGCACTACAACCTTTCTGATAAGTATATGTGAATGACATATTGTTGATCAGAAATAATGTAGAATATTCTGGAAAGCATAAAGGAGTGTTTGAAAGGAGTTTTTCAAAGAAAGACCTCGGTGAAGCTGCTAACATATTGGGCATCAAGATCTATAGAGATAGATCAAGATGCTTGATAAGATTTTTGATGAGTACATACCTTGATAAGATTTTGAAGTAGTTCAAAATGGATCAGTCAAAGAAGGAGTTCTTGCTTGACTTGTAAGGTGTGAAGTTGAGTAAGACTCAAAGCCAGACCACGACAGAAAAATATAGAGAGAATGAAAGCCATTCCCTATGCCTCAGCCATAGGTTCTATAAAGTATGCCATGCTGTGTACCAAACATGTTGTGTACCTTGCCATGAGTTTGACATGGATGTACAATAGTGATCCAGGAGTAGATCACTGTACAGTGGTCAAAATTATCCTTAGTAATTGGATGACTAAGGAAATGTTTCTCGATTATGGAGGTGATAAAGAGTTCGTCGTAAAGGGTTATGCCGATGCAAGCTTTGACACTGAATCCAGATGACTCTAAGTATCAATCTGGATGCGTATCGAAAGTGGGAGCAATTAGCTAGAGTAGCTCCATGCAGAGCATTGTAGACATAGAAATTTGCGAAATACATACGGATCTGAATGTGACAGACCCGTTGACTAAACTTCTCTCACAAGCAAAACATGATCACACCTTATTACTCTTGGGTATTAATCACATAGCGATGTGAACTAGATTATTGACTCTAGTAAACCCTTTGGGTGTTGGTCACATGGCGATGTGAACTATGGGTGTTATTCACATAACGATGTGAACTATCGGTATTAAATCACATGGCGATGTGAGCTAGATTATTGACTCTAGTGCAAGTGGGAGACTGAAGGAAATATGCCCTAGAGGCAATAATAAAGTTGTTATTTTATATTTCCTTATATCATCATAAATCTTTATTATTCATGCTAGAATTGTATTAACCGGAAACTTAATACATGTGTGAATACATAGACAAAACATAGTGTCCCTAGTATGCCTCTACTAGACTAGCTCATTGATCAAATATGGTTATGTTTCCTAACGATAGACATGAGTTGTCATTTGATCAACGGGATCACATCATTAGGAGAATGATGTGATGGACTAGACCCATCTGTTAGCATAGCACTATGATCGTTTAGTTTTACTGCTATTGCTTTCTTCATGACTTATACATGTTCCTATGACTATGAGATTATGCAACTCCCGAATACCGTAGGAACACCTTGTGTGCTATCAAACGTCACAACGTAACTGGGTGATTATATAGATGCTCTACAGGTGTCTCCGAAAGTATTCGTGTTGTTGGCATAGATCAAGACTAGGATTTGTCACTCCAAGTGTCGGAGAGGTATCTCTGGGCCCTCTCGGTAATGCACATCACAATAAGCCTTGCAAGCAAAAGACTAATGAGTTAGTCACGAGATGATGTATTACGGAACGAGTAAAGAGACTTGCTGGTAACGAGATTGAACTAGGTATAGAGATACCGACGATCGAATCTCGGGCAAGTAACATACCGATGACAAAAGGAACAACGTATGTTGTTATGCGGTTTGACCGATAAAAAGATCTTCGTAGAATATGTAGGAGCCAATATGAGCATCCAGGTTCCGCTATAGGTTATTGACCGGAGATGAGTCTCGGTCATGTCTACATAGTTCTCGAACCCGTAGGGTCCGCACGCTTAACGTTTGATGACGATCGGTATTATGAGTTTATGAGTTTTGATGTACCGAAGGTAGTTTGGAGTCCCGTATGAGATCACGGACATGACGAGGAGTCTCGGAATGTCCGAGACGTAAAGATTGATATATTGGACGACTATATTTGGACACCGGAAGTGTTCTGGAAAGTTTCGGAATTTAACGGAGTGCCGGGGGGGGGGTTACCGGAACCCCCCAGGGGAATGATGGGCCCTGGTGGGCCATAGGTGAGAGAGAGGGCAGCAGCGAGGAGGTGGCGTGCCCCCTCCCTAGGGGCAGTCTGAATAGGACTAGGGGAGGGGGGCGCGGCCCCTCTTTCCCTCTCCCTCTCCCTCTCCTTCCTTCCCCCTCTCCTTCTTGGTGGACTCCTACTAGGAATAGGATTGCAATCCTATTCCTAGTAGGATTGCTTCCCTAGCCGCACCATAGAGGGCCGGCCAGCCTCCCCCTTGCTCCTTTATATACGGAGGCAGGGGGGCACCCAAAGACACACAAGTTGAATTGTTTTAGCCGTGTGCGGTGCCCTCCTCCACAGAAACACACCTCGGTCATACCGTTGCAGTGCTTAGGCGAAGCCCTGCGCCGGTAGATACATCATATCCGTCACCATGCCATCGTGCTGAGGAAACTCTCCCGTGAAGCTCAACTGGATCAAGAGCTCGTGGGGCGTCATCAAGCTGAACGTGTGCTGAACACGGAGGTGTCGTACGTTCGGTGCTTGATCGGTTGGATCGCGAAGAAGTTCGACTACATCAACCGCGTCACTTGACGCTTCCGCTCCTGGTCTACGAGGGTACGTAGACACACTCTCCCCTCTCGTTGCTATGCATCTAGTAGATAGATCTTGCGTGATCATAGGAAAATTTTAAAATACTACGTTCCCCAACACATCCCTGGCTTGGAATTCTATGCACTTATGATTGGACCTATTAGCAAGCATCCGCAACTACTAACGTTCATTAAGGTAAAACACAACCATAGCATTAAGATATATTGGTCCCCCTTCAATCCCGTATGCATCAATTTCTATGCTAGGATGAAGCTTCTGTCACTCTTGCCCTCCAATACATAGTCCTATCAACATACAACTAACCCTATGGTGTGATCCACACGTGCGCTCATATGATGGTTACCAAAGGACAGCAACATAACCACAAGCAAATTAAACCAATCATAGCAATTCACCAATTACCGATAGGACAATAAAAATTTACTCAGACATCATAGGATGGCAACACATCATTGGCTAATAATATGAAGCATAAAGCACCATGTTCAAGTAGAGGGAACAGCGGGCTGCGGGAGAGTGAACCTCTGTAGATAGATGGGGGAAGGTGATGAAGATCTTGGTGAAGATGACGGAGGTGTTGGTGTAGATCGCCGTCGCACGATGATGGCCCCAGTGGCACTCTGGCGCCACCGGAAGCTAGGGGGAGAGAGCCCCCCTCCTTCTCCTTCTTCCTTGGCCTTCTCCCTAGGTGGGAGAAGGGTTTCCCCTCTGGTCCATGGCCTCCATGGCATGCGAGGGGAGAGAGCCCCTCCGAGATTGGATTTGTCTCTCTCTGTTTCTGCATCCCAGATTCTGGCCTTTCACCATTTGTTATATTCTCGGAGATCCGTAACTCCGACTGGGCTGAATTTTTGACACGATTTGTATCCGGATATTAGCTTTCCTGCGGCGAAAGAAGGGCACAAACTTCCTTACGGGGTGGCCACGAGGGCCCAGTGCGCTCCTGACCCCCTAGGGGGCGCCCCCTGCCTCGTGGCCCCCTCGGGCATCGTCTCGTGTTGATTCTTCTTCCCAAAATTCATAAATATTCCAAAAAAAATCTCCGTCCATTTTCTGTCCCGTTTGGACTCTGTTTGATATGGATATTCTGCGAAATAAAAAGCATTCAACAAACAGGAACTGGCACTAGGCACTGGATCATAATGTTAGTCCCAAAAATAGTATAAAAAGTTGCCAAAAGTATATGAAAGTTGTATAATATTGGCATGGAACAATCAAAAATTATAGAAACGACGGAGACGTATCAGGACCCCATGGTAGTAGGCCATTGCCGCTGGATGAATAGGACCCCAAGGAGGCCGTCATACCCTAGTTGGTTGGGGTGGATGAACAGGACCCCGTGAAGGATGGATGAAGAGTAGCCCGTGGATGAATAGGAGTTACTAGAGGCAGGAGAAAACCGCGTTGGATGAATAGTAGCTGGTGAAGGCTGGAGGAAGTTGACGGTGGATGAACTATAGCCCGTGGAGGCTGGAGCGAGGCAGTAGACGCTGGATGAACAGTTTCTCGTGGAGTCCTATTTGGCGGTACGCCACACCCCTCCCGATGAACAGGACCCCGTTTCGACCGTAGGCGCTCCAACAGAAGTTCGTTTCCTCTGTTTTGTGTAACACCACACCCCTCCCGATCAAAAGGACCCTGTTTCAACCGTAGGCACTCAAACAGAAGTATGTTTCCTTCGTTTGGTGGTATGCCAGACCCTTCACAATGAACAGGACCCCGTTTTGATGGTACGCCATTAAACAGAAGGTCGTTTTCCTCTGTTCTGCGGTACACCAAACCACGTTTCGGTTATTCCATCCAAGCCGTTTGGCTCCCAATGAACATGACGCATTATGTTGCCTCCCGGTGAACATGTCGCTGTTTCTCCGTTCCGACCCAACCGGTTAGCTTCCGATAAATAGGACGCCGTTGTTGCCGTCCATTGCCTCTCCATGTACACGAGCCATGTCCGTACGTATGCGTGAGTACGTGTTCAAGACCTACCCGCATGTATGTACGTGGCCGTATTTTTGGCATGTTGTTGTATGTACATGTACAAGATTTATACGGGACTGGCTAAATTGCTACGCCGGGGGCTCTACTAGGACATGTGCCACTACTTACTCGGCCACGTTTCATCCTTGCAGAGATATCTATCAACCAGTATGTACGTACACATTCGCGACCAGACACACAACGCTACGTATGCTTCGACCGGGTGGGTCCCAACTATCAAGGAGGACAAGGAGGCACTTTGTTGCAAGCAAATATATAGCTAGTGGGTCCCAGCTATCAGGGGCAGAATCATCTTTTTATCTATAATAAGGACGCACTTCCGCGTGCGAAGAAGTTATTGGTGGGTCCCAGCTGTCAGGGGAAGGAATAAGGCGGCACTTCCTTCCATGCGAAGATATATGTGGTGGGTCCCACTTTCAGGGGGAGGAATAATTTTATTTTCGTGTAATAAGGAGGCAGTTGCAAGCGTGCATCCATGGACCTGGTGCGTCCCCAATGCCAGCATCTCCACATATAATCTTGTTCTGATGACTCCCGTTTGTTGACCACGTTAACCACGCCGCGTCGAGCGCACCAAGGCGGTAGACGACGGCAAGGCCCCGGACGACAATGAGCCCGAGATAGGAAGACGCGGAAGTGGAGTCGAAGACGGAGAGGTCTACAAGGGTTAACTGGTTCTGGTGCGGCATGGTTCTGCAGTCGTCCGAGGATAACATGAGGTCTGGAGGGATGGCCTGGTCGTCGATGGGGTAGTGCTTCACAGTGAGGCGTGCTAAGTAGAGCTGCTAGAAGCCGAAGGCGGGAGTAGGTGGTCCCGGTGGTGCTGGAGGAAGAAGACGAGAGATTAAATATGGATGACAGCCGTTAGATGTAAATCCAATGGTTATGGATGTCAGAATCTTTTGTTGACTAAGTTGACAGCACCCTGCATTGGCTTCAACCTATTGGCCCACATTTCAGACTACAAAAATGTGGCACATATTCAACCCATTTTTTAGAATTATAGTCTATTTACTGAGCTGGGTGAACAAATAATGTAGCGTCCATGCAATCCATTTATTTTTTCCTAAAACATTACAATCCATTTGCACTTTCTAGAAATACATGATTTTGCTAGGTTGGGTGAACAAATAATATAGCGTCCCTATGGCTCATTTAGTTTTCCTAAAACATTACTGGCCATTTGCACTTTCTCAAAATACACGATTTTCCTGGGTTGTTTCTAATTATAATGTTTGGTCGAGTGCAGCAATGTTATCAAAAAATAGACTGGGGCTGGGCATTTTGTAGTAATAAATATAATTAAATAATAACTGCTTCATTATTTCATTGGTCCTTAAATCTTACCAAGCTTTTGTACACAATTACCAATATGTTCGTTGCCTTAGAGTAAAAAAAACAGATTTTATTGGTAAACATTTATTTTTGTAAGTTAATAAGACGTGGGATATTTTTTCTTATATATGCAAGTATCTGTTAAATATATGATGATAATAACAATAATATATAATAACATATAAAATAACATAACTATATATAATATATTTAGAAGGGAAACATAAGTTGGACGTAGTGTTCTTATTCTTATATAGAAAAATAGAACAAACCTCTACATTTTCTTCAAAAAAACACATAAGTTGGGCTGCGGATATTAAAAAAAACCTAGGGTGGGAGGCCCATAGGCCGGTCGATACATGACGGCACTAAAAAAAAATTCAAACCCCTGTGTCGCCATGTCGTGGGTTGCGCAAGTCAAAAAAGAAAGCCTAGACTAGGCAACGCACAACCCAACTAATACTTGCCAGCCCTCTGATAAAAAATGATAGTTGCCAGCTCCCCGATGACTGGCTTCGTTGTAAATTTATCTTCTTTATTAATTATGTTGACAAACTCGGGGGCCCCAACGTCAGTATACCATTATGAGGAATTATTTTTTCAATTAGGCACTTGCTTGCGTACGGCCATGGACCTGGTGGGTCCCGACTGTCCGCCTCTCAACGTATAATCCTCTCCAGATTCTTCTCATTTGGTGAGCATGTTCACAATGGCAGACAGCAGCGCCGCAGCGAGCGCACAAAGGTGGAGGATGACGTCCAGGCCTTGGACAAGAACGCACCGAAGTCGGGGAAGACGTGCTATAGTAGTGGTAGAAGTTGTGCCTAATTTCTACCGAAAGTACTGAAGTAGCCCAGTGGCCAAGTTCCACTCCCCAACCGCTGCTCCGCCCGGGTTTGATTCCACCAGATGTAGTGAAAATATCCTCAAATTTTTCGCCTCTGCCATTACTGACATGTGGGTCGCCCTTGTCATCTATGCACACCACCTCCAACACTTGCCAAAACTTGGTCCCTCATATCGCACACTCAACATTGGGTGGGCATTTTGAAAATATCTATATTTTTTATTGTGCATCATATGAAGATGTGCTATACATGAATGTTGATCAGCATGATGTTAATTGGCTAGTAGTTTCATTTTCGACCATGAATAAAACTTCCAACATGATGTTATCCCTGTTTGAAAAGGGCGTGTTACTATAAATGCTCCGCCTCTGAAACTTGCAGTTTCTTATTTGAAACTAAAACTTATAGTTTCTTCTCTGAGAACCACATTGTCTGCACTTTTATATGAAACTACATTTTTAAGTGCTAAAAATAGATCTCTAGAATTCATAAAATAGATCATATGCTCAATGCTGCGAATTTGAAATTCAAAAGACATTCATATATGAAATTACTCAAAATACACAACACAAAACACAATTCACAACCTACAAATACTAATAACCATAAGCTCTTCCTCTGATACGTGAGGATCGCACACGGCGACCCTGTGAAGCTAGCCAGAATAATGGAGATGCAGTCTTGGCTTGACAACCGGGGCACCTTCACTCGTCGGCGGTGGTTTTTGAATGGAAGAGGAGCGGCGCTAGTTTTAGATTGGAACATGAGAGGAGCGGTGATGGTTTTTAAATGGAAGAGGAGAGGAGCGGCGGTGGTCCTGGGAGTATTTTTTTTAGTTTTGCGTATTTTGGGTCAAAGTTTGACCACGTACTATTTTTGACAAGCAAAATGTGAATGCATGTCATCAAAAATTATATTGTTTGGTTCGTATCTAAATGTACTTTCAAATTATATTATTTTTTCAATGTATAACATATATTTTATTTGTTAAAATCATGGTCAAAATATGACCCAGAATACAAGGGAGACTAGTTAATGTGGGGTCGCTTCTTAATTGAAGGGTAAATTGATTTTGATTTTGAACTAGTCACAGCGTGTCAGCCCTCTCGTCCAATCCTAAATCACTGCCACACGGTCCTTTCCCTCTTCTCCATTGCAAAACCACCCCTCTCCTCTCCATCTTCTCCATTCCAAAACCACCATCTCGCCTCTCCCTCTTCTCCATTGCAAACCACCTCCTCTCTTCTCCATCTTCTCCATTGCAAAACAATTGTCTCGCCTCTCCCTGTTCTCCATTGCAAGATCACCATCTCTCCTTTGATCTTTTGAAGCCAGCATCGGACCTCTCAGAAGCACATCTATGGAGAGGATGCAATAGCAAATCGGGTAGGTCGCCAGCGGCGACCAGACGAAGTTAGCCAGGTTGAAGGAGATCCTTAGTTGTATTGAAAATGAGTGGGAGATTTCAAGGACGGTGACGACCATGTGGCAATGTATGAGAAAGAGTGAGATGACAGCGATGAGGGCGACGATTTACTCCCCGACGGCAGTCACACTGTAGTCATTCGAGTTCATCGAGTATCTCCTCTGGGCAATGGAGAAGACAGATTCGCCCAAGGCGAAAGTTAGGCGAAGGTGCTGGGCATAAAGATCGAAGTTCTAGGAGCATCCAGAGGATGACGAATGGATCGAGTACGGTGTGCCGTTAGTGAGGGTATAGTGCCAGCCGGAGGCACATGATTATTCGCTCTCCCACCTCAAGAGGAGGTCGGATGGCGCGACGTCGCTTCCCTACCATTCTCCATGGTTCCCTCGCCGCTCACCTCATTTCAACGGTGGCAGTAGGGTTTAAGGTAAGCTTCACACTAACCTAATCTTCCATCCTCTCATGCTTACAATAAGTGTGACGGCTAATGAAAATCATACGGGTAAGTACTGGATAGTACTCCCAGTCTCCAAGTAGTACGCATCACCCTAAAATAGCTCTGGAACTAAAACAAAGTTGCGAGAATGTGAACAAATAAAGAAAAATCGATTGGTGTTTTTTTCAGAAAAGAGTACTCCCTAGAAAAGTGCCAATATGAGCTAATCCTATTTGATAATAGGATTTACAGCAACACTAAAACAAGTAAAGTGTCCCCTAAAAAATAAGTAAAGTGTAAGCCAAACACCGGTAGATTAAAGTATTCTGCAGCGGGTCGGCAAGAACTTGAGGAACAATCCGAGCATCTGTGCTTTTGCAAGCCGCCTTTATGTTAGATATTGGCACCTCCCACTCTGCATATATGCTGGTTCCATCCGAACATTTGTGCCCTTCCACCAAAATGTAGCTGAATAACCCTATTTGCACAGATAATGAAAAAGCATGATTACATTATACTAGCACTAGGTGATGAAACATACACTAATAAATAGAAAATACTTCATTTTCTTAATGGGAAAAGATTGCGATACAATACATTTAATAAAAAAATACAACAATATCACAGTATGCTAGGCTGCGAGGGCGAGATGGGCCCTACGACTCCCCATACGGCATGCCTGATACTGGAAATCGACCCAATTCTCCCCGATACACCTTCTCTAAGTGATGAACATCTGTGTACATTGGTAGTACAAGGAGGGGACTTGAGACATTCCAATCTCTATTTTTGTGCAACTCAACAAAAATTAATCATCCCAGTTTGCAGAAACACTTAAACATTAAAAGTGGGACTAGTTGATGAAACATATACTAGCAAAGAGAAGCACTTTCTTTATCTACATTGGAAAGAAATGATAGAGAGGATATTAGCTCTATTTTAACTGTATTATTACTTCATTTTATCAGTCACATGAGGGTCGAGTGCTACTTCTCGAGCTTGCGTTGTATTCCCTCGAAGAGGATAGGGTGATGAAGCACAGTAGCGTAAGTATTTCCCTTAGTTTTTGAGAACCAAGGTGTCAATCCAGTAGGAGACCACGCGCGAGTCCCTCGCACATGCACAAACAAATAAGAACTTCGCAGCCAACGCGATAAGGGGTTGTCAATTCCTTTACGGTCACTTACGAAAGTGAGATCTGATAGATAGGATAGTATAATATTTTTGGTATTTTTGGATATAAGAACAGAAAGTAAATAAATCAAATTAAAGTAGATGAAAGTTTAATATGTTGAGAATAGACCCGAGGGCCATAGGTTTCACTAGTGGCTTCTCTCATGATAGCAGAATTCTACGGTGGGTGAACAAATTACTGTCGAGCAATTGATAGAAAAGCGCATATTTATGAGAATATCTAGGCATGATCATTATATATAGGCATCACGTGTAATGCCCAGGATGGGACTATACCTCCTACGTGTCGAGGCACGACTTAAAGGTATAAGCCCATTATGGAATGATCTCAAGTTTGGTATCTTTGCATGACTCATGTAAAAGAGGGATTAAAATGCAAAAGGAGATAGTTGGCTTACACTCGCCACTTCACACAATACATTACATAAGCAAAACATCATTCAAAACGTCACAACCCGACTACGGGCGAAGATCCAAAAGAAAGATACCAAAACATAAAACCACAGGTCAGAATCGCCCCTAGTAGAAACCACTACTGATCGTCGAAAACGTCACAAGCATACGGCCACTCTCTTCATGGAACTCCCTGAAGTACTTGAACCAGCTCCTGCATCATTGTCGACTGAACCTGCATCTGGTGTTGTAGTAACTGTGAGCCACGAGGACTCAGCAATCCCATAACCATGGGTATCAAGACTAGCAAAGCTTTGTGGGTAGGAAGAGGTAAAGTGGTGAGGTTGCAGCAACGGCTAAGCATAATATGGTGGCTAACTTACGAGTACAAGAATAAGATGAGCATCTACGCAAACGGTCGCAACTAGTAGTGATCGCTAAAGATCCTAAACTACATACGAATCAAACATAACCCTACCGTGTTCTCTTCTCAAAGTGAAAAGAGACAGTCACGGTTACTCACAAAGTTGTGTGTTTTACTTCGGATCCTCTGTCAAGTTTTCTACAACCGGACATTAACAAATTCCAATCTGCCACATAACCGCGGGCACGACTTTCGAAAGATCATAACCCTGCAGGGGTGTCCCAACTTAGCCCATCACAAGCTCTCACGATTAGCTGAAGTGATAAATATAATATCATCACCCCTTATCTTAGGGAAATTTGATCAGGCTCGGCATCCCGGTGCACAAGACATTTCGACAATGGTTAAACAAGTCCAGCAAGACCTCCCGGTGTGTCGACACCCTGATAGTAGCCGCGCGTATCTCGTCTCAGGCCACGACCGGATGGGTGAAGCTACGAGTAAAACCAAACCTCGAGTTTCCCCGTGGTGGCCCCGCAAGCTCCCCGTTTGGGACCAACACCATCAGCACTGGCTCCCCTGTTATGTAGAATTAAGAACCCGGGGACGCGACCCCCTATGCAAATTTAATTAATTAATTAAGTTGTTATTATGAGGCAAATTAAAACCAATGTTGGGCCTTGCTGGAGGAGTTTTATTCAAAGTCGAACTGTCAAGGGGTCCCCATCCACCCATCGTGTAAGGAACACAAAATCAAGGAACATAATGCCGGTTTATCGGGGCCTAAGGTGGCATGAGTGGAACAAAACACCGAGCAAAAGGCCAAGCCTTCCACCCATGCCCAGTATATAGGTGTGTTAATAATAATAATAATAGATATTGTGATATTCCAACAACAAGTTCCCTCCTGGAACGAATCTTCATCTTCACCTGCAACTAACAACACTATAAGAGGGGCTGAGCAAGCGGGTAACATAGCCAAACAATGGTTTTGCTAGGAAGGTGTCAAAGGTTAGAGGTCTCATGGCAACATGGAGAGGCTGACATAAAAGATGGGTAGCGCGACATGTAACGATAGCATCAAGACAACTAAGCATGGCAATGGTAGTAAAGGTATCCATGGGTATGATCATCTTGCCTGGGATTCCGCGAGGGAGAAGAACAAGTCCATGAAGTAGACGGAGCAACATAGTCGAGCGAATCCTCACAACTCCGGAACGAAACCGAAGCTAACAAGAGAAGCAACCGGAAATAAGCAAACAACACGGTAAACACACAATCATAAGCATGTCATGATGCACAAGCAAGCATGATGCATGTCATGTTTAAATATGCATGTCATGGCAAAGTGCACAAACAAGTACTACAAGTTAAGTGGAGCTCAATATGCAACGAGTTGCATATTGACGAAACACCACATTTTAATTATTTAGTTGACTCTCGTTTATTTACAAGACAAGATTAAATGTTTGTTAACATGGCAAGAGGTGAAGCAAAACAAACTACCTATTTAGACATTTTAAATGAGGCCGGAAAAACAACAACAATTCCGGAAAATCCCCATGAGCATGTTTAGCAATTTTTAAGCAACAACAAATTCACACATTTTAACGTTGTTAACATGATGCGGATGACATGATCAAGTTTATGCAATTTTTTTATTAAAAGGTTGACAAGAGAGATATGAAGCACTTGTCACCGTGGTGGAAAGAAAGGGTGCCACGACAATGATCTGAAAATGATGCAACGGCAACATCTCGGTTCCGGTAACTCGTTGTGAGATCCGGTGCAAAAGATAGGTGGCGTGAGCGAGCGAAACAAGATGAAAGGTGGGGTGATCCCGTCACCGGGTTCCCACGAGTCGGCGACGAGGCAACCGAGGAGCACGACAAAAGATGATACGGGCACGGAGCACACAAGAGAAACATTTCATACAACACTTGCATTCCACGGGTCATCGTCTCGGGGTTATACCTTCGGAACATTCGTTTCGGGGCGGTTCGAGGTCGTCGAGGGACATAGAGGAAGTAGGCGTTCACGGTCATCGGTAGGGGTACTTGTCGCATCGCCGAGCGTAGTGGTACTCGTTTCTTCACCTAAGGTAGTCGTTCCGTTCGTAGTCGTTCAAGTCATCGGTAGAGGTACTTGGGGTCTTCGGACTTGCCGGACTCGGTTCTTACGACGGTAGTTGTACTCGGTCGTCGTGGTACTTGGCGGGTCGTCGTCTGACGTAGGGGTACACGAGCCATCGTGGTACTTGGGGTCGTCGTGGAGCCGTTTGTCGTAGTCGGACTTGGCGAATCCAAAGCGTACTTGCGATCCAAAATTACTTCTGTTCGGGCAGGCACTGAGACGACATTACGAGGCCGAGGCTCGGGTCATTGCAAGCGAACAGGGCAGCAACCGAGAGGTTGTGCACGGCAGTAGTAGGCTGTGGCCTAGGCTCCCATGGAGGATGAAGGTGGGGTCATGAGCAGAGGATGCAGGCACCGGCGGCTGGGCCCAGCGATGGAGCACACACGATCGATGGGGAGAGCGGGATCCGACGAGGAGGCGCTTGAGGCAGGAGGAGCTTGCGTCGGGTGGAGCAGGAGCTCGGGCGACGAGCTTGAGGAGGCGCTGGACGGTGGATCCGGCCCTGCCCGCGGGTCGGCAGGCACGGCGCTGAAGATGGAGGCGTGCGGGCTCGGCGCTGGAGTGCGGCTCCCACGGCGGAAGCTGCGACCGGCGGAAGCTGCGCCAGAGAGGCAGCGAGGCAAGGAGGCTCCTGGCCGGCCGGGCGGCGCGGCAAGGAGATGCGGCTCCGGCCTGGGGCGCGCAGGGAGAAAAGGCGCGGGGATCGAAGGGAGGAGGGGGGCTTCGCGAAGAGGGAGATGGGGATCGGGACTAGCGACGGTCGAGGGAATCGGGGCAAGGGGAACGATGTGGATCGAGGGAAACACCGGGCGGCGGCTCGGGAGGACTGGGAGGAGACGAGAGGAGGGGTGGTCAGGCTAGGTTAGCTGCGCTGGAGTGGGCCTTGGGCCAAGGTGGTGCGGGACTGCGGGAGAGGGAAGGTTGGGCCTCGGGCCGCGGGAGCAGATGGGCCAGCTGCGGCTGGACCTTCCTTTTTTTTCCTCTTCTGCCATTTTCCAATTACAGAAAATAGCCATGAAGAAAAATGAGAAGAAAGGAAGGGTTTCGACAGAGTTTGAACAAGAGGTTATTTTTCTCGGGCTCATAAGATGAGCGTTGTTCGAGAAAAAAATAGAAAAGGCATGAACGAAAAAAAAATCAAACATATTTGAATGTAATTCAAAAGAGTTTGAACTAAGACTTGATTATTGAAGTGTCCAAAAATGTTCACATTTTTGGAGGAACCTCGAAAAAAGAGATATGAGTTGTTGGCAAAGGTTTTGAAGTGAAACTTGAGATGGAATAGGCAGGGGAATTTTGCAAGTGTGTTATGCTTAATTCCAAAGAATGGAATATTTATTATATAGCTCCCTAAATATTGGGAGGATAAGTTATAAAGAGAAGTCACCCTTCCCTCGATTTAAATGGACCGATGGTCCAAACAATTTATTTAAATTGAGATGCAAACGATTAATGACATGATGGCATGATGATATGATGCAATGCAAAAATAAATAACACAAGCACCAAAGAAACACACGGGAGAACCCGAAACATCTGGAATCTTCTGGGACGTCGGTCTTCGGGCGTCACATCACGTCCGTAACAAGTAGACCGAAACGATTCTGCATCTACTACTATTACTCCACACATCGACCGCTATCCAGCATGCATCTAGAGTATTAAGTAGATAAGAACAGAGTAATGCTCTCAGCAAATTGACATGATGTAGATGGATAAACTCAACCAATATGATATAAACCCCATCTTCTTATCCTCGATGACAACAATACAATACGTGCCTTGCTGCCCCTGCTGTCATTGGGAAATGACACCGCAAGATTGAACCCAAAGCCAAGCACTTCTCCCATTGCAAGAACTATAGATCTAGTAGGCCAAACCAAACAAATAATTCGAAGAGACTTGCAAGGATATTATAATCATACATAAAAGATTTCAGAAAAGAATCAAATATTTCTCGTAGATAATCTTGATCATAAACCCATAATTCATCGGATCTCGACAAACACACCGCAAAAATATTACATCGAATAGATCTCCTCGAAGATCGAGGAGAACTTTGTATTGAGATCCAAAAAGAGAGAAGAAGCCATCTAGCTAATAACTATGGACCCGAAGGTCTGTGGGAAACTACTCACAACTCATTGGTGAGGCTATGGTGTTGATGTAGAAGCACTCCGTGGTAGATTCCCCTCCGGCGGGGCTCCGGAATAGGCCCCAAGATTGGATCTCACGGGAACAGAAGATTGCGGTGGTGGAATTAGGGTTTTCTCTGTTGCCTCGATGTTTTCAGGGTACATGGATATATATAGGAGGAAGGAGGGCATCTAGGGAGCCAGAGGGGGCCCACGAGGGTGGGGGGCGCGCCCTGGACCCTCGTGGCCAGCTCCTTCGTTCCCCCGCGTGTACTCCAAGTCTTCCGTGAAGATACAGATCCAAAAATAACTCTCCCAAAGGTTTGATTCCGTTTGGACTCCGTTTGATATTCCTTTTCTGCGAAACCCCTGAAATAGGCAAAAAAAACAGCAATCTGCACGGGGGCTTGGGTTAGTAGGTTAGTCCCAACAATAATATAAAAGTGTATAATAAAGCCCATTAAAGAATATATAATGGCATGGAACAATCAAAAATTATAGATACATTGGAGATGTATCAAGCATCCCCAAGCTTAAATCCTGCTCGTCCTCGAGTAGGTAAATGATAAAAACAGAATTTTTGATGTGGAATGCTAACCAACATAATTTTCAATTTAATTTCTTTATTGTGGCATGAATGTTCAGATCTGAAAGATTCAAGACAAAAGTCTATATGGACAAAGAAACAATAATACTTCAAGCATACTAACAAAGCAACTATGTCTTCTCAAAATAACATGGCCAAAGAAAGTTATCCCTACAAAATCATATAGTCTGGCTATGCTCCCTCTTCATCACACAAAATATCCATATCATGCACAACCCCGGTTTCAGCCAAGCAATTGTTTTCATACTCAAAAATTTTCAAACCTTCCAACTTTCACGCAATACATGAGCGTGAACCGTGGATATAGCACTATAGGTGGAATAGAGTGGTGGTTGTGGAGAAGACGAAAAGGAGGAAGATAGTCTCACATCGACTAGGCGTACCTATGGGCTATGGAGATGCCCATGAATAGATATCAATGTGAGTGAGTAGGGATTGCCATGCAACAGATGCACTAGAGCTACAAGTGTATGAAAGCTCATCAAAGGAAACTAAGTGGGTGTGCATCCAACTTGCTTGCTCATGAAGACCTATGGCATTTGAGGAAGCCCATCATTGGAATATACAAGCCAAGTTCTATAATGAAAATTCCCACTAGTATATGAAAGTGACAAAACAAGAGACTCTCTATCATGAAGATCATGGTGCTACATTGAAGCACAAGTGTGGAAAATGATAGTAGCATTGTCCCTTATCTCTTGTCTCTCATTTTTCTGGAGGGGCTTTCTCTTTTGTTAGCCCCTCTCTATTTTTTGGGCCATCTCTTTTTTTTTTGCATTTCCTCACATGGGACAATGCTCTAATAATGAAGATCATTACACTTTTATTGACTTACAACTCAGAGATTACAACTCGAAGCTAGAACAAAATATGACTCTATATGAATGGCTACGGTGTTGTACCGGGATGTGCAATGAATCAAGAGTAACATGTATGAGAAATTATGCATGGTGGCCTAGCCACAAATACCATGTCAACTACATGATCATGCATGGCAATATGACAATATGAAGTGTGTCATATGAACAGAACGGTGGAAAGTTGCATGGCAATATATCTCGGAATGGCTATGGAAATGCCATGATAGGTAGGTGTGGTGGCTGTTTTGAGGAAGGTATATGGTGGATGTATGGTACCGGCGAAAGTTGCGCGGTACAAGAGAGGCTAGCAATGGTGGAAGGGTGAGAGTGCGTATAATCCATGGACTCAACATTAGTTATAAAGAACTCATATACTTATTGCAAAAATTTACGAGTCATCAAATAAAGTAATCAACGCATGCTCCTAGGTGAGGTGTTGGTAGGAGTTAACCATCGCGCGATCCTGACCATCACACAAAGGATGACACTCAATAAATACCTCATGCTCTAACTTCGTCACATAGCGGTTCACCATACGTGCATGCTAAGGGAATCATAAACTTTAACACAAGTATTTCTCAAATTCATAATTACTCCACTAGAATGACTCTAATATCACCATCCTCATATCTCAAAACAATCATCAAGTATCAAACTTCTCATCATATTCAACGCACTTTATATGAAAGTTTTTACTATATTCATCTTGGATGCCTATCATATTAGGACTAGTTTTATAACCAAAGCACATTACCATGATGTTCTAAAAGACTCTCAAAAATATATAAGTGAAGCATGAGAGATCAACAATTTCTACAAAATAAAACCACCACCGTGCTCTAAAAGATATAAGTGAAGCACTAGAGCAAAACTATCTAGCTCAAAAGATATAAGTGAAGCACATAGAGTATTCTAATAAATTCTAAACCATATTTATCTGTCTAAAAAGGTGTGTCCATCAAGGATGATTGTGGCAAACTAAAAAGCAAAGACTCAAATCATACATGATGCTCCAAGCAAAACACATATTATGTGGTGAATAAAAATATAGTCCCGAGTATAGTTACCGATAGATGAAGACGAAAGAGGGGGTGCCTTCCCGGGGCATCCCCAAGCTTAGGCTTTTGGTTGTCCTTGAATTTTACCTTGGTTGCCTTGGGCATCCCCAAGCTTAGGCTCTTGCAACTCTTTGTTCCATAGTCCATCAAAGTCATACTCAAAACTTCACAACACAAAACTTAGCCAAAAATCTCGTGAGTTCCGTTAGTATAAGAAAACAAACCACCACTCAAAGGTATTGTAATGAACTCATTCTTTGTTTATACTGGTGTTAAACCTAATATATTCCAACTTCTCTATGATTCATATCCTCCATTACTACTCATAGATTCATCAAAATAAGCAAACAACACACGAAAAACAGAATCTGTCAAAAACAGAACAGTCTGTAGTAATCTGTAACTTTCGAGTACTTATGTAACTCCAAAAAAATTTGAAATAAGTTGGTAAACGTGAGGAATTTGTAGATAAATCTTCTGCAAAAATAATCAACTAAATAGCACTCTCCAGTAAAATCTGGTGGCTAATCTCGTGAGCGCTAAAGTTTCTGTTTTTTACAACATGATCATATAAACTTCACACAAGTTTTCCCAAAGGTTCTACTTGCTACAAACACTAATTAAAACACAAAACCACATCTAAACAAAAGCTATATTCAATATTTATTCCTAAACAGAAGAAAAAACAAAGAAAATAAAATTGGGTTGCCTCCCAACAAGCGCTATCGTTTAACGCCCCTAGCTAGGCACGATACAAGAATAGATCTAGGTATTGCCATCTTTGGTAGGCAATCCATAAGTGGCTCTCATAATAGATTCATATGGTGATTTGATTTTCTTTCTAGGAAAGTGTTCCATGCCTTTCCTTAACGGAAATTGGAATCTAATATTTCCTTCCTTCATATCATTAATTGCACCAATTGTTCTAACGAAAGGTCTACCAATAATAATAGGACATGAAGGATTGCAATCTATATCAAGAACAATGAAATCTACGGGCACATAATTCCTATTGGAAACAATAAGAACATCATTAAACCTTCCCGTAGGTTTCTTAATGGTAGAATTCGCAAGATGCAAATTTATAGAACAATCATCAAGCTCATGGAAACCTAACAAATCACACAAAGTTTTTGGAATTGTAGAAACACTTGCACCCAAATCACACAAGGCAAAGCATTCATGATCTTTAATTTTAATTTTAATAGTAGGTTCCCACTCATCATAAAGCTTTCTAGGGATAGAAACTTCTAATTCAAGTTTTTCTTCATAAGATTGCATCAAAGCATCAAGTATGTGTTTGGTAAAAGCCTTATTTTGACTATAAGTGTGCGGAGAATTTAGTACGGATTGCAACAAGGAAATACAATCTATCAAAGAGCAATTATCATAATTGAATCCCTTGAATTCCAAAATAGTGGGTTCATCACTATGCAAAGTTTTAATCTCTTCAATCCCACTTTTAACAATTTTAGCATAAAGATGTAAAAACTTAGAATCATTGGGACACCTTTTAACTAAAGTAGACTCATCTCTAGTCCCATCTTTATCAAGATTCATACTAGAAAACAAGGATCTAATAGGAGACACATCAATAACTTTCATATTTTCATCTTTATTTTCATATTCTTTCGGTTTAGCAGCCATCTTATAAACTAAGGTGGATTGCTTGTCCGAAATTTGGGCTATTAAGTTCTCAAGATGAGCAAACTAAGATTTCAAACCATAAAATTCCTTAGACATATCATCAAGCTCTTTATTCATGTGCTCCATAAAGCTTTTATGTTCTTTAAGCTCGTTTCTGAAGAAATCATTGTGATAAAATTGCACAGACATAAAATGTCTAACATTGTTTTCAATCTCCTCCAACCTCTTGAGGTGAGGGTCAACACTGATAGGGTGAGCCATAGTGATAAGCAAGCAATCCAACACAGAAGCAAACAAGAAGCAAGCGAACAGTAAACACACGACAAAAAGAAGGGCAAATAAAATGGCAAGGGTGAAGTGGGGGGAGGAAAACGAGAGGCAAATAAATGTAATGTGAAGGATAAGGGTTTGTGATAGGTACTTGGTATATGACTTTTGCGTAAGCCTCCCCGACAATGGTGCTAGAAATTCTTATTGCTACTTCTCGAGATTGCGTTGTATTCCCTCGAACAGGAAATGGTGATGCAGCACAGTAGCGTAAGTATTTCCCTCAGTTTTTGAGAACCAAGGTATCAATCTAGTAGGAGACCATGCACGAGTCTCTCGCACCTGCAGAAACAAATAAGAACTTTGCAGCCAACGCGATAAGGGGTTGTCAATCCCTTTACGGTCACTTACGAAAGTGAGATCTGATAGATAGGATAGTATAATATTTTTGTATTTTTGGATATAAAAACAGAAAGTAAATAAAGCAAAGTAAAGTAGATGAAGGTTTAATATGTTGAGAATAGACCCGGGGGCCATAGGTTCCACTAGTGGCTTCTCTCATGATAGCAGAAATCTACGGTGGGTGAACAAATTACTGTCGAGCAATTGATAGAAAAGCGCATAGTTATGAGAATATCTAGGCATGATCATTATATATAGGCATCACATCCGTGACAAGTAGACCGAAACGATTCTGCAACTACTACTATTACTCCAAACATCGACCGCTGTCCAGCAAGCATCTAGAGTATTAAGTAGATAAGAACAGAGTAATGCTTTAAGCAAAATGACATGATGTAGAGGGATAAACTCAAGAAATATGATATAAACCCCATCTTTTTATCCTCGATGGCAACAATACAATACGTGGCTTGCTGCCCCTGCTGTCACTGGGAAAGGACACCGCAAGATTGAACCCAAAGCCAAGCACTTCTCCCATTACAAGAACTATAGATCTAGTAGGCCAAACCAAACCAGTAATTCGAAGAATCAAATATTATAATCATACATAAAAGATTTCAGAAAAGAATCAAATATTTCTCGTAGTTAATCTTGATCATAAACCCACAATTCATCGGATCTCGACAAACACACCGCAAAAAGATTACATCGAATAGATCTCCTCGAAGATCGAGGAGAACTTTGTATTGAGATCCAAAAAGAGAGAGGAAGCCATCTAGCTAATAACTATGGACCCGAAGGTCTGTGGTAAACTAGTCACGACTCATTGCTGAGGCTATGGTGTTGATGTAGAAGCACTTCGTGGTAGATCCCCCCTCCGACGGAGCTCCGGAACAGGCCCCAAGATGGGATCTCACGGGAACAGAAGGTTGCGGCGGTGGAATTAGGGTTTTCTCTGTTGCCTCGATGTTTTCAGGGTACATTGATATATATAGGAGGAAGGAGGGCACCGGGGGAGCCAGAGGGGTCCCACGACGTGGGAGGCGCGCCCAGGGGGAGGGGGCGCGCCCTGGACCCTCATGGCCGCCTCATTCGTTCCCTCATGTGTACTCCAAGTCTTCCTTGAAGATACAGTTCCAAAAATAACTCTCCCGAAGGTTTCATTCCGATTGGACTCCGTTTGATATTCCTTTTCTGCGAAACCCCTGAAATAGGCAAAAGAAACAGCAATCTGCACTGGGCCTTGGGTTAGTAGGTTAGTCCCAAAAATAATATAAAAGTGTATAATAAAGCCCATTAAACATCCAAAACATAATATATAATAGCATGGAACAATCAAAAATTATAGATACATTGGAGACGTATCATTGAGCAGGTGGCAAGTGAGGTTTACCATGCGTCACAAGGATGAAGGCCGAGGGTGCTTAGACTAGGATGCTGAAGCTGGCTCTTTCTGTCCCTATCTTCCCCCCTGATGTTTATGTGGTATCTTTTGGGTTGTAATCCAAACTTAGTCGAGCCAGGGCTGCGCCCCCTACCTGCCTAGCTTATGTTGAGAACTTGTCTCATGCTGGTAGTTAGTATTTTCTAGTAGTAGTTGCATAACTACCACTTTAGACTGAGATGTTGTCGGATAATGGTTCTCTATGGTTAGGTTTCTTTAATGAAATCGGAGGAAACCCCCTATTTTGATAAAAAAAATGAGTGGCACTAGCGGTGCCAAGAGATTGCCTCAAATTAATAGTGCCAGTAGATTAAGGTGCAAAATATTGACATTACTGCTTTATCACTGTTGTGCCAAAACAGTAGCACAAGAGAAGAATCAACATGTAGGATCTTTGGCAAACGGCCGAACCAAAAAGGAACATACCTCAATGAGAACCATAACTGTAGTCAATGCCATCATAGAATGGATGACACCAGTCACCAACATGGATGATTCAATTCATGGGACCTTTTTGTGCAGTTCACCTAAACTGAAGCAATGTTTGCTTCATGTAGTTAGCAAGTACTTGGTCCCATGAGCTGGCAGCTTCTTCTTCATTAGTTACAATAAAATTGAGCAACATCAAGGTTTGTCGTGAAGATCGTGGAATGTTCAACTATAATTTGGATATCATATTGTGCAGTTCAACTAAGATCAAGCGTGAAATGTATATCTCTTCTTGCACAAAAAGGTGGAAAGCGAGTGACTAACAAGTGATGAAACATACATCAAATGAAAATAAGCATCATCCTCATCTGAATGGTGATCATACAAGGACAATAGCAATTTCTAAAGCATCACCATTTCTAGATATTAGTGTGGGCATTAGTATTAACTTTAACAACCCTTAAATACGACATTACTTTAATGGTGCCAATGCTTCATTTTACCAGCAACATTACATTAATAGCTGCTAAAGAGTTGGTATAAGGGCATGGAAGAGTAGGCAACCAGGACAGTTGCATTTCTAACGAAAAGAAGTAACTTATCTTAATGGGGAATTTAGCATGACATGAAAAACAGTGTCATTGATTCATATTACTGGAGGCATTACATTGAAAACTACATTGGTTTAATGTGTCCTTACTTTAGCAGTGGGACTACTACATTTTACCAGTGGCATTACATAAGAGGGGCTCGGGGCAACAAACATCCAAACAGGATATCTGGGTTGGTCCCATTTTTATTCAGTATAGCCACCTTTACTATGTGAGGCCAGCAAATCTAGTGTTGGACATACTTTGTTGACTTGTCCCCTAGTCCTCACTTCCTTTCCTTTTTCAACCAATATATCGGTCTATATCAACCAGTTGGATAGCCAGTCTCTACTACTTTTCGCCCCCATTATTTCCTCTTTCGACGAAGTCCTAGATTTAGGTAAGAAATCTTCCCACCCACCCCCTTTCTTCCCTGTTTGAACCAAGTAGTACTAGATTAGACTGCATGAAGTAGTACTACTAGATTTGACTACATGAAGTAGTTTTACCTCCTAATAGTAAAACTTTAGGTGGATTTCGAATAGCTGATGACCCACAACCGTAAGGGATCTATTGCAGCGTTTTCGATAAGTAAGAGTGTCGAACCCAACAAGGAGCATAAGGTATTGATAAGTGATTCTGAGCAAGGAATAACTGCAAGCACTGAAAGATAACTTTTTAGGGGTTTTCTTGATATAAGCAACAGGAAAGTAAAAGCGAGCAAAGTAAAAGGCACTGGAGAGTAACAAGTGGCCCAATCCTTTCTGAGCAAAGGAGAGGCCTAGCAACTGAACTTATAAAGGCTAAAGTGTTCTTGAGGACACACGGGAGAGGTAGTCATGTGCTTTTGCCATATTCCGTATCGGTACTATGTGATGTGTTGATAAGTGTTGAGTGGGTGGATCTATGCTAGTACACCCTCTAGACTAAGATGAGTGCACTCTTATGATTAAACACCTTGCAAGCATCCGCAAATACAAGATAGTATTTAAGGCAAAAGCCTAACCATAGCAATACGATCGATGATCCATTGTTCCCTTGTGCAAAAGCGTGCGAACTGGGGTTCAGGTTTCTGTCACTCCGGCAACCCACCGTAAGCATTCTTTGTACACAATGTATTCCCCTAGGTCCTTAATAAGGCGAAGTGTTGAGTGTTCGACTCACACAACACCACTAGGAAAATAACAACACAACTTAAGTATCAAACAACACATATTACTTCAACATCATATGACTACTAACAACAAGACTTCTCCCATGTCCTCAAGAACTAAAGTAACTACTCACAAGACATAAAAGAGATTATGATCAGTGGAGATAGATGGATGATAAACAATCTGGACACAATGATATTTTTCCAACAAAACTCAATTGCATTCACCACAAAGTAGTAATCAACACCGATAGGGTAGAGAGGATAGATAGTACGGATTACAACACAAGTTGCAATTGTGAGATGAGATTGGATGAAGATGGAGATGGTGCTGATGTTGGGGATGATGTTGATCATGATCTCGATGATGCCCGTGACGATGGTGATGACGATGGCGATGATCTCCCCTTCCGGGAGGTGATCTCCCCGGCGGAATCTGCCCGCCGGAGATGGCTTTTCTTCTCTGTAGGTTTCCGCCACGGAGCGGCGGCGGAACTCTGTAAAACCTCCCCTTTTTAGGGTTTCTGGATGACGAGGAGTATATAGGCCAGAGGGGGGAGCCTGGAGTGGGCCAGGGGCTCCAGGCGACCTCCCGGCACGGCCAGAGTGGGGGCCGCGCCAGGTGGCCGCCTGGGCACCCTGTGGCCCCCCTCTGGTTGCTCTTTTGCGTATCTTTGTGATCCTTCTGGAAAATACCCTCCATCGATTTTCAGGTAATTTGGAGGTGTTCTTCTTCAGCAACTCAGCGTCCACTTTTTACCGCTGAATCCTGCGTCTGCTGCTTCGGCACCGGAAAGTTGCAAACTGTGTAAAATAGGCCAAAACAACATAAGAACATCATCGTAATGTGAAATATATCAATGAATACGGATGAATTACGATATAAAATAGTGATGCATTTTGGACGTATCAACACCCCCAAGCTTAGACCTCGCTTGTCCCCAAGAGAATACTGAGCTCGGTAAACCTGTCCACAAGTTTAGAGAGTGAAGTGTCGATAAATAGAATACGGACAAGAAGCATCACAGTTTCTTCACCAAACTCAAATATCCTCAACATCAATCTTCAACTCATAAGGCCCTTATAAAAGAGTGGTAACACTTATAATCGAAAGTAGGGCTAAGGAAACTCATCAAATCATGGCAACCATGTCCTTTGGTCAAAGAACAACTAATAGCTTTTACTTTTGCTCTTTCTCTTTATGTTTTGGTGAGATTAATTGAAGCTTTTGAAAGAACATGTTATTAGGCAAGAAGTGAAAGTGTTAACACAAAGGAAGATGTTTGCTTTAGCTGGGCTTGACAAACAACTTACTTATCAAATGATAATGTCAACAAGGATATGATATGACAAATCTTAATGCAACTTTATATGAATGAATCCTCGTCAACATCAAATGTCTGCTCTCTTTAAGAATAGAAGGAAGTAGGAATAACTGACTCAACCTAAAACTAAGAGATAGGCCCTGCTCTAGGGAAGTAGGGAAAACTCATGTGCTATCCTTAAATCAAACATAATGAAAACAAGTTTTGAGAGGTGCATGATTTGTCAACGAATGCTAATAGATAACTCAATTACTTCTCAAACTGGACAAGTTTCGAGGAATGGCTCCCGCACGGGGACGATCACATCCCCTTAATCTCCTTTGTTCATCACTGCCAAAAGTTTTCTGATTTCTCATGAACAAAGCGTGAAGGAGGGTTTGTTTGTTGTATTATCCTTTATGAGCCGGACGCACTCATGCCAGTTCCTCCTCGTATTAGGGGTTTGCAGATTAGACATGCAATCCCGGGGTAAAACTTGTCCAACTTAAAAAGATCATGAATTAACTACTACTTCCTCATGAGCTAAAACAGGGGCACAAAATAGAAAATTTTGAACATTTAAGGATAACACAGAAATTCTATGCTTTAGGAGGTGGTAGTGGAATACCACGAATAGGAAGGTATGGTGGACTCATATGGAAGGTATTGGTTTAAGGGTATGGATGCACAAGCAGAATTCCGCTTAGTATAGAGTCAGCAAAGGCTTTGAGAGAACAGACAATTGATGATGACTAAGATGCAAAGCAATATAAAGCATAAACATTAAAATAAGCATAACACATCAAGTTGTCTTCCTTGTCAGCATAACACTTCAAGCATAATAACATAAAGGTTTTGGCTATGTCGCTACTTTAAGAAAATCATGCTTGTTGTTATGACCCAAGCTATGTTTGCCAAGATTAAATAAAGTTTTCAAAGCCATACCTGATATAAGGTCAATACTCCCCATAAGAATCATCATATAAGGTTGATTGCGTGAAGAGAATACCGAGTGCAGCAAAGGAACCAATAGACTTCTCATTAATATTCCATCATAGACGACTCCACACTCACGGATACAATCTCTCCACAGAAGGAGTGACAGACCTCAATGCACACACCTATTTCATATAATAACCTCCCTAGACATGATACGACTCTACTTGACTCTAAAAGACAAAATATAAAGATAAAGATACCGGGCACTCCCCCAAGCTTGGAACAAGCCAAGGGGATGCCATTACCCAAGGAGATTTCACTCCTCATTCTTGTTGACGTTGACGACGAACTTGTCCTTGGGGGAACTTGGGGAAGCCATGTCACCTAGGTCTAGCTAAAAGATTTCCTGGCAGAAACAGATCGAAAAGAAAACACACGAAATCGCGAGATACGTTGCCGGAACAATCCGGGCAAATATATAGAAAAAATTTCTGCACAGAAAGGAAGGTAACAAGCTAAAGTGGGGTCGGAGATGGACTCCTGGGTGCCCAGGCGGCCTCCCGGCGCGGCCAGGAGGTAGGCCGCGCCAGGGGGGCGTCTGGGCCCCCTGGAGCTTGTCTCCGGCTCCACTTAGGCTTAGAATTTTCCTAAATTTGCAAAAACTCATAATATGTAACTTTTATGGCGGTTCGCGATGTTTCCTTACTGTAATACATACCTTTTCTTATTCTGCTTCTGCTGGTGTCTGAAACAGGGCTGCAACATGTTCTTCGTGAGTTGTTGTGTATATCATATTCACATCAACATTGATAGGGTCTCCTGCTATGTAATGCTTAAGTCTTTGCCCATTCACACCTTGAGGTTTGGTGCCTTCAAAATTGTTAATCTTGATTGCACCAGACCGATAGACTTCTTCAATATGAAATGGCCCTTCCCACCTGGAAAGTAGTTTGCCTGGAGAAAACCTGAAACGGGATCTAAACAACAAAACTTTATCACCAACATTAAATTCACGTTTCAGAATCCTCCTATCATGCCACTTCTTTACCTTTTCTTTGAACATTTTAGCGCTCTCGTAAGCTTCACTTCTCCACTCATCTAGAGAAGTCAAGTTCATGAGACGCTTCTCACCAGCTAACTTTGGGTCAGCATTAAGCTCTCTAACAGCCCAGAAAGCTTTGTGCTCTAATTCTAATGGCAAATGGCAAGCCTTGCCATAAACCATCTTATAGGGGGACATGCCCATGGGGTTTTTGTAAGCAGTTATATACGCCCACAAAGCATCTCCTAACTTATTTGACCAGTCCTTTCTATTTCTGTTTACTGTCTTCTGTAAGATCAACTTGATCTCTCTATTAGTGAGCTCAACTTGCCCACTAGTTTGAGGATGGTACGGTGAAGAAATTCTATGATTGACATCGTACTTGGCTAAAGCTTTTCTAAAAGCTCCATGTGTGAAGTGTGATCCTCCATCAGTCATGAGATACCTAGGTACACCAAACCTAGGGAAAATCACATCTTTGAGCATTTTCAAAGATGTCTTGTGATCAGCACTTTCAGTGGGGATTGCTTTAACCCACTTGGTCACATAATCAACAGCTACTAAAATGTGAGTGTACTTGTGCGAAGAAGGAAAAGGACCCATAAAATCAAAACCCTAGCAATCAAAAGGTTCAATCACTAGTGAGTAATTCATAGGCATCTCATTCCTTCTACTAATGTTACCAACTCTCTGACATTTATCACAGGCTAAAACATAATTTCTGGCATCCTTAAAGAGAGTAGGCCAATAAAAACCTGATTGAAGAACCTTATGTGCGGTCCTCTCACCGGCATGATGTCCTCCATAGGGACTATCATGACATTGTCTGAGAATGTCCTTCTGCTCATGTTCCGGTATGCATCTTCTCACGATCCCATCTGGACCTTCTTTGAAAAGATGTGGGTCATCCCAAAAGTAGTGCTTCAAATCATGAAAGAACTTCTTCCTTTGCTGAAATGTTAAACCTGGAGGCAAATACTTCGCAACGATAAAATTAGCATAATCTGCAAACCAAGGATCGGAAAGAGATTGTACTTTTACAACGGCAAGTTGCTCGTCTGGAAAACTGTCGTTGACTGGGATGGGATCATGCGTTATATCTTCATCCTTGAAAGATTGTCCGCTACCGGATTGTCTTCTCCTTTCCTATCAACAATCTGCAAATCAAATTCTTGAAGAAGGAGTACCCATCTGATAAGTCTTGGCTTGGCATCCTTCTTTGTCATAAGGTACTTAATGGCAGCATGGTCAGTATGAATAATAACTTTGGAATCAACAATATACTGCCTAAACTTATCACAAGCAAACACTACAGCTAAGAATTCCTTCTCAGTAGTAGCATAATTCTTTTGAGCACTATCAAGGGTTTTACTAGCATAATGTATAACATTCAATTTCTTATCAACCCTTTGCCCTAAAACAGCTCCAACAGCAAAATCACTAGCATCACACATAATCTCAAAAGGTAAATTCCAGTCAGGTGGTTGTATTATAGGAGCGGTTATTAAAGCTTTCTTAAGAACTTCAAAAGCCTCCTTACAATCTTCATCAAATACAAAAGGAACGTCCTTCTGGAGAAGATTAGTGACGGGTCTCGAAGTCTTAGAAAAATCTTTAATAAATCTTCTATAGAAACCAGCATGACCGAGAAAACTGCGAATACCTTTGATGTCCCTTGGATAGGGCATCCTCTCAATTGCTTCGACCTTGGCCTTGTCCACCTCAATTCCCCTTTCGGAAATCTTGTGACCAAGAACAATTCCTTCGTTAACCATGAAGTGGCACTTATCCCAGTTGAGTACCAGATTTGTCTCCTCACATCTCTGCAAAACTTTATTAAGGTTGTGGAGACAATGGTTAAAGGAAGTTCCATAGACGGAGAAATCGTCCATGAAGACTTCCACAATCTCCTCACAGAAACCATGAAAGATAGCAGACATACACCTTTGAAAAGTAGCAGGGGCATTACATAAACCAAAAGGCATACGCCTGTAAGCATAAGTACCATAGGGACTAGTAAAAGTGGTCTTCTCTTGATCAGCAGTGTTAACATGAATTTGAGAGAAGCCAGAATAACCATCGAGGTAACAAAAGTGGGTATTTTTGGATAACCTTTCAAGCATTTGGTCGATGAACGGCAACGGGTAGTGATCCTTCCTGGTTGCCTTGTTCAGCTTCCTGTAATCAATACACATTCTATATCCAATAATAATTCTCTGAGGTATTAGTTCATTCTTATCATTAGGAACCACAGTTGTACCTCCTTTCTTAGGAACACAATGTACCGGGCTTACCTACTTACTATCAGCTATAGGGTAGATAATACCTGCGGCTAGAAGCTTGAGAATCTCAGTTCTTACAACATCCATCATCTTCGGGTTCAACCGTTGTTGATGATCAACAACTGGTTTAGCATCGGGCTCAAGGTTGATAGTATGTTGACAGATAGATGGACTAATCCCCTTAAGGTCATCAAGGGTATAGCCAATTGCACCTCGGTGTTTACGAAGTACTTCCAATAGTCGCTCTTCTTCATATCCTGAAAGGTTAGAGTTGATAATAACATGATATACTTTCTTTTCATCTAAATAAGCATACTTGAGCGTATCGGGAAGAGGTTTAAGATCGAACACCGGGTCTTCTTTTGGTTTTGATAAAATTCCCAAAGGTTCAACCGGAAGGTTGTGCTTCAGGATAGCAGGTTGCCTCAAGAATATTTCATCTAGTTCATTTCTTTCCTGCATATGCAAATCATTCTCGTGGTCCTCCATATATTGCTGCAAAGGATCATTAGGGGGAATAGCAATAGAAGCAATACTTTCAATAATTTTATCATCACTAGGTAAATCGGTACCACGAGGCTGCTTAGAGAACTTAGAAAAGTTAAATTCATATGGCTCACCATTGAATTCAATAGAAACTTTACCTTTCTTGCAATCTATTATAGCTCCACAAGTTCTGAGAAAAGGTCTACCAAAAATAATAGGACAAAAATTGTCCCTCACTGAACCAAGTACTAGAAAGTCGGTAGGGTATTTTACCTTTCCACATAGGACTTCAACGTCTCTCACAATTCCGATAGGAGAGATAGTTTCTCTGTTTGCAAGATGAATGGTAACATCAACTTCTTCAAGTTCACAAGGTGAAATCTCACCGATGATCTCTTGATAAAGTGAATAGGGGATAGCACTAGCACTCAATCCCAAATCGCATAGCCCATAATAATTGTGATCTCCTATTTTAACAGATACTACTGGAGTACCTGAAATTGGGCCTTTATTCTTGGCTGTGACAAGGTTAGTGGAAACAGCACACAAATTTACATTGGAATCCAAAACATCATTAGTAACAAGGTCTTTAACCAATGCAACTTGAGGATCGACCTTGATCTGGTCCTCAGGCTCATCAATTCTTCTCTCACTTTTATTTATTATGCCTGTCACAAGAGAGTGCTCCCTTATCCTTTCGGGAAAAGGAGGCTTTTCATATATAACTGCAGGCAAAATAGGGTCAGCAACATGAATATCAACAGGTAACTCTTTGAAAGGTTCATGATGCTGATCTCTCTTCTTTTTAAAAGAATCAACGTGAGAGGCAAAATCCTTACAGAAATCAATCATTAGATGGGAATCAAGACCAATCTTAGAGCAAAAGGTATTGAAGTAATTAGTTTTCACATAGCTCTCAATATAATCATGCTCATAATTTATAGCGGGTTCAATACCTTTATCGATTTTCCAATCTTCGGTATTCCTCTGGATCCTTTCAATGAGATCCCACCTTTCTTCAACGCTCTTTGTCTCAAATACCCCACTAGAGGAGGCATCCAGCATCTCCTTATCCTGACGAGAAAGCCTGGCATAAAAATTTGTAAGTATAATTTTCTTGGGGAGCTCATGAATAGGACATTTGAGCATTAGGGACTTCAATCTCCCCAAGCTTGAGCAATGCTTTCAACGTCACGAGACCTAAAGTTATAGATATAGTTCCTGTCTCGATGAATTTCATGAAGAGGATAAAACTTGGTATAAAAGAGAGACATAAGCTCTTGCCAATCAAGCAAGTGTGAGTTATCGAGAAGCTTATACCAATCTGAAGCTTTATCTATAAGCGATACGGAGAACAATTTCCTCATGACAAACTCCATAGATACACCTGCAAGCTTAAATAATGAACATAGTTGTGACAGATATAGCAAGTGTTCACCGGGATGTCTGTCTCCTGCATAACGATTAGCCAAAACATAATCGATAATAGCAGCTGGTATTTTATAGGGCACAATTTCAGTAGGGGGAGGAGCAACCACCACAGATGTGGGGCGTCTTCCCACAAGCAACGATCCAATAGCAAGGTTGTCCATAAGGACAAAGAGCAGCAACAGCAAAATAAAAACAGAAATATAAAAACTTCCTTACCAGCTTCACTTACCAATAGCGCTACACTCCCCGGCAACGGCGCCAGAAAACGGTACTTGATGACCCACAACCATAAGGGATGTATTGCAGCGTTTTCGATAAGTAAGAGTGTCGAACCCAACGAGGAGCAGAAGGTATTGATAAGTGATTCTGAGCAAGGAATAACTGCAAGCACTGAAAGATAACTTTTTAGGGGTTTTCTTGATATAAGCAACAGGAAAGTAAAAGCGAGCAAAGTAAAAGGCACTAGAGAGTAACAAGTGGCCCAATTCTTTCTGAGCAAAGGAGAGGCCTAGCAACTGAACTTATAAAGGCTAAAGTGTTCTTGAGGACACACGGGAGAGGTAGTCATGTGCTTTCGCCATATTCCTTATCGGTACTATGTGATGTGTTGATAAGTGTTGAGTGGGTGGATCTATGCTAGTACACCCTCTAGACTAAGATGAGTGCACTCTTATGATTAAACACCTTGCAAGAATCCGCAAATACAAGATAGTATTTAAGGCAAAAGCCTAACCATAGCAATACGATTGATGATCCATTGTTCCCTTGTGCAAAAGCGTGCGAACTGGGGTTCAGGTTTCTATCACTCCGGCAACCCACCGTAAGCATTCTTTGTACACAATGTATTCCCCTAGGTCCTTAATAAGGCGAAGTGTTGAGTGTTCGACTCACACAGCACCACTAGGAAAATAACAACACAACTTAAGTATCAAACAACACATACTACTTCAACATCATATGACTACTAACAACAAGACTTCTCCCATGTCCTCAAGAACTAAAGTAACTACTCACAAGACATAAAAGAGATCATGATCAGTGGAGATAGATGGATGATAAACAATCTGGACACAATGATATTTCTCCAACAAAACTCAATAGCATTCACCACAAAGTAGTAATCAACACCGATAGGGTAGAGAGGATAGATAGTACGGATTACAACACAAGTTGCAATTGTGAGATGAGATTGGATGAAGATGGAGATGGTGCTGATGTTGGGGATGATGTTGATGATGATCTCGATGATGCCCGTGACAATGGTGATGACGATGGCGATGATCTCCCCTTCCGGGAGGTGATCTCCCCGGCGGAATCTTCCCGCCGGAGATGGCTTTTCTTCTCTGTAGGTTTCCGCCACGGAGCGGCGGCGGAACTCCGTAAAACCTCCCCTTTTTAGGGTTTCTGGATGACGAGGAGTATATAGGCCAGAGGGGGGAGCCTGGAGTGGGCCAGGGGATCCAGGAGCCCTCCCGGCGCGGCCAGGGTGGGGGCCGTGCCAGGTGGCCGCCTGGGCACCCTATGGCCCCCCTCTGGTTGCTCTTTTGCATATCTTCGTGATCCTTCTGGAAAATACCCTCCGTCAGTTTTTAGGTAATTTGGAGGTGTTCTTCTTCAGCAACTCAGCGTCCACTTTTTACCGCTGAATCCTGCGTCTGCTGCTTCGGCACCGGAAAGTCACAAACTGTGTAAAATAGGCCAAAACAACATAAGAACATCATCGTAATGTGAAATATATCAATGAATAAGGATGAATTACGATATAAAATAGTGATGCATTTTGGACGTAACAACAGCCGATTGATCCTATCTACAAGGGGGCTTGAGAAGTAGAAAAATATACAAATGCAGCGATGTGGGGAGCTGGGCGGTAGAGCAAGGCCAGTTTTGAAGGAAGTTATACCTGAGAGTCACCAGGATGTCGCTAGGTGGGCAGCTGAAGGTCGGATCTTCCCACACAACGACAGTGAGGAAGAAGGGGTTGGAGGCCCTCCTTAGCCAGCGCTGCGTGGGAGAGAACAACAAGGCATGCTGATTTAGTCACACCGACAGTGGGTTAGAGCCATCCCCAAGGATGACGGCATGAATGTTGCACCATCTCACCTTCCCCGGTGGAGGGTGTCGGTGTCAAAACTTGCAGATCTCGGGTAGGGGGGGGGCAAGCTATGCGTTTAGAGGATCGATGGTAACATGAGGCTCGAGACACAATGTTTACTGATGACCCACAAGTGTAGGGGATCTATCGTAGTCCTTTCGACAAGTAAGAGTGTAAAACCCAATGAGGAGCAGAAGGAAATGATAGGCAGTTTCAGTAAGGTATTTTCTGCAAGCACTGAACTTATAGGTGGCAGATAGTTTTGTGAAAAGGTAATTGGTAGCAAGTAACAAAAGGTAAAAGTAAAGAAGGTGCAGCAAGGTGGCCCAATCCTTTTTGTAACAAAGGACAAGCCTGGACAAACTCTTATATGAAGGAAAACACTCCCGAGGACACATGGGAATTATCGTCAAGCTAGTTTTCATCACGATCATCTGATTCGCGTTCGGTACTTCGATAATTTGGTATGTGGGTGGACCGGTGCTTGGGTGTTGTCCTTACTTGGACAAGCCTCCCACTTATGATTAACCTCTAATGCAAGCATCCACAACTACAAAATAAGCATTAAGGTAAACCTAACCATAGCATGAAACATGTGGATCCAAATCGGCCCCTTACGAAGCAACGCATAAACTAGGGTTTAAGCTTCTGTCACTCTAGCAACCCATCATCTACTTATTACTTCCCAATGCCTTCCTCTAGGCCCAAACAATGGTGAAGTGTCATGTAGTCGACGTTCACATGAGACCACTAGAGGAGAGACAACATACATCTCATCAAACTATCGAATGAATACCAAATTCACATGACTACTTATAGCAAGACTTCTCCCATGTCCTCAGGAACAAAAGTAACTACTCACAAGACATAATATTGTTCTTGATCAGAGGGGTATTAATATGCATAATAGATCTGAACATATGATCTTCCACCAAGTAAACCAACTAGCATCAACTACAAGGAGTAATCAACACTACTAGCAACCCACAGGTACCAATCTGAGGTTTGGGTACAAAGATTGGATACAAGAGATGAACTAGGGTTTGAGAGGAGATGGTGCTGGTGAAGATATTGATGAAGATAACACTCCCCAAGATGGGAGAGTTATTGGTGATGACGATGGTGACGATTTCCCCCTCCCGGAGGGAAGTATCCCCGGTAGAACAGCTCTAGCGGAGCCCTAGATTGGTTTCCGCTAAGGTTCCGCCTCGAGACGGCGGCGTCTGGTCCCAAAAGCCTCCTTATGATTTTTTCTAGGTCAAAACACCTAATATAGGAGAATATGGGCATCGGGGGGCCATCTGGTGGCCCGCGAGACAGTGGGCGTGCCCAGAGAGGGGGGGCGCCCCCACCCTCGTGGACAGGTGGTGCCCCCCCTGGTGATTCTCTTTCGCCATATATTTTTTATATTTTCTGAAACGGTGTCCCGTGGAGTTTCGGAGCTTTTTGAGTTGTGCGGAATAGGTTTCCAGTGTTTGCTCCTTTTCCAGCCCAGAATTCCAGCTGCCGGCGTTCTCCCTCTTCATGTAAACCTTGTAAAATAAGAGTGAAAAGGGATAAGTATTGTGACATAATGTGTAATAACAACCCATAGTGCAATAAATATCAACATAAAAGCATGATGCAAAATGGACGTATCAACTCCCCCAAGCTTAGACCTCGCTTGTCCTCAAGCGAAAGCTGATATCAAAAAATATGTCCACATGTTTAGAGATAGAGGTGTCGACAAAAATAAAATACAGACATGAGGGCATCTTGATCATTCTTATAACAGCAACACACATATATATTGTCATATGATTCTTATGCTAAAGTAACAATTCATTCACAATGTCAAGTATGATTGAGAAACTTCATTGAAAACTAACAAACTAAGATCTCGGTCATTGAAGCAATTGCAATTTATCATAACATTGGAAAGGGTCAACATAAGAGCTTTTCAGCAAGCCTACATACTCAACTATCATATAGTCTTTCACAATTGCTCACACTCACGCAATACTTATGGTTATGGAGTTTTAATCGGGCACGGAGGAAGATATGGGCTTATGGTGTTGCCTCGCAACCTTTTACCTCAAGGGTAATGTCAACAGTAATAGACCATGATAACTTACATCCAAGTGGGTATATATGTCAGGATCTTTCCAACACAATGTGCTTGCCAAAGGATAAAATGTAAAAAGGAAAGGTGATTCTCACCTTGACTCTTATAAGGCAAGAATAATAGATAGGCCCTTCGCAGAGGGAAGCAGAGGTTGTCATGTGCTTTTATGGTTGGATGCACAAAGTCTTAGCGCAAAAGAACGTCACTTTATATTGCCACTTGTGATAAGGACCTTTATTATGCAGTCCGTTGCCTTTATTACTTCCATATCACAAGATCGTATACAACTTATTTCCTCCACACAAATAAATCGTACATATTTTAGCGAGTTTGCAACATGACAACTTACTTGAAGGATCTTACTCAATTCATAGGTAGGTATGGTGGACTCTCATGGCAAAAACTGGGTTTAAGGATGTATGGAAGCACAAGTAGTATCTCTACTTGGTGCAAGGAGTTTTGGCTATCATGAGTGGGAAAGGCAAGCTCAACATGTTGGATGATCCATGACAATATACTTTATTTTAGATATAAGAAAACATAACCCATTATGTTGTCTTCCTTGTCCAACCTCAACTCTTTAGCATGTCATATTTTAATGAGTGCTCACAATCATAAAAGATGTCCAAGATAGTATATTTGTATGTGAAACCTCTCTTTCTTTATTACTTCCTATTAATTGCAATGATGACCAAAACCATGTTTGTCAACTCTCAACAACTTTTAATCATCATACTCTTTATATGTGAAGTCATTACTTCCCATAAGATCAATATGATCTCTTTGATACTTTTTATATTTTCTTTTATTCTATCTTGACCAAGGTGAGGAAATCAAGCCCTTAACTCAACACTAATCTTTATTATATAGCTCACGGACTCGATTACAAAGGGTAAAGATCATAAACCAAAAGCTCACAACTAGATCATGCTAACTTTATTATACTGGACCAAGATACTACCAAAAGGATTGAACTAAGAAAAACGGTAAAGATAGGAGTGTGATGGTGATACGATACTGGGGCACCTCCCCCAAGCTTGGCAGTTCCCAAGGGAAGTGCCCATACCCATATGATTATGTATCCTTCTTCGAAGTTGGTGATGATGGAGTTAAAAGTAGTGACGCCGGATCATCATACATCAAGCGTAGGAGATCCTCCAGCTTGCGGATAATACCTTTGAGTGCAGCTATATGCTCCTTCAACAAAATATTTTCACTTGTGAGATACTTGTTTTGTATTTGAGCTAACTCAATCATCCTGAAGGCTTCAATCTCAGTTCAAGTAAAAAGGTTTGGAAGGGGTTGAAGGATGTCTTCTTCTCCTGCTGTCGGAGCCTGATCTTCCATCGCCTTCTTGATCCTTTTCTCCTTGTTGATCTCATCGGGTCCTTCCCTCTTCATATCCATCTTCATTAGCCAAGAATCGTTGCCCTCATTGTTGGAGGAGGAGGACGACATGACGCCTGGCCTTGTCAACCCTAGTAGAAAAATAGCTCGAAACAAGAACAAAGGATTTTTGCGTGATACGGTAGTCAAGGCCTTCGGGAGAATATATAATGAACTTTTACAAAAGGAGTAACATACAAGAAATCGGAGTCCAGGAGGGGGCGCGCCCAGGGGAAGGGGTCGCGCCCTCCACCCTTGTGGACGGCTCGTGTCTCTTCCGGATTGCCTCTTATTTTTCTATTTTTCTAAATATTCCAAAACGGTGAAAAATTGCCATTACAACTGTTTTTGGAGTCGGTTTACTTACCGTACCACATACCTCTTCCTTTTCGGAGTCTGAATCATTCTGGAAAGTGTCCCTTATGTATTCCTCCGGGGTTACGGTTTCAATAACATTGGTTTCAACATTTATAGGATTACCTGAGATATAATGTTTGATTCTTTGACCGTTCACCACCTTCGGATTTGTGCCTTCGAAGTTGTTGATTTTTGTGGCACCGGAACGATAGACCTCCTTGATAATGTAAGGTCCCTCCCATTTAGAGAGAAGTTTTCCTGCAAAAAATCTTAAACGAGAGTTGTATAGCAAGACATAATCACCTACGTTAAACTCACGCTTTTGTATCCTTTTGTCATGCCATCTTTTAAATGTTTCTTTAAACAGCTTGGCATTCTCATAGGCCTGGGTTCTCCATTCATCAAGGGAGCTATTGTCAAATAACATCTTCTCACCGGCAAGTTTGAAATCATAATTAAGCTCTTTAATAGCCCAATATGCCTTATGTTCTAGCTCAAGAGGTAAGTGATATGCTTTTCCATAAATCATCTTATATGGAGACATACCCATAGGATTTTTGTTTGCAGTTCTATAGGCCCATAATGCATCATCAAGTTTCTTGGACCAATTCTTTCTAGACCTATTAACTGTCTTTTGCAAAATTAATTTCAGTTCTCTATTTCTTAATTCTACTTGACCACTAGTCTGTGGGTGATAAGGGGATGCAATTCTATGGTTCACATCATACTTTGCAAGCGTTTTACGGAAAGCACCATGAATAAAGTGTGAACCACCATCAGTCATTAAGTATCTAGGGACTCCAAACCTCGGAAAAATTAACTTCTTTAAGCATCTTAATAGAGGTGTTGTGATCAGCACTACTAGTTGGAATAGCTTCTACCCACTTAGTAACGTAATCAACAGCAACTAAAATATGTGTGTACCCATTGGAGGAAGGAAACGGTCCCATATAATCAAAGCCCCAAACATAAAATGGTTCAATAACAAGTGAATAATTCATAGGCATTTCTTGACGTCTACTGATATTACCAATTCTTTGACATTCATCACAAGATAAGACAAACTTACGAGCATCCTTGAAGAGAGTAGGCCAATAAAAACCAGATTGCAATACCTTATGTGCAGTTATATCTCCAGCATGGTGTCCTCCATAAGCTTCGGAGTGGCACTTGCATAGGATCTGTTCCTGTTCATGCTCAGGTACACAACGTCTAATAGTACCATCTACTCCTTCTTTATAAAGATGTGGGTCATCCCAGAAGTAATGCCTCAAATCATAGAAGAACTTTTTCTTTTGTTGGTATGTGAAGCTAGGAGGTATAAACTTAGCAGCAATGTAATTAGCATAATCAGCATACCATGGAGAAGTACGAGAAGTATTTATGACAGCTAATGTGACGCCCCCGATTTGACCGTACACTAATCATGCAAGCAAACGTGTACGACCAAGATCAGGGACCCACTGGAAGATATCACAACACAACTCTAGACACAAATAAAATAATACAAGCTTTATATTACAAGCCAGGGGCCTAGAGGGCTCGAATACATAAGCTCGAATACACAAGAGTCAGCGGAAGCAACAATATCTGAGTACAGACATAAGTTAAACAAGTTTGCCTTAAGAAGGCTAGCAGAAAAACAATACGATCGAAAAGGCAAGGCCTCCTGCCTGGGACCTCCTAACTACTCCTGGTCGTCAGCTGTCTCCAAGAGGTAGTAGGCTTTGTCGGGGTAGTAGCAATTGTCAAGGGTGGCATCTGGATCCTGGACTCCACCATCTGGTTGCATCAACCAGGAAGAAGAAAGAAGGGGGAAAGGGGGAGCAAAGCAACCGTGAGTACTCATCCAAAGTACTCGCAAGCAAGGATCTACACTACGTATGCATCGGTATAAATGAAAAGGGTAGTATCTGTGGACTTAGCTGCAGAATGCCAGAATAAGAGGGGGATAAGCTAGTCCTATCCAAGACTAGTATCTTCTGGAAACCACCGTCTTGCAGCAAGAGGGGAAGTAGAGTAGTATAGCATAAGTCATATTTTTGTTGTTGTTTCAACGCTCCGAGATCCTTTCTCGACTCCCGAAGCAACATATCCAAATCATTCCTCAGCATCTAGTTCTAGTTGTAGCGATCAGATACAACTCCAAGTGTCTGTTACCGTAGGACAGGCTATCGATAGATGTTTTCTTCCCTGCAGGGGTGCACCAACTTACGCACCACGCTCGCTTAACTCCGGCCGGACACACCATCAGGTCATGCCCGCCCTCGGCCAGACAATACGCCGCAACCCGACCTAGGCTTAATAGAGAGGTCATGCACGCCGGACTAAACCCTATGCCCCCAGGGGTCATGGGCCAATTGCCCCGGGAACTCATGCACGTTGCGTACGCGGCCGGTAAGCGGAGCTAGCTACCTCCTTAAAAAGGTAGATGCATAACCAGTCCAACCTGGCGCGCGCCGCTCAGTAGCAATGACGTCAGTTAAGCTTTGGCTGATGCATACGACGCAGAACGCCCATACTATGCCCTCGTGATGGTTAGCGCTATCAGGCCAGAGGCCCCTTAGATCAAATATCCAAACCGTTTAGTGACTTGGGAACGCGCGGTAATGAGCAGAGACTCACAATCATGTGACCCCATCGCCCCGTCTCGAGGACTTGCAGCAAGGGCGAGTGCCCGGCCACGCCTCGTATTTATCTCACGGGCACCTTCCAAGTCAATCCGACTACACATCACTCGCAATTAAGCTCGCGCGGTTACCCCTCAGGGTCGACCCGTCTTTAGTAACATGGTTCAGCGTAAAGTCATAGTAACCATAGTAACTGTGTGTCTAACACCAAAGGGAAACCTGAGGAAATCACCCTCGATGGAATCCCACCTGATGTTTATCGTCAAGGTGAACGAAAGAGGAGTCACCCTCGAGGTCCACTCTTGAGAAGTTGCACGACAGTGTCGTTATCGGGAGTGGAGAAGGAGGGAATCCCCCTCGATGACCATAACTGATGAACTAACCTACAAGGTTAACATCAGAAGTGCTGATGAGGTCTAACCCTCGGCACTCGATAGTGACCCGGTAGTGTCGAGAAACTAAGGGGAAGTGATGTGCGGTGCCGGGGCTTGGTCTTCGATCCCGTTGATTGGGTCTTATGATAATCCAGCGAGGCAGATAGGACAAAGTGTGTGTGTGGGGGGGGTCCTCTGATGGATCTCTAACCAGCCAATACTAAGAAGTTTAGTATAAACATGTAAGGTATGAAAGCAGGTATCAACAGCAGGCTATGCATCAGAATAGGATCATACAAAAAGAAGTAGCAGTTCTAATGCAAGCATAAGAGAGAAGAGAGTGGGCGATATCGGAATGATCAAGGGGGGTTGGCTTGCCTGGTTGCTCAGACGAGAAGGAGGGGTCGTCGTCGATGCAGTCGATCACCGAGGTAGCATCAGTCTCGTGGCCTACCGGAGAGAAGAGGGGGAAGAAACAATAAATACAAAGCATACACATGCAACAGAGAAGCACGACCCATCAACACGCAATGCTAGGGTGCTCTAATGCGGTGCTACACGATACCGACGAAGGGGGATAACATCCGGGAAAGTATCCCCTATGTTTTGTGTTTCGGACAGATGAATCGGAGAGGGATTGTTCCATGTTTGGTATGATAGAGATGTGTGGCGGACGAACGGACCGCGTATTCGGATTTGACCCGTCGTTCTGAGCAACTTTCATATATAAAACTTTTTCATCCGAGTTATAGATTGATTTACAAGATTTTCTAAAGTTTTAACAATATTCTGAAATTATTATTTATTCTAAAAAGGGCTTATTGTGTCAGCATGACGTCATGCTGATGTCAGCAAGGTCAACGGTCAACTTTGACTGTTGACTGGTCAAAAGGGGCAGTGGGGCCCAGGTATCATAGACATATTAGTTAATTAATTAAAGTTTCAAATAATCGAGATATTAAGTTAATTAATCTTAGTTAATTAAGTTAATTAACTTATTGTTTAATTAATTAACTAATTAATTAATTGTTTATATATATTTTTAAAGGGGCGCGGGGCCCCCTGGCAGTGGCACAGGGCCAGCCGGGGTGGGTTAATGGGCGTGGGCGCCCGTGAGGCCGAAGCCCACCTAGGGCGGGGCGAGGCCGTAGGGCGCGGCACGGCCGGCGGCCATGGCCGGAGGAGGGGCCGAGGTGGGCGGCCGGCGGCGGGGCGAGGGTCGACGGTGCTAGGCGCGGCGGGCGGTGGTGCTACGCGCGGTGCGGGCGCGCGGGGGGCGGCGGGAGGCGCGGCGACGGCGAAGCACGACGGGAACGGCGGCGCTTGGGAGCACGTCGAGCGCTGCTTGGCGCGGGGGCGGGCGGTGTGAGCAGCAACGAGCTGCGGAGGCGGGGACGCGGGGCAGCAGCGGCAGTCGCGGGCTGCGCGGGCGCACGACGGCGGGTGCGGCCGTGGTGCGGCTGTCTAGAGCGAGCAGCCAGTGGCAGCAGTGGCAATGGGAGAGCGGAGGCACACCAGGACGAGGCCATGCGGGCTCGGGTAGTGCGGCACTCGGGACGCGGCCAGTGGCAGCAGTGGCAATGGGAGAGCGGAGGCACACCAGGACTAGGCCATGCGGGCTCGGGTAGTGCGGCACTCGGGACGCGGCCAGCGGTGACACGTCTCCAATGTATCTATAATTTTTTATTGTTCCATGCTATTATATTATCCTTCTAGGATGTTTTATGGGCTTTTATATACACTTTTATACGATTTTTGGGACTAACCAATTAACCTAGAGCCCAGTGCCAGTTTCTGTTTTCCTTGTTTTTGACTTTTACAGAAAAGGAATATCAAACGGAGTCCAATTGACGTGCCAATTTTTGATAATTTTTTCTGGACCAATAGAAGCCCCCGAAGTAAAAGAGTTGGACTAGGAGAGCCACGGGCTGCCCACAAGGGTGGGGGCGCCCCCTCCTATCTCGTGGACGGCCCAGAGGGCCCCCTGACTTGTGCCCTTGGCCAAAAAATCCTATAAATACTGAAACCTTCGGAAATTAACCTAGATCGGGAGTTTCGCCGCCGAAAGCCTCTGTAGCCACCAAAAACCAATCTAGACCTTGTTCCGGCACCCTGCCAGAGGGGGGAACCCTCTCCGGTGGCTATCTTCATCATCCCGGCGCTCTCCATGAAGAGGAGGGAGTAGTCCACCCTCGGGGCTGAGGGTATGTATCAGTAGCTATGTGTTTGATCTCTCTCTCGTGTTCTTGAGATGGCACGATCTTGATGTATCGCGAGCTTTGCTATTCTAGTTGGATCTTATAATGCTTCTCCCCCTCTACTCTCTTGTAACGGATTGAGTTTTCCCCTTGAAGTTATCTTATCGGATTGAGTCTTTAAGGATTTGAGAACACTTGATGTATGTCTTGCACATGTTTATCTGTGGTGACAATGGGATATCATGTGATCTACTTGATGTATGTTTTGGTGATGAACTTGTGGGTTCCGTGACCTTGGGAATCTATGCATAGGGGTTGGCACACGTTTTCGTCTTGACTTTCCGGTAGAAACTTTGGGGAACTCGTTGAAGTTCTATGTGTTGGTTGAAATTATGTTTCTGAGATTGTGTGATGCATATCGTATAATCATACCCACGGATACTTGAGGTGACAATGGAGTATCTAGGTGACATTAGGGTTTTGGTTGATTTGTGTCTTAAGATGTTATTCTAGTACGAACTCTATGATAGATTGAACGTTACTATAGACTCTTGAATAGATCGGTCAGAAAGAATGACTTTGAGGTGGTTTCGTACCCTACCATAATCTCCTCGTTTGTTCTCCGCTATTAGTGACTTTGGAGTGAGTTTTTGTTGCATGTTGAGGGCTAGTAATATGATCCAATTATGTTATCCTTGTTGAGAAAACTTGCACTAGTGAAAGTATGAACCCTAGGCCTTGTTTCCTATCATTGCACCACCGTTTATGCTCACGTTTACCATTTGCTACCTTGCTGTTTTTATATTTTCTTATTACAAAAACCTATATCTACCATCCATATTGCACTTGTATCACCATCTCTTCGCCGAACTAGTGCACCTGTACAATTTACCATTGTATTGGGTGTGTTGGGGACATAAGAGACTCTTTGTTATTTGGTTGCAGGGTTGCTTGAGAGTGACCATCTTCATCCTACGCCTCCCACGGATTGATAAACCTTAGGTCATCCACTTGAGGGAAATTTTCTACTGTCCTACAAACCTCTGCACTTGGAGGCCCAACAACGTCTGCAAGAAGAAGGTTGTGTAGTAGACATCAAGCTCTTTTCTGGAGCCGTTGCCAGGGAGGTTAGTGTTTGAAGGTATATCTTTAGATCTTGCAATCGAATCTTTTAGTTTCTTGTATTATCACTAGTTTAGTTTATAAAAGAAGACTACAAAAATGGATTTAAGGTTGCCTCATATGCTTCATCTTTTTAATATCTTTCGTGAAAATGATGGTAAGGAAAATTGTGCTCAAGTACTAGAATAAGAATTACATAGAATGCTTGGCATAAAATATGTGCATGATGAGCATGATTGCAATGTTGTTAGTATGAATTATTTGAATACCCATGATGCTAATGATATGCAAAGCTACAAGCTTGGGGATGCTATGTTTGATGAAGATGATATTTTTAGTCCCCCAAGTCTTGATGAGCAAATTTATTATGATGAAAGCATGCCTCCTATTTATGATGATTATATTGATGAAAGTGGATTTGGGAGGTCATGACTTTATTTAGTGATGAATCCACTATTCCGGAAAAGTTTCCAATTGATTATGAGAACAAAGTTGTTGTCTATGATGATTATTGTGATGACTTGTATGCTATTAAGAATAATGATAACCATGAAACTCGTCATCATGATTTTAGTTTTCAATTGGATTATGCTCCACATGATAGATATTTTGTTGAGTTTGCTCCCACCACTATGAATGAGAAGAATTTTGCTTATAATGGGAGTAGTAAATTTTCTATGCAAGTAGATCATGAAAAGAATCCTTTAGGTGCTGGTTATATTGTTGAATTCATTCATGATTCTACTGAAAATTATTATGAGAGAGGATCATATGCTTGTAGGAATTGCAATAATATCAAGTTTCCTCTCTATGTGCGTAAAGTTTTGAAGTTATGCTTGTTTTGCCTTCCTATGCTAGTTGATTATTGTTCCCATAAGTTGTTTTCTCACAAAATCCCTATTCATAGGAAGTGGGTTAGACTTAAATGTGCTATTCATATGCTTCATGATGCTCCCGTTATGTTTCAATTCTTATCTTTTATGTGAGCATCATCATTCCTAGCTAGGGGCGTTAAACGATAGCGCTTGTTGGGAGGCAACCCAACTTTATTTTAGTTCCTTTGTTTTTGCTTCTGTTTAGGAATAAATATTGCATCTAGCTTCTGTTTAGATGTGGTTTTGTGTTTTAATTAGTGTTTGTGCCAAGTAGAACCTTTGGGAAGACTTGTGTGAAGTTTATATGATCTTGCTGTGAAAAGCAGAATCATCAGCGCTCGCTAGAATGGTGAGCAGATTTTACTGGAGCATTCTATTTAGTTGATTATTTTTGCAGATGATTAATAGACAAATTCCTCACGTTTAACAATTTAGTTTGAATTTTTTGGAGTTACAAAAGTATGCGAAACCTGCAGATTACTATAGACTATTCTGTTTTTGACAGATTCTGTTTTTCGTGTGTTGTTTGCTTATTTCAATGCATCTATGAGTAATATTGGGAAGTATGAACCATAGAGAAGTTGGAATACAGTAGGTTTAACACCAATATAAACAAAGAATTAATTCATTGCAGTACCTTTGAGTAGTGGTTTGTTTTCTTATACTAACGGAGCTCACGATATTTTTGTCTAAATTTTGTGTTGTGAAGTTTTCAAGTTTTGAGTATTGCTTTGATAGACTTGAAGGAAATATGCCCTAGAGGCAATAATAAAGTTGTTATTTATATTTCCTTATATCATGATAAATGTTTATTATTCATGCTAGAATTGTATTAACCGGAAACTTAGTACATGTGTGAATACATAGACAAAACAGAGTGTCCCTAGTATGCCTCTACTAGACTAGCTCATTGATCAAGGATGGTTATGTTTCCTAACCATAGACATGAGTTGTCATTTGATCAACGGGATCACATCATTAGGATAATGATGTGATGGACTAGACCCATCCGTTAGCATAGCACTATGATCGTTTAGTTTTACTGCTATTGCTTTCTTCATGACTTATACATGTTCCTATGACTATGAGATTATGCAACTCCTGAATACCGTAAGAACACCTTGTGTTCTATCAAACGTCACAAAGTAACTGGGTGATCATAAAGATGCTCTACAGGTGGCTCCGAAAGTATTCGTGGTGTTGGCATAGATCAAGATTAGGATTTGTCACTCCGAGTGTCGGAGAGGTATCTCTGGGCCCTCTCGGTAATGCACATCATAATAAGCCTTGCAAGCAAATGACTAATGAGTTAGTCACGAGATGATGTATTACGGACCGAGTAAAGAGACTTGCCGGTAACGAGATTGAACTAGGTATAGAGATACCGATGATCGAATCTCGGGCAAGTAACATACCGATGACAAAAGGAACAACGTATGTTGTTATGCGATTTGACTGATAAAGATCTTCGTAGAATATGTAGGAGCCAATATGAGCATCCAGGTTCCGCTATTGGTTATTGACCGGAGATGAGTCTCGGTCATGTCTACATAGTTCTCGAACCCGTAGGGTCCGCACGCTTAACGTTCGATGACGATCGGTATTATGAGTTTATGCGTTTTGATGTACCGAAGGTAGTTCGGAGTCCCGGATGAGATCACGAACATGACGAGGAGTCTCGGAATGTCTGAGACATAAAGATTGATATATTGGACGACTATATTCGGACACCGGAAGTGTTCTGGAAAGTTTCGGAATTTACCGGAGTGCCGGGGGGGTTACTAGAACCCCCCGGGGGAATGGTGGGCCCTGGTGGGCCATAGGGGAGAGAGAGGGCAGCAGCCAGGAGGTGGCGCGCCCCCTCCCTAGGATGAGTCCGAATAGGACTAGGGGAAGGGGGCGCGGCCCCTCTTTCCCTCTCCGTCTCCCTCTCTTTCCTTCCCCCCTTTTCCTTCTTTGGTAGATTCCTACTAGGAATAGGATTGCAATCCTATTCCTAGTAGGATTGCAGCCCTAGCCGCACCATAGGAGGGCCGGCCGGCCTCCCCCTTGATCCTTTATATACGAGGGCAAGGGGGCACCCAAGGACACACAAGTTGAATTGTTCTAGCCGTGTGCGGTGCCCCCCTCCACAGAAACACACCTCGGTCATACCGTCGCAGAGCTTAGGCGAAGCCCTGCGCCGGTAGATACATCATATCCGTCACCACGCCGTCGTGCTGACGAAACTCTCCCGTGAAGCTCAACTGGATCAAGAGCTCGTGGGACGTCATCAAGCTGAACGTGTGCTGAACGCGGAGGTGCCGTACATTCGGTGCTTGATCGGTTGGATCACGAAGAAGTTCGACTATCAACCGCGTCACTTGATGCTTCCGCTTCCGGCCTACGAGGGTACGTAGACACACTCTTCCCTCTCGTTGCTATGCATCTGGTAGATAGATCTTGCGTGATCGTAGGAAAATTTTAAAATACTACATTTCCCAACAGTGGTATCAGAGCCTGGTTTATGCGTAGATGATATGCACGAGTAGAACAGAATGAGTTGTGGGCGATACTAGTCATACTGCTTACCAGCATGTCATACTTTGCTTCGGCGGTATTGTGAGATGAAGCGGCCCGGACCGACATTACGCGTACGCTTACGCGAGACCGGTTTCACCGTTATGAGCACTCGTTGCTTAAAGGTGACTGGCGGGTGTCTGTCTCTCTCACTTTAGCTGAATCAAGTGTGGCTACGCCCGGTCCTTGTGAAGGTTAAAACAGCACATACTTGACGAAACATCATTGTGGTTTTTGTATGCGTAGGTAAGAACAGTTCTTGCTAAGCCCGTAGCAGCCACATAAAACTTGCAACAACAAAGTAGAGGACGTCTAACTTGTTTTTGCAGGGCATGTTGTGATGTGATATGGTCAAGACATGATGAGTTATACGGTTTTGTATGAGATGATCATGTTTTGTAAAGTTATCGGCAACTGGCAGGAGCCATATGGTTGTCGCTTTATTGTATGAAATGCAATCGCAATGTAATTGCTTTACTTTATCACTAAGCGGTAGCGATAGTCGTAGAAGCAATAGTTGGTGAGACGACAATGATGCTACGATGGAGATCAAGGTGTCGCGCCGGTGACGAAGGTGATCATGACGGTGCTTTGGAGATGGAGATCAAAAGCACAAGATGATGATGGCCATATCATGTCACATATTTTGATTGCATGTGATGTTTATCTTATTATGCTTCTTATTTTGCTTAGAACGGCGGTAGCATTATAAGATGATCCCTTACAAAATTTCAAGGTATAAGTGTTCACCCTAAGTATGCACCATTGCGAAAGTTCGTCATGCCGAGACACGACGTGATGATCGGGTGTGATAAGCTCTACCTTCAAATACAACGGGTGTAAGCCAGTTTTGCACACGCAGAATACTCGGGTTAAACTTGACGAGCCTAGCATATGCAGATATGGCCTCGGAACACTGGAGACCGAAAGGTCGAGCGTGAATCATATAGTAGATATGATCAACATAAGATGTTCACCATTGAAACTACTCCATCTCACGTGATGATCGGACATGGTTTAGTTGATTTGGATCACGTGATCATTTAGATGACCGGAGGGATGTCTATCTAAGCGGGAGTTCTTTAGTAATATAATTAACTGAACTTTAATTTATCATTAACTTAGTCCTGGTAGTATTAGCATATCTATGTTGTAGATCAATAGCTCGCGATGTTGCTCCCCGTTTATCTTTTATATGTTCCTAGAGAATATTAAGTTGAAATATGTAAGTAGCAATGATGCGGAATCATTCCGTGATCTGAGGATTATCCTCATTGCTGCACAGAAGAATTATGTCCTTGATGCACCACTAGGTGACAGACCTATTGCAGGAGCAGATACAAACGTTATGAACGTTTTGACAAAAGCTCGGTATGATGACTACTTGATAGTTTAAGTGCACCATGCTTTATGGCTTAGAACCGGGACTTCAAAAACGTTTTGAACGCCACGGAGCATATAAGATGTTCCAAGAGTTGAAATTAGTATTTCATACTCATGCCCGTGTCGAGAGGTATAAGACCTCTGACAGTACTTTGCCTACAAGATGGAGGAGAATAGCTCAACCAGTGAGCATGTGCTCAGATTGTCTGGGTACTACAATTGCTTGAATCAAGTGGGAGTTAATCTTCCAGATAAGATGGTAATTGACAAAGTTCTCTAGTCACTATCACCAAGTTAGTAGAACTTCGTGATGAACTATAATATGCAAGGGATGACAAAAGGAATTCCCGAGCTCTTCGCGATGCTGAAGTCGGCGAAGGTAGAAATCATGAAAAAGCATCAAGTGTTGATGGTTAACAAGACCACTTGTTTCAAGTAAAGGGCAAAGGGATAGAAGGGGAACTTCAAGAAGAATGACAAGCAAGTTGTCACTCCCGTGAAGAAACCCAAAGCTAAAACTCAAGCCTGAAACTAAGTGCTTCTACTACAAAGGAAATGGTCACTGGAAGTGGAACTGCCCTAGATACTTGGCGGATAAGAAGGATGGCAAAGTGAACAAAGGTATATTTTGATATACAGATTATTGATGTGTACTTTACTAGTGTTCATAGCAACCCCTGGGTATTTGATACCGGTTCAGTTGCTAAAATTAGTAACTCGAAACGAGAATTGCAGAATGAACAGAGACTAGTTAAAGGTGAAGTGACGATGTGTGTTGGAAGTAGTTCCAAGATTGATATGATCATCATCGCACACTCCCTATACTTTAGGGATTAGTGTAAAACCTAAATAAATGTTATTTGGCATTTGCGTTGAGCATGAATATGATTTGATCATATTTGTTGCAATACAGTTATACATTTAAAGTCATAGAATAATTGTTATTCTGTTTACATGAATAAAACCTTCGATGGTCATACACCCAATGAAAATTGTTTGTTGGATCTCGATCGTGGTGATACACATATTCATAATATTGAAGCCAAAAGATGCAAGGTTAATAATGATAGTGCAACTTATTTGTGGCACTGCCGTTTAGGTCATATTGGTGTAAAGCGCATGAAGAAACTCCATAGTGATGGACTTTTGGAATCACTTGATTATGAATCACTTGGTGCTTGCGAACCATGCCTCATGGGCAAGATGACTAAAAACTCCGTTCTCCGGAACTATGGAGCGAGCAACAGATTTGTTGGAAATCATACATACTGATGTATGTGGGCCAATGAGTGTTGAAGCTCGCGGCGGGTATCATTATTTTCTGACCTTCACTGATGATTTGAGCAGATATGGGTATATCTACTTAATGAAGCACAAGTCTGAAACATTTGAAAAGTTCAAAGAATTTCAGAGTGAAGTAGAGAATCATCGTAACAAGAAAATAAAGTTTCTACGATCTGATCGTGGAGGAGAATATTTGAGTAACGAGTTTGGTCTTCATTTGAAACAATGTGGAATAGTTTCACAACTCACGCCACCCGGAACGCCACAGCGTAATGGTGTGTCCGAACGTCGTAACCGTACTTTATTGGATATGGTGCGATCTATGATGTCTCTTACCGATCTACCACTATCTCATTTGGGGTTATGCATTAGAGACAGCTACATTCACGTTAAATAGGGCACCATCTAAATCCGTGGAGATGACACCGTATGAACTGTGTTTTCACGAGAAACCTAAGCTGTCATTTCTTTAAGTTTGGGACTGCGATGCTTATGTGAAAAAATTTCAACATGATATAGCTCGAACCCAAACCAGAGAAGTAAATCTTCATAGGATACCCAAAAGAAACTGTTGGGTACACTTTCTATCACAGATCCGAAGGCAAGGTCTTTGTTGCTAAGAGTGGATCCTTTCTAGAGAAGGAGTTTCTCTCGAAAGAAGTGAGTGGGAGGAAAGTAGAACTTGATGAGGTAATTGTACCTTCTCCCGAATTGGAAAGTGGAACATCACGGAAACTAGTTCCAGTGATTCCTACACCAATTAGTGAGGAAGCTAATGAATATGATCATGGAACTTCAGATCAAGTTTCTGCTGAACTTCGTAAATCAACCAGAGTTCGTTCCGCATCAGAGTGGTACGGCAACCCGGTTCTGGAAGTCATGTTACTGGACCATAATGAACCTACGAACTATGAGGAAGCGATGATGAGCCCAGATTCCGCAAAGTGGCTTGAAGCCATGAAATCTGAGATGGGATCCATGTATGAGAACAAAGTGTGGACTTTGGTTGACTTGCCCGATGATCGGCAAGCCATCGTAAATAAATGGATCTTCAAGAGGAAGACTGACGCTCACGGTAATGTTACTGCTTACAAAGCTCGACTTGTTGCGAAAGTTTTTCAACAAGTTCAAGGAGTTGACTACGATGAGACTTTCTCACCCGTAGCGATGCTTAAGTCTGTCCGAATCATGTTAGCAATTGCCGCATTTTATGAAATCTGGCAAATGGATAACAAAACTGCATTCTTTAATGAATTTATTTAAGAAGACTTGTATATGATGCAACCAGAAGGTTTTGTCAATCCTAAAGGTGCTAACAAAATGTGCAAGCTCCAGCGATCCATCTATGGACTAGTGCAAGCATCTCGGAGTTGGAATATATGCTTTGATAAGTTGATCAAAGCATATAGATTTATACAGACTTGCGGTGAAACCTGTATTTACAAGAAGTGAGTGGGAGCACTACAACCTTTCTGATAAGTATATGTGAATGACATATTGTCGATCGGAAATAATGTAGAATTTTCTGGAAAGCATAAAGGAGTGTTTGAAAGGAGTTTTTCAAAGAAAGACCTTGGTGAAGCTGCTTACATATTGGGCATCAAGATCTATAGAGATAGATCAAGACGCTTGATAAGACTTTCGATGAGTACATACCTTGATAAGATTTTGAAGTAGTTCAGAATGGATCAGTCAAAGAAGGAGTTCTTGCCTGACTTGTAAGGTGTGAAGTTGAGTAAGACTCAAAGCCAGACCATGGCAGAAAAATATAGACAGAATGAAAGTCATTCCCTATGCCTCAGCCATAGGTTCTATAAAGTATGCCATGCTGTGTACCAAACATGTTGTGTACCTTGACATGAGTTTGTCAAGGGGGTACAATAGTGATCCAGGAGTAGATCACTGTACAGCGGTCAAAATTATCCTTAGTAACTGGATGACTAAGGAAGTGTTTCTCGATTATGGAGGTGATAAAGAGTTCGTCGTAAAGGGTTACGCCGATGCAAGCTTTGACACTAAATCCAGATGACTCTAAGTATCAATCTGGATGCGTATTCAAAGTGGGAGCAATTAGCTAGAGTAGCTCCATGCAGAGCATTGTAGACATAAAAATTTGCGAAATACATACGGATCTGAATGTGACAGACCCGTTGACTAAACTTCTCTCACAAGCAAAACATGATCACACCTTATTACTCTTGGGTATTAATCACATAGCGATGTGAACTAGATTATTGACTCTAGTAAACCCTTTGGGTGTTGGTCACATGGCGATGTGAACTATGGGTGTTATTCACATAACGATGTGAACTATCGGTATTAAATCACATGGCGATGTGAGCTAGATTATTAACTCTAGTGCAAGTGGGAGACTGAAGGAAATATGCCCTAGAGGCAATAATAAATTTGTTATTTATATTTCCTTATATCATGATAAATGTTTATTATTCATGCTAGAATTGTATTAACCGGAAACTTAGTACATGTGTGAATACATAGACAAAACAGAGTGTCCCTAGTATGCCTCTACTAGACTAGCTCATTGATCAAAGATGGTTATGTTTCCTAACCATAGACATGAGTTGTCATTTAATCAACGGGATCACATCATTAGGAGAATGATGTGATGGACTAGACCCATCCGTTAGCATAGCACTATGATCGTTTAGTACATGTTCCTATGACTATGAGATTATGCAACTCCCGAATACCGTAAGAACACCTTGTGTGCTATCAAACATCACAACGTAACTGGGTGATCATAAATATGCTCTACAGGTGTCTCCAAAAGTATTCGTGGTGTTGGCATAGATCAAGATTAGGATTTGTCACTCTGAGTGTCGGAGAGGTATCTCTGGGCCCTCTCGGTAATGCACATCATAATAAGCCTTGCAAGAAAATGACTAATGAGTTAGTCACGAGATGATGTATTACGACACGAGTAAAGAGACTTGCCGGTAACGAGATTGAACTAGGTATGGAGATACCGACGATCGAATCTCGGGCAAGTGACATACCGATGACAAAAGGAACAACGTATGTTGTTATGCGGTTTGACTGATAAAGATCTTCGTAGAATATGTAGGAGCCAATATGGGCATCCAGGTTCCGCAATTGGTTATTGACCGGAGATGAGTCTCGGTCATGTCTACATAGTTCTCGAACCCGTAGGGTCCGCACGCTTGACGTTTGATGACGATCGGTATTATGAGTTTATGAGTTTTGATGTACCGAAGGTAGTTCGGAGTCTCGGATGAGATCACGGACATGACGAGGAGTCTCGGAATGTCCGAGACATAAAGATTGATACATTGGACGACTATATTCGGACACCGGAAGTGTTCTGGAAAGTTTCAGAATTTACCGGAGTGCCGGGGGGTTACCGGAACCCCCCGGGGGAATGGTGGGCCCTGGTGGGCCATAGGGGAGAGAGAGGGCAGCATCCAGGAGGTGGCGCGCCCCCTCCCTAGGAGGAGTCCGAATAAGACTAGGGGAAGGGGGCGCGGCCCCTCTTTCCCTCTCCCTCTCCCTCTCTTTCCTTCCCCCCTTTTCCTTCTTTGGTAGATTCCTACTAGGAATAGGATTGCAATACTATTCCTAGTAGGATTGCAGCCCTAGCCGCACCATAGGAGGGCCGGCCGGCCTCCCCCCTTGCTCCTTTATATACGGGGGCAAGGGGGCACCCAAGGACACACAAGTTGAATTGTTCTAGCCGTGTGCGATGCCCCCCTCCACAGAAACACACCTCGGCCATACCGTCGCAGAGCTTAGGCGAAGCCCTACGCCGGTAGATACATCATATCCGTCACCACGCCGTCATGCTGATGAAACTCTCCCGTGAAGCTCAACTAGATCAAGAGCTCGTGGGACGTCATCAAGCTGAACGTGTGCTGAACGCGGAGGTGCCGTACGTTCGGTGCTTGATCGGTTGGATCGCGAAGAAGTTCGACTACATCAACCGCGTCACTTGACGCTTCCGCTTCCGGTCTACGAGGGTACGTAGACACACTCTTCCCTCTCGTTGCTATGCATCTGGTAGATAGATCTTGCGTGATCGTAGGAAAATTTTAAAATACTACGTTTCCCAACAGGACTATGGAACAAAGAGTGGCAAGAGCCTAAGCTTGAGGATGCCCATGGCACTCCATGGTAAAATTCAAGGACAACCAAAAGCCTAAGCTTGGGGATGCCCCGGGAAGGCATCCCCTCTTTCGTCTTCATCCATCGGTAACTATACTCGGAGCTATATTTTTATTCACCACATGATTTGTGTTTTTCTTGGAGCGTCAATTTAGTTTATTTTGTTTTGCTTGCTGTTTGAATAATATCCAAAGATCTGAAGTTCCTAAATGTTAGAGAGTCTTTACATAGTTACATAATTATTCAACTACTCATTGATTTTCACTTATATCTTTCGGAGTAGTTTGTTGTTTGGTCTAGGGCTTCACTTATCTCTGTTAGAGCACGGTGGTGATTATATTTTGTAGAAATTGTTGAACTCTCATGATTCACTTATATCCTTTTGAGAGTCTATTAAAACAGCATGGTAATGTGTTTAGGCTATAAAACTAGTCTTCACATGATAGACATCCAATATCAATGTAGTAAAAACTTTCACACTAAGTGCATTGAATATGAGGAGAAGTTGGATGCTTGATAAATGTTTTGAGATATGAGGATAGTGATATTAGAGTCATGCTAGTGGAGTTATTATGAAATTGAGAAATTATTGTGTTAAGGTTTGTGATTCCCGTAGCATGCACGTATGGTGAACCGCTATGTGATGAAGTTAGAGCATGAGGTATTTGTAAAGTGTCAACCTTTGTGTGGAGGTTGGGGGTGCGCGATGGTTAACTCCTACCAACCTCCCCCCTAGGAGCATGCGTTGATTGCTTTGTTTTGATGACTCGTAAATTTTTGCAATAAGTATATGAGTTCTTATGACTAATGTTGAGTCCATGGATTATACGCACTCTCACCCTTCCACCATTGCTAGCCTCTCTCATACCGCGCAACTCTCGCCGGTACCATACACCCACTATATATCCTTCCTCAAAACAGCCACCATATATCTTCCTCAAAACAGCCACCATACCTACCTATCATGGCATTTTCATAGCCATTCTGAGATATATTGCCATGCAACTTTCCACCGTTCCGTTCATATGACACGCATCATATTGTCATATTGCCATGCATGATCATGTAGTTGACATCGTATTTGTGGCAAAGCCACCATGCATAATATTTCATACATGTCACTCTTGATTCATTGCACATCCCGGTACACCACCGGAGGCATTCATATAGAGTCATACTTGTTCTAGTATCGAGTTGTAATATCGAGTTGTAATTCAATGAAAGTGTGATGATCATCATTATTAGAGCATTGTCCCATGGGAGGAAAGGCTAAATCAATAAAGCCCCTCCACAAAAAAAGAGGGAAAAAAAGAAAGGGCAAAGAAAAAAGAAAGGCCCCCAAAAAGGGGACAATTTCTACTATCTTTTTCCACACTTGTGCTTCAAAGTAGCACCAAGTTCTTCATGATAGAGAGTCTCATGTTTAGTCACTTTCATATATTAGTAGGATTTTTCAATATAGAACTTGGCTTGTATATTCCAACGATGGGATTCCTCAAATGCCCTAGGTCTTCATGAGCAAGCAAGTTGGATGCACACCCACTAGTTTCTTCTGTTGAGCTTTCATACATATTTAGCTCTAGTGCATCTGTTGCATGGCAATCCCTACTCACTCACATTGATATCTATTGATGGGCATCTCCATAGCCCGTTGATACGCCTAGTTGATGTGAGACTATCTCCCTCCTTTTCGTCTTCTCCACAACCACCATTCTATTCCACCCATAGTGCTATGTCCATAGCTCACGCTCATGTATTGCGTGAAAGTTGAAAGGTTTGAAAAGATAGAGTATGAAAACAAGTGATTGGCTGAAACTGGGGTTGTGCATGATATGAATATTTTGTGTGATGAAGAGAGAGCATAGCCAGACTATATGATTTTGTAGGGATAACTTTCTTTAGCCATAGTATTTTGAGAAGACATGATTGCTTTGTTAGTATGCTTGAAGTATTATTATTTCTTATGTAAATATAGACTTTTATCTTGAATCTTTTGAATCTAAACATTCATGCCACAATAAAGAAAATTGCATTGATAATTATGTTAGGCAGCATTCCACATCAAAAATTCTGTTTTTATCATTTACCTACTCGAGGACGAGCAGGAGTTAATCTTGGGGATGCTTGATACGTCTCCAACGTATCTATAATTTTTTATTGTTCCACGCTATTATATTATCCTTCTAGGATGTTTTATGGGCTTTTATATACACTTTTATATGATTTTTGGGACTAACCTATTAACATAGAGCCTAGTGCCAGTTTATGTTTTTTCTTTGTTTTTGAGTTTTACAGAAAAGGAATATCAAACGAAGTCCAATTGATGTGCCAATTTTTGATGATTTTTTCTGGACGCAAGAAAGCCCCTGAAGTAAAAGAGTTGGGCCAGGAGAGCCACAGGCTGCCCACGAGGGTGGGGGGCGCGCCCTCCTATCTCGTGGACGGCCCGGAGGGCCCCCTGACTTGTGGCCTACGCCAAAAAATCCTATAAATACTGAAACCTTCGGAAATTAACCTAGATCGGGAGTTCCGCCGCCGAAAGCCTCTGTAGCCACCAAAAACCAATCTAGACCCTGTTCCGGCACCCTGCCAGAGGGGGAAATGCTCTCCGGTGGCTATCTTCATCATCCCGGCGCTCCCCATGACGAGGAGGGAGTAGTCCACCCTCGGGGCTGAGGGTATGTATCAGTAGCTATGTGTTTGATCTCTCTCTCGTGTTCTTGAGATGGAACGATCTTGATGTATCGCGAGCTTTGGTATTCTAGTTGGATCTTATAATGCTTCTCCCCCTCTACTCTCTTGTAATGGATTGAGTTTTCCCTTTGAAGTTATCTTATCGGATTGAGTCTTTAAGGATTTGAGAACACTTGATGTATGTCCCGTACGTGTTTATCTGTGGTGACAATGGGATATCATGTGATCTACTTGATGTATGTTTTGGTGATCAACTTGCGGGTTCCATGACCTTGGGAATCTATGCATAGGGGTTGGCACAGGTTTTCGTCTTGACTTTCCGGTAGAAACTTTGGGGCACTCTTTGAAGTTCTATGTGTTGGTTGAATAGATGTTTCTGAGATTGTGTGATGCGTATCGTATAATCATACCCACGGATACTTGAGGTGACAATGGAGTATCTAGGTGACATTAGGGTTTTGGTTGATTTGTGTCTTAAGGTGTTATTCTAGTACGAACTCTATGATAGATTGAATGTTACTATGGAATCTTGAATAGATCGGTCAGAAAGAATGACTTTGAGGTGGTTTCGGACCCTACCATAATCTCCTCGTTTGTTCTCCGCTACTAGTGACTTTGGAGTGACTTTTTGTTGCATGTTGAGGGCTAGTAATATGATCCAATTATGTTATCCTTGTTGAGAGAACTTGCACTAGTGAAAGTATGAACCCTAGGCCATGTCTCCTATCATTGCAACACCGTTTATGCTCACATTTACCATTTGCTACCTTGCTGTTTTTATATTTTCTTATTACAAAAACCTATATCTACCATCCATATTGCACTTGTATCACCATCACTTCGCCGAACTAGTGCACATATACAATTTAACATTGTATTGGGTGTGTTGGGGACACAAGAGACTCTGTGTTATTTTGTTCCAGGGTTGCTTGAGAGAGACCATCTTCATCCTACGCCTCCCACAGATTGATAAACCTTAGGTCATCCACTTGAGGGAAATTTGCTACTGTCCTACAAACCTCTGCACTTGGAGGCCCAACAACGTCTACAAGAAGAAGGTTGTGTAGTAGACATCAAGCGGTTACGAGAGCGCGGCCACGCGCGGGCGGACGAGGCCGGGGTGAGCATGACATATGAAGAAGCAACAACGATGGTGGTGTGGCGTGACACGGGGATGGAGACGCGGGGGAAGAGAGGGGTTCGATGGAGAGCTCACATCGGTGACGAGGAGCGAATCGGTGAAGCCGGAGCAGGTCGAATGGCGGCGGATCGAAGCGGCGTTGAGCGGCGGCCAGAGCTTGAAGAAGAAGAAGATGTAGGCGATGTAGGGTCCTGGCTTGACCCAGTGGGCGAGGAAGACGTAGTAGACGACAGCGGTGCTCCCAGACTCGGCCCCACGATGCATGGAGGACGGGGAGCGTGCGAACAACATCGGCCATGGCGGGGAACATCGGGCGATGTGCGTGGGAGAGAGTGAAACGGCACGAGGAAGGAGGGAACTGGGGCTAGGGTTTCCGGGGTAGTGCGGGGTGATGCTCTTAACCTCCAGGGAGGGCCGCGGGATGGCCGGCGCGTGGCCAGGGCGCCATGGATGGCCTCCACGATCCCCTCTGCTTCCTGTAGCAGGAGGAAGGGGAAAAGGGCATTGTTGGGCTGGGCTGTGCACTGTAACAATGGGCTACAAGTGCATAGTGGTAGTTAGGCTTCTTCTGATTTGTTAAAACATTTTCTGTTTTTCTTTTACTGAATCTATTTGGACTATTTGGAGTTGCCAATTGGTCTTTGTAAAGATGTAGAACTTGGCCACCTAAATACATTGCGATATTTGGCACTGCCACAAAAGTTTGGGAGGAGTTTGAATTGATTTGGATTTTTCACAAATGAAAAAGCATTTTTTAATGCTGATTTGGAACTGTTTTAATTTCCTGAGGAAATTAATTATCTCAAATGAGGTTGAATCACTCATGACAATTAGTTAGTGAATACTTGCAACCTAGAGAACATTTCTGTTTTACAGTTTGGAGGAATAATTTATTTGAATTCATTTTAAATTTGAAATTGAGCTTGGTTTGGAACACAGTGAGGATTAGCAACTTAATCATGATGACATGGTATCATTTGGCATGAGATTACTGTAGTGTGATTCTCGGGGTGTTACAAATCTCCTCCACTACAAGAAATCTCGTCCCGAGATTTTAAGAGGTGGAGCAAGGGGAAATGTTTTGGTTATGAAATTCTAACGGATCTTCTCGTTCTTGGCTCCTCGTTGTGAAGTAGTTGATCCTATTTGTTGGCGTCTTTATTTCTCCGCTCCAGGTCATCATGATGAAGTCATCATCCTTTCTTCGGGGCCTCCATCGTACTTACGAATAGGAAAGGGTAGCTTGTCAATGAGAGAATGCTACATGGGGTATTCATCGGGGGTTATCCCACGAATGAACACACGAGTATCTCTGGAGTTGAACGAATAAAACACGCCGAGAGCAAAGTAATATGGTACAATAAGAAGTTTCAAACGGATAGACAAACATTCGATGTCTAAAACAAGTGTGAAAGGGGTCCAGATCAACGAGAATATGCATTGCGTCTGATACCAGAATAGATCATTAGGAATGTCGCTCGCGAATTGCACACGAAGCCAAGCGTGAGGAATAATGTTGGAAAACAGGGATGTACATGAGAGTCAGGTTTCGACTCCGAGGAACTATGGGTTATGGGCCCAGCATGTGGGTTAAAATTAGGGAGGGCGCTGACATCTTAGACGGTCATGATAGCAAGACATGCCATAGAATAGCTGTAGGATCGAAAGTATGTCTAGAGGGGGGGTGATTAGACTACTTGACAATATAAAAAATCTGCCTTTTGATCATGCAATGTTTTTGGCAGTTTCACAGTTAAGATCAATTCAAGTAACACCCTACACATGCAATTCTAGAGTATAAGCAGCGGAAAGTAAATTGCACATGTAGTAAAGAGAGGTGGAGAAGATCAAACGCAGTTTGGTGACACGAAGATTTTTGTCGTGGTTCCGATAGGTGGTGCTATCGTACATCCACGTTGATGGAGACTTCAACCCACGGAGGGTAACAGCTGCGCGAGTCCACGGAGGGCTCCACCCACGAAGGGTCCACGAAGAAGCAACCTTGTCTATTCCATCATGGCCTACGCCCACGGAGGACTAGCCTTACTCGGGGTAGATCTTCACGAAGTAGGCGATCTCCTTGCCCTTACAAACTTCTTGGTTCAACTCCACATCTCAAAGACGGAGGCTCCCAAGCGACACCTAACCAATCTAGGAGGCACCACCCTCCAAAAGGTAATAGATGTGGTTGATGATGATGAACTCCTTGCTCTTGTGCTTCAAATGATAATCTCCCCAACACTCAACTCTCCTCACTGATATGGTTGTGGTGGAAGAAAGGATTGAGTGGAAAGCAACTTGGGAAGGCTAGAAATCAAGTTTCATATGGTAGGAATGGAATGACTTGATCTCAACACAAGGGTAGGTGGTTCTCTTCTCAGAAAGTGTATGGTAGGAGTGGTAGACTTTCTGATGGCTCTCTCCACGAATGAAGAGGGGGTGGAGGGGTATATATAGCCTCCACACAAAATCCAACCGTTACACACATATTTGAGCAATCTCGGTGAGACCGAAGTGAAAACTCGGTCAGACCGAAAGTTCAAATATAGTGAACGTTGGGATTTTCGGTGGGACCGAAAATACCATCTCGGTGTGTCCGATGTGAGTCAAAGGTAGGAGCTTGCCATTCTCGGTGGGACCGAAATTAACAACTCGGATATTCCGAAGTGATGTCAATTGGTTACAGAAGGTTGGCAGTCCAGTTTCGGTGAGACCGAACTCAAAATCGGATGGACCGAAAAATTAGGGTTTGGAGGAATAACTGAGGTGGTTCATCTCGGTGGGACTGAGTTTGCAGAATCGGTTTGTCCGAGATTACTTATGAGTGTGTTAAGTAGTGAAAGTTGCTGATAGTTGAGGGAGCTAAATCACTAAGCACTTGAGCAACCAGATCATCAACACAACCTCATCCCCTTTTAATAGTATTGGCTTTTCCTATGGACTCAATGTGATCATTGATCACTAAACCAAAAATAGAGTCTTGAGCTTTTGCCAATGCTTGTCTTAGCATTTTGAGGGGTCCACTTCTTCAGACATTTCCATACCCATATCATCGAACTTCTCTGAAATGATTCTCAAGTAAATATTAGTTCAATGATATATATGTTGTTATTAATTACCAAAACCACCCGGGGATTAGTTGCACTTTCAATCTCCCCCTTTTTGGTAATTGATGACAACATATAGATCAAAGCTTCGACAAAAGATATAATCAATGAATAATATCGTCGCTTTGAGAAGTATGTGATAAACAAGAGCTCCCCCTAAATTTGTGCATTATTTAAAATTTGCGTTTGAATGCAAATGCACAATCGATTAGGATTATGGGTCACTCTTCCATGTCACATACATCTTGGTGGAGCGCACAAAATGATAAGAATGATAACATGCACTCAATCACCAAGACAAGAGTAAATAGCCATACAATAAGGAATAGCATATGATAAGCATTAAGCACACATTAAAGCATAGTATGACCAAGCACTCATTAAGGTAGCATCAAACGTAGTAGCAAGCACACTGAAAGTTTCGAAAGACCAAAAGAAACCAATGTATCTCAAAGAAACCGGCAAAAGAAAGAAAGAGCACTCTCTCTCTCGAAGCCCTATGATCTATACAATTTCTCCCCCTTTGGCAACAAGTTACCAAAAAGTTCGAAAAGGTATAGAGCTAAGCGTCACTGCGGGCTCTGCTGGCGGCTCCCGTCTGGGTAGATGTCGGTGTAGAAATGACTGCATCGGCGAAGACTTCTGCTGATGTCTGCGCTGGAGGAGTGGATGCTGGAGCTGGAGTAACTGCTGGAGCTGTAGCTGGTGCTGAAGTGGTAGCCCTGGAGTCAGTCACTGGGATAGCTGCAGATCTGGATCCTCTGGGAACTTGAGCAGTCTGGCGATGAGAGTCCTGGACTAGATCATCCTGCATGAGTTCTGCTCTCTCCTGCCTTGTTTCCTCCATGTCTGCCTCAAGCTTGTTGACGGACACCTGAATCTCTGTCAGCTTCACGTCCAGAGCGTGAATCTTGTCCTCAACAATCCTCTCTAGGCTTTCCTGAGATTGCTCAATGCTGGCCAGGCGTTGTTCAATCCTCTGGGTAGCTTCAAGAATCTGTTCTCCAAAGCTCTTTGGCTTAGCTGCTGCTGCTGCTGCCTCTTTGTCAGCTTTAGCTTTCTTCGCAGCTTCGATTTTGGCCTGTCCTTCAACTGAGGTTGGATCCTCCTCATCCATCACAACTACATTGTCCTCATGCTCTGGCTGCAATGGCAAGTGCTTCCTATCCAACATGAATTTGCCCGTGCCAAACTTGGCATTGATGAGCATCTGAATCTGCGGGGCAAACCCACACGACCTCTTCTGGTCAGCTGCAGTCCTCTTAATGGTCTCTACCATTAAGTCCATCACCTTGAAAGGTGCCTTCTCATCAAGAATGTGCAGCATGTTGATAGAATAGCCTCGAATCATGCGGTGGTCTCCAGACTTAGGCATCAATGTATGCCTCAGAATAGTGTTAGTGGTGGTCAGACCTGCCTGGAGATAGTACACTGAGCCAAGCTTCCACCCTTCCAAGTCAGCAGCGGGGATCTCCTTGTACATGTTCTTCATGGAATCATGACTCTTCTTAGGAATCCCATAGACATCAATGTCGTCCTCTCTCTGCACTGGAGCATTCAGAAGTTCTGCCCATTCTTCAACAGACGAAGAAAACCTTTGACCTTCAGTCATCCAGGTGATCTTGCCATCAGGATAGAAGTGGGCTGTGGCGTAGAACTGCATGATCATCTCGTCATTCCAAGCTGTCAGCTCTTGACCCACAAAATCAGCAACTCCACATGCAGTAAAGCTCTCATGCACATGGGGAAAGAAGTCTCGGTGCTCTTCACTGTCAATGTACTTCCAGTCAACATACCTGGTGTCAGCAACAATGGGCTTCTTATCCATCAGCACGGTCTCATAGAAATCCTGCTGCTCTCTGGTGTGGAATCTGGGGTCCACAGCAGTCCTTCTCCTCACGGCATATGGATCCGACTGTCTCCATAGCCTGAGACCTTTATCCTTCCTTGCCTTCATGTCCTCAGCTTGAGGATGAGCATCATTGTGGAGTGGCAACTTAGGACGAAGCTTAAGCAACACATGCTCTTCATCTGATTCAGACGGTGGCATCTCACCTTTGTTCTTCTCAGAAGCTGGAATGCTTCTGGTTGTTCTCTTGGGCTTGGCTGGAGCTGCCTTTGCTTGAGCAGGCTTCTTGGGCTTAGAGAAGGCTTGAGCCCGAATAGCATCACCCATGAACTTAGCTTTCTGAGGAGGAGGCTGGGGTGCATCTTCTTCTTCTTCTTCTTCAGCAGCTGCATCAACTTGAGGTTCAGCATATACTACCCTTTTCCTCTTGGAAGTTTTCTTCACCTTACTTGGAGCTGGCTCTTCCAAGTTGAGCTTCTTTGCAACAGCTGACTGCTTTACCTTGCTTGTGCCTTTCCTTGACTGCTGCCCTTGGTGCTCTTTGGCAACCACATTCCTCTTTGGCTTGGAGGTAACTTCCTCAGCAACGAAGTCAGAGTCCTCATCATCAGAATTTCTCTTCTTCCTGGTTCTGGTGGCTGCAGGAGGCAAACCACTAGGGGTGCTCCTCTCACCATCATCACTGGAACTGCTAGCCTCAGGACTTGTATCTGCCTCTGGAATCTCAGCAAAAGGTGACTCGGACCTGTTCTGGCTGTCACTGACATCTGACATGGCTGACAACCTGTGAAAAGATAAGGTATAGGCAGAGTAGAAGAGTTATCACAACTGCAGAGGTTTTTTGCAAAAAAATGAGTTCAAAACTTAGTTTTGAGTTTTCACAGAATGTATTTCTGTCAAACCGATTTTAAGTTTCGGTGAATCCGAAGTGTATACAGAGGCCTACACACCACTTTCGGTCAGACCGAAGTGGGTTTCGGTCCTACCGATAACCTAGGGTTTCACTGAAACTAAGTTTCGGTCACACCGATTTGCACAACTCGGTTAGACCGAATGATGCAGTGCAATGGCCAGAGGTCGAATCGGTCATTCCGAGTTTCAAAATCGGCTTCACCGAGATGCGTTCCGTGGAAACCTAAACCTAAGAATTTCGCTCGAAACTAGAGGATCTGATCTAATGTATAGGAAATATCTCAAACGTGGACAGATTCAAGGCAAGCCATTCGTGCAAGAGTCAGATGGGGAGCACGAAAGGGATCGGGACTCACCCTAACTTGGTGGAGTCCCTCTACGGCGGCAACGGCGCGGAGAGGATTACCGTTGACGGCGGCGGAGACCTGCGGCGAGGGCGCACAGGCGACGACGGCGACGATCCGTAGACCAGGGCGACGGCAGCAGGGGACTTGGGGGCGAACGGTTTGAAGAGTTAAATCGCGCGCAGCCCTCAGGTATATATAACCCCATGCTGTCGATGGGACCGAGTTGAAAAACTCGGTGTCACCGAAATGTATAACTACTGTGCAGTTACACATATCGGTCAGACCGAGATTTTGAACTCAGTTTCACCAAGATGAAACCTAGATCAGTCTAAGCGTTTCGGTTGGACCGAGATGGAAAAGCCGGTCAGACCGAAATGGACTTAGAAGGTTTTGGAAGTCAGCCTTAGATGGATCGGTGGCTCCGAGTGCTCCTCACTCGGAGAGTCCGAAAATGACTTGTTCAAAGTTGTGATATGAGCATGAATAGAATTTGAGACAAGAAAGCATAGATAGCTAGGGAAGGTGCTTAGGCATTCTTGTCCATCCATTTGGCCAAAAAAATCAAAACAATCAAAACAACAAATGGATGTCCTTGAATGGATAAAATCATGCATTCAACATGCTCACACAATAAGATAGCAACTGAAATATGTGTCAAACATGCACAACCAACACTCTAGCTACTAGCACACAATTTGTCGATGACTAGGTCATCTATATATGAGTATTTTGACTTAGGAGTCAAATGAGAACATTTGATCATAGGTCATACTCATCGTTTAAGCACAAGTGGGGTTACCACTTTTACATAAAGCATTGATGTGTTCACATCATTTGGAGATGCTTTAGCTCAATTTTTAGAGCAAAGCTCCCCCTAGATGTGAGAACCCCTTTTAAAGGGTCAAACTAACCTTGGGTTGTCGTAGAAGACTTCATGTAGATGTTGAAGATGTGGATGCTCAATGTTGATGTAGATCATCAAGAGTTGGGAGCTATCCTTTGGATTAGGGCACTTTCAATACCTACATGGGTTAGTCCCACAAGGAACAGACAAGAATATCCATAGACATAGATTGAAGTTCACAAAAGATGATGTCCATGAAAGCAATGATTACCTTGTCCCTTGACTTACCAACAAGAGGGTTTGTGACTCCATGAACTAGTGCATGATGTGGAAGTTGATTGCACAAGTTCTTGCCAAAATGAATATGAGTGAAGTTTGTTGGCGGAGTCACCCTCAAGAACCTTCTAGTTCTTCTTCTTTGGGATCCACATCATCTTGATGGGAATCCTTGGTGTTGTAGTTGAGCTTGACGAAGTAGAACTTGATGTGTCCTTGGGAACCCACTTGACCATGGCTTGAGGTGCTTCAATGAATGCATCAATCTCCTCTTGAAGCTTGTCCTTGGCCTTTAGCTTGTGGTCTTGTGGTGGAAGGTCATCTTGAGCTTGTTCCACATTGGAAGAAGTAGGATCATACTTCTCCTTTTGTGAAGCAAACTGTGGAGTAGGGTATTGACCTTCTTCCCACTCAACTCCTTCGGCGTTGAACTTTCGCTCAAAACCAATCCCTTGATTCTTCCGGTGTCTTCCTTGTTTGCGAACAATCTCCTCAAAGTTCTTGCTTCCGGCAAGACTCTTGTAGACACCTTTCTCTATGATTTCCTTCAATAAGCTATTTTCTTGCTCAAGTGTAACTTGGCTTGAAACATTGTTAGTGGAATCAAGAGAACTACTAGAAGCAACAATATTGGATTTAACATTGTTATTGTTACTACTAGAGGAAGAATTTTTCTTATGCTTGTCATGCTTAGTCTTAATAGGTGGCAAGAAATTAGACAAGAGAAGTCGTTTGGCAAGATATGAAGAACTCTTCTTTCGAAGATCGTCATTGATCGCTTTTAGAAACTCATGTTCTTGCTCTAGAGTGAGCTTCTCGAAGCGTAGCTTCTCATGAGATCTTAGGAGCTCTCTATGATCTTCTTGAGTTGTTTCATGAGCTAACTTAAGAGTGTTTAGTTCTTTAGTTAGACGCTCAATCTCCTTCATAGCATTGTCATTCGACTCTTCTCGACTAAAAAGACTACTAGCATTTTCATCATTACTAAGCTCACTAGATATATCATGCAAGAGCTCATCTTCACCAAGCAAGTCATCCTCATCACTATCAAAGTCAATGAATTCAGGGTGTGTTACCTTGGGGCCTTTAGCCATGAAGCATCTTCCAATTCCCTCATTTGGTGAATCAAATAAGTCGTAGGAGTTGGAGTTGGAGGATACGAGTGCAAGTCCGGCAACACTTTCATCTTGACTATAGTCGGAGTCGGAGTGATAGCTTCCATCGGATTGATTGTCGGAGTCGGAGCCGGAGACCCATTCACCTACATGACCTTGATGTCTTCTTCTTGTGTAGCTCCTTGATGACTTGTCTTTCCTCTCCGAATCCTTGCTTCTCCGAGAGGGTCTTCGTTCATAACGATCATCTCTACTCCTTCTCTCTCTCCGAGGTGACTCATCTCTTGCTCTTCTTCTTGGAGATTCTTCTCTTCTCTTGTGGGGAGCCGTACACTCATTTGAGAAGTGTCCGGGTCTTCCACAATTGTAGCAGTTTCGATCACGACTAGAAGATCTCTTTTCATCATATGATCTAGACTTTGAGCTTCTTTCTTTGCCTCTATTCTTGTAGAACTTGTTGAAGTTCTTGACCATTAGGCTTATCTCTTCATTGGAAATTAGCTTGTCACTTGAGGTAGTGGGAGCATCACTTGTAGCTTTGTAGGCACCACTTGACTTGTTGTGAAGCTCTTCCTTATCCTTAAGTGTCATCTCATGAGCAACAATTCTTCCAATGACTTAAGTTGGCTTGAGAGTCTTGTAGTTTGGCATCATTTGGATCAAAGTGCACACGGTGTCATACTTTCCATCCAAAGCTCTGAGAATCTTCTTAATGATGAATCGGTCGGTCATTTCTTCGCTTCGTAAGCCGGCAATCTCATTTGTGATGAGAGCAAGCCTAGAGTACATTTCAGCGACTCCTTCACCATCCTTCATCTTGAACTTGTCAAGTTGTCCTTGAAGAATATCTAGCTTTGATTCCTTCACAGATTCAGTACCTTCGTGCATTTCAACCAAAGTATCCCAAATCTCTTTAGCATTCTCAAGACGGCTGATTTTGTTGAACTCCTCGGGACACAAAGCATTGAAGAGAATGTCACAAGCTTGAGCATTGTTTTGCAACATTCGCAACTCTTTCGGTGTAGCTTCGCGATCCGGAACTTTTCCTTCTTCGAAGAAATCACCTTGCATACCAACACAAATAATGCCCCATGCGGCTGGGTTATGACCAAGAATATGCATTTTCATTTTATGCTTCCAACTAGCAAAATTTGTACCATCAAAGTAAGGACCTCTACGATAATTACCCTCACTAGACGCCATACTCTCCTAGGTTGTGAAACCAAGCTTATGGAGTCCAATGCAATGGAAACCAAAACAATGGAGACCAAAGCTCTGATACCACTTGTAGGATCGAAAGTATGTCTAGAGAGGGGGTGATTAGACTACTTGACAATATAAAAAATCTGCCTTTTGATCATGCAATGTTTTTGGCAGTTTCACAATTAAGATCAATTCAAGTAACACCCTACACATGCAATTCTAGAGTATAAGCAGCGGAAAGTAAATTGCACATGTAGTAAAGAGAGGTGGAGAAGATCAAACGCAGTTTGGTGACACGAAGATTTTTGTCGTGGTTCCGATAGGTGGTGCTATCGTACATCCACGTTGATGGAGACTTCAACCCACGGAGGGTAACGGCTGCGCGAGTCCACGGAGGGCTCCACCCACGAAGGGTCCACGAAGAAGCAACCTTGTCTATTCCATCATGGCCTACGCCCACGGAGGACTAGCCTTACTCGGGGTAGATCTTCACGAAGTAGGCGATCTCCTTGCCCTTACAAACTTCTTGGTTCAACTCCACATCTCAAAGACGGAGGCTCCCAAGCGACACCTAACCAATCTAGGAGGCACCACCCTCCAAAAGGTAATAGATGTGGTTGATGATGATGAACTCCTTGCTCTTGTGCTTCAAATGATAATCTCCCCAACACTCAACTCTCCTCACTGATATGGCTGTGGTGGAAGAAAGGATTGAGTGGAAAGCAACTTGGGAAGGCTAGAAATCAAGTTTAATATGGTAGGAATGGAATGACTTGATCTCAACACAAGGGTAGGTGGTTCTCTTCTCAGAAAGTGTATGGTAGGAGTGGTAGACTTTCTGATGGCTCTCTCCACGAATGAAGAGGGGGTGGAGGGGTATATATAGCCTCCACACAAAATCCAACCGTTACACACATAATTGAGCCATCTCGGTGAGGCCGAAGTGAAAACTCGGTCAGACCGAAAGTTCAAATATAGTGAACGTTGGGATTTTCGGTGGGACCGAAAATACCATCTCGGTGTGTCCGAAGTGAGTCAAAGGTAGGAGCTTGCCATCTCGGTGGGACCGAAATTAACAACTCGGATATTCCGAAGTGATGTCAATTGGTTACAGAAGGTTGGCAGTCCAGTTTCGGTGAGACCGAAACTCAAAATCGGATGGACCGAGAAATTAGGGTTTGGAAGAATAACTGAGGTGGTTCATCTCGGTGGGACTGAGTTTGCAGAATCGGTTTGTCCGAGATTACTTATGAGTGTGTTAAGTAGTGAAGAGTGCTGATAGTTGAGGGAGCTAGATCACCAAGCACTTGAGCAACCAGATCATTAACACAACCTCATCCCCTTTTAATAGTATTGGCTTTTCCTATGGACTCAATGTGATCTTTGATCACTAAACCAAAAATAGAGTCTTGAGCTTTTGCCAATGCTTGTCTTAGCATTTTGAGGGGTCCACTTCTTCAGACATTTCCGTACCCATATCATCGAACTTCTCTGAAATGATTCTCAAGTAAATATTAGTTCAATGATATATATGTTGTTATTAATTACCAAAACCACCCGGGGATTAGTTGCACTTTCAATCTCCCCCTTTTTGGTAATTGATGACAACATATAGATCAAAGCTTCGACAAAAGATATAATCAATGAATAATATCGTCGCTTTGAGAAGTATGTGATAAACAAGAGCTCCCCCTAAATTTGTGCATTATTTAAAATTTGCATTTGAATGCAAATGCACAATCGATTAGGATTATGGGTCACTCTTCCATGTCACATACATCTTGGTGGAGCGCACAAAATGATAAGAATGATAACATGCACTCAATCACCAAGACAAGAGTAAATAGCCATACAATAAGGAATAGCATATGATAAGCATTAAGCACACATTAAAGCATAGTATGACCAAGCACTCATTAAGGTAGCATCAAACGTAGTAGCAAGCACACTGAAAGTTTCGAAAGACCAAAAGAAACCAATGTATCTCAAAGAAACCGGCAAAAGAAAGAAAGAGCACTCTCTCTCTCGAAGCCCTATGATCTATACAATTTCTCCCCCTTTGGCAACAAGTTACCAAAAAGTTCGAAAAGGTATAGAGCTAAGCGTCACTGCGGGCTCTGCTGGCGGCTCCCGTCTGGGTAGATGTCGGTGTAGAAATGACTGCATCGGCGAAGACTTCTGCTGATGTCTGCGCTGGAGGAGTGGATGCTGGAGCTGGAGTAACTGCTGGAGCTGTAGCTGGTGCTGAAGTGGTAGCCCTGGAGTCAGTCACTGGGATAGCTGCAGATCTGGATCCTCTGGGAACTTGAGCAGTCTGGCGATGAGAGTCCTGGACTAGATCATCCTGCATGAGTTCTGCTCTCTCCTGCCTTGTTTCCTCCATGTCTGCCTCAAGCTTGTTGACGGACACCTGAATCTCTGTCAGCTTCACGTCCAGAGCGTGGATCTTGTCCTCAACAATCCTCTCTAGGCTTTCCTGAGATTGCTCAATGCTGGCCAGGCGTTGTTCAATCCTCTGGGTAGCTTCAAGAATCTGTTCTCCAAAGCTCTTTGGCTTAGCTGCTGCTGCTGCTGCCTCTTTGTCAGCTTTAGCTTTCTTCGCAGCTTCGATTTTGGCCTGTCCTTCAACTGAGGTTGGATCCTCCTCATCCATCACAACTACATTGTCCTCATGCTCTGGCTGCAGTGGCAAGTGCTTCCTATCCAACATGAATTTGCCCGTGCCAAACTTGGCATTGATGAGCATCTGAATCTGCGGGGCAAACCCACATGACCGCTTCTGGTCAGCTGCAGTCCTCTTAATGGTCTCTACCATTAAGTCCATCACCTTGAAAGGTGCCTTCTCATCGAGAATGTGCAGCATGTTGATAGAATAGCCTCGAATCATGCGGTGGTCTCCAGACTTGGGCATCAAGGTATGCCTCAAAATAGTGTTAGTGGTGGTCAGACCTGCCTGGAGATAGTACACTGAGCCTAGCTTCCACCCTTCCAAATCAGCAGCGGGGATCTCCTTGTACATGTTCTTCATGGAATCATGACTCTTCTTAGGAATCCCATAGACATCAATGTCGTCCTCTCTCTGCACTGGAGCATTCAGAAGTTCTGCCCATTCTTCAACAGACGAAGAAAACCTTTGACCTTCAGTCATCCAGGTGATCTTGCCATCAGGATAGAAGTGGGCTGTGGCGTAGAACTGCATGATCATCTCGTCATTCCAAGCTGTCAGCTCTTGACCCACAAAATCAGCAACTCCACATGCAGTAAAGCTCTCATGCACATGGGGAAAGAAGTCTCGGTGCTCTTCACTGTCAATGTACTTCCAGTCAACATACCTGGTGTCAGCAACAATGGGCTTCTTATCCATCAGCACGGTCTCATAGAAATCCTGCTGCTCTCTGGTGTGGAATCTGGGGTCCACAGCAGTCCTTCTCCTCACGGCATATGGATCCGACTGTCTCCATAGCCTGAGACCTTTATCCTTCCTTGCCTTCATGTCCTCAGCTTGAGGATGAGCATCATTGTGGAGTGGCAACTTAGGACGAAGCTTAAGCAACACATGCTCTTCATCTGATTCAGACGGTGGCATCTCACCTTTGTTCTTCTCAGAAGCTGGAATGCTTCTGGTTGTTCTCTTGGGCTTGGCTGGAGCTGCCTTTGCTTGAGCAGGCTTCTTGGGCTTAGAGGAGGCTTGAGCCCGAATAGCATCACCCATGAACTTAGCTTTCTGAGGAGGAGGCTGGGGTGCATCTTCTTCTTCTTCTTCTTCAGCAGCTGCATCAACTTGAGGTTCAGCATATACTACCCTTTTCCTCTTGGAAGTTTTCTTCACCTTACTTGGAGCTGGCTCTTCCAAGTTGAGCTTCTTTGCAACAGCTGACTGCTTTACCTTGCTTGTGCCTTTCCTTGACTGCTGCCCTTGGTGCCCTTTGGCAACCACATTCCTCTTTGGCTTGGAGGTAACTTCCTCAGCAACGAAGTCAGAGTCCTCATCATCAGAATTTCTCTTCTTCCTGGTTCTGGTGGCTGCAGGAGGCAAACCACTAGGGGTGCTCCTCTCACCATCATCACTGGAACTGCTAGCCTCAGGACTTGTATCTGCCTCTGGAATCTCAGCAAAAGGTGACTCAGACCTGTTCTGGCGGAAGCAATCATAGCGGAAGCAACAAAGGTTGTGGGGTTCCATCAACACCAACGGCAAAGTTGAGTGTAGACAACGCAACCCTAACGTAACACTTACTCGTCGAATAATTCCTACAACATGAGACGTTGCAGCCATGTAGGTCAGTACATTGAATGTACTGGCAATTTCCCACTTTAATGATAATGATGAACAAAAGCCTACAACTACATGCATATTTGGCTGGTGGAGGCAGTAAGGCTGTTTTTGCATAAAGCTAATTTTTTCCTACCACAAAGGAATAAATTTTATTTTAACTATCATGGTGGTTGAAACATCATTGAGAAGGTACCTCCAACTCAATCCCAATTAAAGTAGTCATCATTGACCCATCAAATTAATTAAATAGAGTGTCGAGATCAACAAATAATCCACTTCTAGATACTCAAAGATGTCCATAACCGGGGACACGGCTACTCACGAATAGTTTGTACACTCTGCAGAGGTTTGTGCACTTTCCCAACAAGACTCGATCGCCTCCATTGGATTTCTCGCACTGCATGGTGTTTGAGAAACGGATGACCGAGACACAGTCTTTCAGAAGCACTCACTCTTTACCCCGGGTGGACCGGTATACCTACTTTCCCCTACATATGCTAGTCCACCACTGAAAGAGCTCACACAACTTACTCATACTATGCCAGAGCCCATAATGGCTTGTGGTTGCACATGGAAGTTTCTAGGCATGAAAATATTATATGATATCTTTGAGCCTGGGTGGCATTCCAATAGGGTGATCACACGGTTCCTCCGGGATCCCCTAGGACAACACTGGTTTCTCCAGGTGCCCGGCAAACCACTGGTACTCCAGGGTGCCACAACGAATCCACCCAGATGTTTATTAAAGTAGCCACCTTAAGTTGAACCATTAATTAACAACCTCACATCTGTCATGGATACTCTCAAACCCAAACCACATCTACGAGCATAGCATGGCAACCTAAGCGTAACATAGAAGTAACTCCTAGGGGTTTGAAAATAATGCAGGTAATAGGTTCTACCTCAATCTACTTCTCACACCCACAAGTTAAGAGATCCTACTCATGCAAGTGTTTGAGGATATAACTAATGCAATGAAAACTGGGTATTGGAAAGTACGATCAAAGTGTGAACTTGCCTTGTACTGATGATGTAGATGATTCGCACTCAGAACTTGTGATAGATCTACTCGTCACACTCCGTTCAATTTATCGTAAGAAAACAATAGTAACCACACATAAGCAATCACTCAGCGGATCAGAAAGAACGAATAAAACACTCCGGAAAACTTCGAAAACAAGAGAATGACTCTTGAAACAGAAACCAATTTCTAACAGTACCAAAATTATGTGAATTTGGCCTTATCAGAAAGTTTAGGTCAAGAGCTTCGATTTGCAAAAAGAATCAACTAAAACGGAGTTATAAAACTCAAGTTATGATCAAACGAAGTTCAAATTCAAATCTAATTGAATTCAATTTTTAAAACTTTCAAAAATATGTTTCAGTTGTTTTACTGGAAAGAGGGGATCATAACGAAGACGTGGGCGTTGGTTTCATTGGATTTGGACCAACGAGCAAAAAGTTATGGTCGTTTGAAGTATAGGGACTAATCTGTAAATAAAAATATTCACATCTAAGTCCCTGGCTGAAAACTAAAAAGAAAAAGAAAAGGACTAGCGAGTGAACACTCGCTATTAGGACATAACCTGAGAACGTTCACTAAATAACTAACTAGAAAAAAAAACAGATCTAGATCTAGGGTTTTCGGAATAAAACCAAAAATAAAAACCGAACCGGGGCGGTTTTATACCTATTCGAGCGGTTTTAGAGATAAAACCGAAAGCGGCCGGCGGTTGGCTTTGGGGCGGATCGGGTCCGGGTCGGAGCGGATCCGGCCGGCGGTGGCTCCTCCGGCGAGCGGGGCGGGGCTGGCGGCGGCGGTGCAGCGCGGGTGGCGAGTGGGGCGGTGATGCGCGGTGCGAGGGGCGAGGGAAGGCGCAATGGTGTGCGGCGCGGCAAGGCGAACGGCGGCAGGGCAAGGTGCGCGCGGCGGCGGCGCAGCGGGATGTGCTGCGGCGGCGCGGCGAGAGCGAGGAGAGGAGAAGGCGGCGACGGCTTTTATATAGGCGGGAGGGGGCGAGGGGTGCCGTGGGCAAGGGGGTAGAGGCAAGGCGGCGGCCTCGTCGTGGCCGAGCCGGACTCGGCGGCGGCGTCGTCGTTCGTCGGGACTCCGAGCGAGGTTGGTGACGGCGGCGCTGGCCTAGGCCGCGGCCAGGCAGCGGCTGGGCCGGCCCAGTCGGCGGAGTCTTTCCATTTTTTTTTAAACACAGACAGAAGAAAAAGAAAGAAACCAAATAATATATAATATACTATAGGCACATATATATATATATATATATATATATATATATATATCAAAATTTGCAGAAAAAGAAACCCTACAATATGAACATTTTTCTAGAGTCAAATAAAATCCTCACAAATTCTAATAAATCAAAAGATGCTACTATTGCAATAAAATCCAATACAAATCATTTTAAAAATACCAACAAGACTTCAAATTTATTTCTCTCCAATTTTCTATTGTAAGGAATCATGTTACCCTATTTTCCATATATTTTATTTTTAGAGAAAAATAATTTGAATAAAAACCAATAACTCAAATTTCAAAAATGAGTTGTAGAGAATTTCAGAAAAACCTCCAACTCATATTTCCTAAAATTTGAAGAGGTCATTTTATCTTCTCTCGGGAAAATCATTGAGTTGCATAAAGTTTTCTCAATTTGAAAATAGTTCGAGAATGGAATTCAAAATCCTTTCAAAGCCCTTTTTCATTTAATAAATGGAAGAAGTCATATTATCTTCACTCTAGGGTTTGGTGATGAAAATAATTTGAATTCCCGAAGATCACAAATGCAAAGTGAAAGTTTGGGAAAGTCATTTCATTCCCCCTCATGTAACGTTCAAAAGTTTCGAATTTCACTCAATTTCACATAGCACGTCAAACAAGCAATCAAAACTATCTATTTATTATAACATTCCGAAATTTAGAATTCTGGGATGTTACAAACCTACCACACTTAAAAATGAATCTCGTCCTCGAGATTCAGAGAGGCTACCAAGAAATAGGTTAGGGTTTGGGGGTCTCCTAACAAATCACTGATTGGTATGGTCTAGTGTGCTACCACACTTAGAAACATGGTTACGGTTCCACCAAAATCAGGTACTCCATTCTTTGGGTTGACGGTGTTGGTCTTCTCAGATCTTCAGGGTAATTCCTTCTCGGGGCTCCCTCAGTAGGGGCATAACCTTTGTCCTCAGTTCTCGTGTCCTTTCATCCTGATAAGGTTCTTCCGGTCTGGTTCTTTTTAGCTGACAGGTCTGGCGCCAATACTAAACAAATATCAATATCTCATGTTGGTCATCTAACAATTTATTGGGTCCCTGCAGAAAACGGGTCTGGGCTTCATCCTCACCGTATATCCTAAGGTTGGCAACAACATGCCGTGTACAAGGGAAAAATTTCTATACCATTCTAAGGTCTAAACAAAGTTTTAAAATTGTCGTCTCTCTACTATAGGTAAGTCACTCAGATTTACCATCCCGTATAACAGAGGCGAATAATAAGAGTAAGTGGGTATGGTGATCAATCCATCCCGCACCCAAATCATTACCTTGTATATGGTTTAGTGAATCACGCATTCTAACACTCGGTCATCCTCACAAGCATTGCAGAATTTCTCTTGTCGACGAACTAAGTTCGGAGAAAGCCATTGATTCTACAAGCCAAACAACAATCTATTGTTTTTTCACAACCCTCGGGTTTTGCGTAAACACCTATAGGATCGTCTGTTGGCAAGGTCGTAACTTCTACCAGGGGGTTTCCTTCAGCAAGAGTGTGCTTGCTCTCTTGACAGGTCCAGGGGCCTGTGGGTTATTGCTCATCTCCCACTAGTAACACTTGGTCTCATCATCGGTTTGCCATTGATCTTACTTCCGACATCCAACTTCCTTGGTTATCTTGAATCCATCAAAATATTCCCTTACTTTTGTGATTCAAAATGATGTGTGACTACTCACACTCATCATTAGGCAGTCCATTAGAAGTCTAACATAACTAACAACTAGCTAGTGTATTCGGGTAATGGTGTTGGATTCTACCACACTTAAATTGAATAACACTAGTTTCTTCAAAAGCTTGATCCATGTATCATGTCTTCACTCATCACTTATATAATACCAACTCATAAAATCCAAGATCAATACCATGATGTTAACGTTACTGATTTTCAACTTGTTACCATCTACTGCATTTCCATTGCATCTTTCAACTTAACTACTTAGCACAACTCTCCTTCTTCTTGGGACAATCACTAGCAAAGTGCTCTGCTTCACTACAGCAGAAACATATTACTCTGACAAGTCTCGTGGTTCCCTTATGTTTACGTAGCCTCCTTAGGTCCTCGGCTTAGGGGTCCACTTCAGAACTCATATATCCTTAACTCATCTTTGGGTCTCTATTGCTCCACACTCCAGCTTTACACCATCTTTAAATCCAATTGTACTTATTTCCTTCATATCCTTGGGACAAGCTTCATATCAAATATAAACTCCAACTTGTTTTGTGCAAACTCTACTCCTTGGAGAAACACTTTCCTTCCTATGGGCCCAGGGTTCACACAATGAGTACCACTAAACAAAATGCACATGTTCATCCGTAATCCATATTCTCCTCACATCAAATCTCTTATTACTTCCTGAACCATTATTCAATACTCAAATTTCAAAGGTGCTTTACTACAAATGCTTCCATCCACATAGTCTGGTAGGGTCAAACATTCCTTCCATCTTTATTCCTTTGTCCTAGCTAAGGTTTGTTTAGCCCCACTGGAATTGCGCAATGTGATTCTTAAAATCATCGATCTTTTGACTCATCCTATTGGCCGTGTGCTTCATCTTCATCATCTCTGTATGCACCCCACTGAGGCAATCCTGAGTATAACGAAGTCTTGCTTCGAGTATTTCTCCAATCTGATGTATGGCCTCCATAGCAGCTTCACGAACAGAATCGAAGAATGCTATTCGCGGTACTCGGGAGATGAAAAAGTATTGTCCCATAGTTTTTGGGCAAACTCCTTTCACACGGTGGAGGTGTATCTCCACGTACCAAAGTTCAACTCCATTCTCCATGAAGGGATAACCCTGTTAAACTGCATCTCCTTCCACGTGAATATGCTTCATCATGTCCGTCGGGATCTTTGGATAATCCTGATCGCTAGTCAGGGTCATGATCGTTAGCGGGCCTTTGAGAAAAGACTCGTATAGGGTTGTCATCTGTAGGCATAAGACAGAAGGGGTTCTCAGGACAACATACGGACATCCTTGGGTAAACGTGGTTGGTTGTCCGAGAAAGGTTTGGGGTCAGCTGGTTCATGGGTTCTAGATTTTAGTCTGGGTGAGGGGCACTCATAATCAGCCAACAACTCACAACATTTCCTTCTTGGATTCCAAAAATATTAACTTCCATTGCTTCACGAACTATTACAACGTTCTTTCCATCACTCAACTCAACATCGTAATAGAAGTGCATACCATTAGCTACATGCTTCATCATAATATCCAGATCTCAACTACTATGATCACTCTTTCCTCCGGTCTGAACCTTCTCTTGCAAAATTCCCTACTTCCTTGCAGCGTAAACTAATGTCATTAGACAATTCTAGGGACTTTATGGTGACTATCCTGGTTCACTGGATTCTTTGCTTCCTGGTTGCGCAGTTGCTAGCATAATGACCTAAATCCTTGCACCGGTAACATGTGATGTGATTCAGGTCCTTTTCCGCAGAAATTGGTTTCTTCTGGGGACACCTGCTCTTTCTCTTCCTCGACTTCTTCGTTCCTATCTATTTTTCTATTTTTTTTTAATTTTTTTGTGTGTGGATCAAACTCCACTTCTTCTGTCAGGAAGTCTCCCAGATACTCATGGCTTTCCTTCGTGCAATACTGTGAAAGATGTCCCTTTTCTCCACATGAGTAGCAAGCACGTGTGTAATATCTGTCTAGTCCTTCTCCATCAGGGTCGTCAATATCTTCCTCCATCGTGGATCCCCTTAAGGTTTCCTCGAGGACTTCTTTCATTGCTTCTTTCTTCTGTTGGATAGTTCATTGTACCATGGGGTAAGTGTGACAGTGAGCAGGGTGGTGGGTAGTCCCTTCACACAAGAAACAATTAATCTGCCTAGTTGGGCATTCTTCAGCTAGGTGACTTCCTTCACAATTAGGGCATTCATCCTTGTGCTCCTCCTGGGTGTGTCCTATTTCTCCACAAATCCTACAGACACAAGGCTTCTTCTTCGGGTTGTCACCACGCTTTCGGATGAGACGGGATTTCAACAGTGTCTCTTTGAATTCCTCCCAACTTCCTGCTCCATTACATCCTTGTATGTCCTAATGCATTTTCCACCATGTTGCAGCACTTTTTCTGAAGTACTGAAGAGCGTATTGCACCTCATACTTCCTTGCAACCAAATTTTTCCTGAAGTGATCCTCCATGTTTTGTATCCGTAGCTCTGCCTCTGGCTGGGTCATTGGTCCAGAGGCTTCAAGTCTATCTTCTATCATCCTATATTGGGTCCAAGGGTTTTGGAATGAGATTCGGAAGGTGGGGAGAGAGATACACTCAATACAAACAAAAGTGTTGAAAAGACGGTTTTGTTTTGTGGCCGTCGGAAAAACATCAAACAAATGACGGCTCATAATCGTCGCATCTAACATAAGTACATAGCAGGGGTTTCGTCTTCTGAAGGTCAACATCTCCTCAAAGTCGTCAACTCTTGAAATCTTTGGAGTATCAACTGTTGTAGCTTCAACATTTCCAATGCATGGTAAAATCCTGTTTACTCCGAAGTGATCCAATGGAAAAGGGTACTGTCTAACTATTTAAGGTCAAAGGAAAAATTTGACAAATCTCAGAAAAAGAAGAGAGGTAAGAATCTTTTTGAAAAGAAAGTTTTAGAGAAATCCTTTCCTATGGGCTTGCTAGTTTCTAGGGTCACGTCCTACAGTTAACATGTGCTTTGATACCATCTTCTAGCGATCCGACCCGAATGGATCAAGTCTCTATCCTTAAGTGTCATCCCTGGATCGGTATGCTGACACACATAATACTCGAGGATTTATAACAGAGGTAAATCACTTGTATTAAGTAACATAAATACTATTACCTCAATCAATCATCGCGGAAGCAACAAAGGTTGTGGAGTTCCATCAACACCAACGACAAGTTGAGTATAGACAGCGCAACCCTAACGTAGCACTTACATGTCGAATAATTCATGCAACATGAGACGTTGCAGCCATGTAGGTCAGTAATTGAATGTACTGGCAATTTCACACTTTAATGATAATGATGAACAAAAGCCTACAACTACAGGCATATTTGGCTGGTGGAGGCTGTAACGCTGATTTTTGCATAAAGCTATTTTTTCCCTACCACAAAGGAATAAATTTTATTTTAACTATCATGATGGTTGAAACATCATTGAGAAGGTACCTCCAACTCAATCCCAATTAAAGTAGTCATCATTAACCCATCAAATTAATTAAATAGAGTGTTGAGATCAACAAATAATCCACTTCTAGATACTCAACGATGTCCATAACCGGGGACACGGCTACTCATGAATAGTTTGTACACTCTGCAGAGGTTTGTGCACTTTCCCCACAATACTCGATCGCCTCCGTTGGATTTCTCGCACTGCATGGTGTTTGAGAAATGGATGACCGAGACACAGTCTGCCAGAAGCACTCACTCTTTACCCCGGGTGGACCGATACACCTACTTTCCCCTACATCTGCTAGTCCACCACTGAAAGAGCTCACACAGCTTACTCATACTATGCCAGAGCCCATAATGGCTTATGGTTGCACATGGAAGTTTCTAGGCATGAAATATTATATGATCCCTTTGAGCCTGGGTGGCATTCCAATAGGGTGATCACACGGTTCCTCCGGGATCGCCTAGGACAACACTGGTTTCTCCAGGTGCCCGGCAAACCACTGTGTGCTCCAGGGTGCCACAACCAATCCACCCAGATGTGTATTAAAGTAGCCACCTTAAGTTGAACCATTAATTAACAATCTCACATCTGTCATGGATAATCTCAAACCCAAACCACGTCTACGAGCATAGCATGGCAACCTAAGCATAACATAGAAGTAACTCCAAGGGGGTTTGAGAATAATGCAGGTAATAGGTTCTACCTCAATCTATTTCCCAGACCCACAAGTTAAGAGATCCTACTCATGCAAGTGTTTGAGGATATAACTAATGCGATGAAAACTGGGTATTGGAAAGTACTCCCTCCGTTCCTAGATATAAGCCTTTTTAGAGATTCCAATATGGACTACATACGGAACAAAATGAGTGAACCTACACTCTAAAATATGTCTATATACATCTGTATGTAATTTGTAGTGGAATCTCTAAAAAGACTTACATTTAGGAACGGAGGGAGTATGATCAAAGTGTGAACTTGCCTTGTACTGACGATGTAGATGATTCGCACTCAGAACTTGTAATAGATCTACTCGTCACACTCTGTTCAATCTATCGTAAGCAAACAATAGTAACCACACATAAGCAATCACTCAGCGGATCAGAAAGAACGAATAAAACACTCCGGAAAACTTCGAAAACAAGCGAATGACTCTTGAAACAGAAACCAATTTCTAACAGTACCAAAATTATGTGAATTTGGCCTTATCGGAATGTTTAGGTCAAGAGCTTCGATTTGCAAAAAGAATCAACTAAAACAGAGTTATAAAACTCAAGTTATGTTCAAATGAAGTTCAAATACAAATCAAGTTGAATTCAAATTTTTAAAACTTTCAAAAACATGTTTAAGTTGTTTTACTGGAAAGAGGGGATCCTAACGAAGACGTGGGCGTTGGTTTTGTTCGATTTGGACCAATCAGCAAAAAGTTATGGCCGTTTGAAGTATAGGGACTAATCTGTAAATAAAAATATTCACATCTAAGTCCCTAGCCGAAAACTAAAAAGAAAAAGAAAAGGACTAGCGAGCGAACGCTCGCTATTAGGACTTAACCTGAGAACACTCACTAAATAACTAACTAAAAAAGAGATCTAGATCTAGGGTTTTCGGAATAAAACCGAAAATAAAAACCAACCCGGGGCAGTTTCATACCTATTCGAGCGGTTTTTGAAATAAAACCGAAAGCGGCGGGCGGTTGGCTTCGGGGCGGATCGGGTCCTGGTCGTAGCGGATCCGGCCGGCGGCGGCTTCTCCGGCGAGCGGGGCGGGGCTGGCGGCGGCGGTGCAGCGCGGGTGGCGAGTGGGGCGGCGCGGCAAGGCGAACGGCGGCGGGGCAAGGTGCGCGCGGCGGCGGCAGAACGCGGCGGCGGTGGCATAGCGGGATGTGCGGCGGCGACGCGGCGAGAGCGAGGAGAGGAGAGGGCGGCGGCGGCCTTTATATAGGCGAGAGGGGCGAGGGGTGCCGTGGGCAAGGTGGCAGAGACAAGGCGGCGGCAGTGTCGTGGCCGAGCCGGACTCGACGGCGGCGTCGTCGTTCGTCGGAACTCCCAGCGAGGTCAGTGACGGTGGCGCTGGGCTGGGCCGCGGCCTGGCAGCGGCTGGGCCGGCCCAGTCGGCGGAGTCTTTCCTTTTTGTTTAAACACAAACAAAAGAAAAAGAAAGAAACCAAATAATATATAATACACTATAGGCATGTTATATATCAAAATTTGCAGAAAAAGAAACCCTACAATATGAACATTTTTCTACAGTCAAATAAAATCCTCACTAATTGTAATAAATCAAAAGATGCTATTGTTGCAATAAAATCCAATAAAAATCATTTTAAAAATACCAACAAGACTTCAAATTTATTTCTCTCCAATTTTCTACTGTAGGGAATCATGTTACCCTATTTTCCATATATTTTATTTTTAGAGAAAAATAGTTTGAATAAAAACCAATAACTCAAATTTCAAAAATGATTTGTAGAGAATTTCAGAAAAACCTCCAACTAATATTTCCTATAATTTGAAGAAGTCATTTTATCTTCTCTCGGGAAAATCATTGAGTTGCATAAAGTTTTCTGAATTTGAAAATAGTTCGAGAATGGAATTCAAAATCCTTTCAAAGCCCTTTCTAATTTAATAAATGGAAGAAGTCATATTATCTTCACTCCAGGGTTTAGTGATGAAAAGAATTTGAATTCCCGAAGATCACAAATGCAAAGTGAAAGTTTGGGAAAGTCATTTCATTCCATCTCATGTAACTTTCAAAAGTTTCGAATTTTACTCAATTTCACACAGCACATCAAACATGCAATCAAAACTATCTATTTATTATAACATTCCAAAATTTAGAATTTTGGGATGTTACACAAATGGAAAGGAAAATGTGTTTAAACACAATGAATAGGAGTAAATCATCCCCAAGATTAAGCAGGGCATGATATACTTGTCAGGAGATCAAAGTCATGACTATATAGATAAAAGGGGTAAGAAGAATTATGATATGTACCCACACAACGATGTTGGATACTTGATCAAGAAACATTTAGCATTGCGCTTACAATGTTCTTGTGGATCTTCGGAGTAACACAGACATGCTTTGAGATAGCACCAACATGGTCATTGGGTAAAGATTAGACTTTGAATACACAAAGAGTCCATCAGGAACAACTTATAGAATAAGTCTTACTTTTTCACCAAGGAAAAGATGAGGATGTGGCCGACGAGCTCAGCAACAATTCATGGAGGGGAAAGGATGGTATTTGCCATCACGAATTCGATTTTCAACTTGGAAGAAGGAAAATCACTGTTGATGATGATCACAACACATTTGTCGAGAGATTTCATTAAGATGTAATTGATCGGCGATGACATCAAGTCAAATGAATGATGGAGCGAAAGGTTATTGAAACCACTAGTATAATACAAACTTGAAATCAAGCTAGTTGTTCAAGGCGAAAGGATATGCCGAGGAAGATCGGCGTAAGCTTAGCTCATTGTCGAAATTGTGCTCCGGGAAGAAGGACCGCGTAGCACAGTTAAAATTTAGCACGATAATGATATAGCCGATCAGACTAGGAATGACTTGAATGATTATTAAACTCGTAAGCAATGAAAATTACTTAGAGTTATTGAATCGGAGTGTGGAATCGATTCTCTTATCGGTGTTCTCGAGTGACTAATAACTCAGAACCCGGGGGAAAATCTAAAATCAGTGAGAAGTAACACTAGATGAATACTCATAGGAAGCAACTCAGTTCTTTGATATTCTCGAGATACCAGAGGGTAATACTTGAAGGAAGATCAAGATTAGAGGTTGCAGAGTTGCATTGATCTGCAGAAGACAAGTGCATGAACATGTCCGAGAACTGGAATTTAAAGGAGAGCATGGTCGGAACCACGATTGCAAAAGGCCAGATCTCAGATATAAGATAAACTCATACCAAGGGGATAATTAATTTTAAGAGAAGCTTCCATGATAAGTTCCACATCGGGTCCATGAGCATGAACACAAAGTTCAAGGTCGACTCCCACTTCTTCAATGCATTACCTTCCATTCACTTCTCGCTTCCGATGAAGTCGTAGTGTTGGAATTATATCTGGCAAAACACCAGAAGAGTATAACTCGTGAAAACTCTCGGGTTCACACGGATTAGGGAAGGCATAGGTTCAACCCATAGGGGCATCTTAGGAACATATACCACAAACTTGAAGAGAGAGGATGCAGTTTACCAAGGCGTTATGTATCTGGGAAGAACTCACAGGGAGAATAAATATGAGGGGCAATGTCGGATAATAATCCAACAAAGGATCTGGTGCTCTACCAGGGATCTGATGTGAGCATGGGTACTCAACCATAAGAAGAAAGAATGGAGGGATATCAGTTTATAGAAACAACTGACTAATTCAAATCTCAAATGCAAAGGAATTATGATTTCCAAATCAAGCGATCAGAAGCAACCGCTCTGATTAATGATGGGTATGTTGAAATGACTTAGGGGTACAATCGACGGCAATTTAATTGGTCGAGATCCAGCTCATATTCGGAATGGCGTCTGAGCTGGAAGAACGAATTCTAGTTTGATAGATGATTGCGAGTATTTGCAACCTATTGAATCAATAAGATCAGAAAGTCAACCACAAAGGACTTTAATGAATATTGATATAAATATGGAATTAACCATAATGCAAGAAGGTAAAACTTCCCAGAGCAATAGGTTGCTGAGGATTTCGGAAGATTGAATAGCGTCTCGAAGACCTTTGTGAAATGCAAGAACAACTGGGGATGAATGAATCCCCGGTAAGTGTCAGGAATTATTCATACATGTTTTAATGCGGAAAAGGAGCTGCAAGGCAGCGGGCACAAAGGATTCTCAGAATATTCGAAGTATTTCAGGGTATCTTGTAATAACAAGATCAATTGAAACGAAGGTATGGACGACAAGTGTATGCAGCTATCCTTACGGATTTATCGATGATATGGAATTGCAATGGCGAAGGGCACAAGGGTCTCGGGGAAACATCGGAGGATATCTTTGAAGTCTTCTGGTGAAGCAGGCAACCATCCGGAATGAAGGGTCTCTCCGGGGAAAGTCGTTACGAGAACCTAATGTAGTTAGCAAATTCATTTAACCCGAAAAGAAGAGAGGTCGGAATCCCAGATTTTGGACGAGGAATAAAAGATCCTAATACCACCCAATGGCGACGTGGGCCCGTAAGCCACACAACCATGTTAGTAAAACGATTTTTCAAAGACTAGACTCAACATCGACCAAGGAGTTGGAAAGGGGGTTCCTACAGCCAGTCGGCTCTGATACCAACTTGTGTTGCCCCCGTTTTGACCGTACACTAATCATGCACGCAAACATGTACGACCAAGATCAGGGACCCACTGGAAGATATCACAACACAACTCTAGACACAAATAAAATAATACAAGCTTTATATTACATGCCAGGGGTCTCGAGGGCTTGAATACATAAGCTCGAATACGCAAGATTCAGTGGAAGCAACAATATCTGAGTACAGACATAAGTTAAACAAGTTTGCCTTAAGAAGGCTAGCACAAAAACAGTACGATCAAAAAGGCAAGGCCTCCTGCCTAGGACCTCCTACTACTCCTGGTCGTCACCTGTCTCCAAGAGGTAGTTGGCTTTGTCGGGGTAGTAGCAATCGTCAAGGGTGGCATCTGGCTCCTGGACTCCACCATCGGGTTGCATCAACCAGAAAGAAGAAAGAAGGGGGGGAAGGGGGAGCAAAGCAACCGTGAGTACTCATCCAAAGTACTCGCAAGCAAGGACAACACTACATATGCATCGGTATAAATGAAAAGGGTGGTGTCTGTGGACTAAGCTGCAGAATGCCAGAATAAGAGGGGGATAAGCTAGTCCTATCGAAGACTAGCATCTTCTGGAAACCACCGTCTTGCAGCAAGAGGGGGAAGATGAGTAGTATAGCATAAGTCATATTTAGGTTGTTGTTTCAACGCTCAGGGATCCTTTCTCGACTCCCGAAGCAACATATCCAAATCATGCCTCAGCATCCAGTTCTAGTTGTAGCGATCGGGATACAACTCCAAGTGTCTGTTACCGTAGGACAGGCTATCGATAGGTGTTTTCTTCCCTGCAGGGGTGCGCCAACTTACCCACCACGCTCGCTTAACTCCGGCTAGACACACCATCAGGTCATGCCCGCCCTCGGCCAAACAATATGTCGCAACCCGACCTAGGCTTAATAGAGAGGTCATGCACACCGGACTAAACCCTATGCCCCCAGGGGTCATGGGCCAATCACCTCGGGAACTCCTGCACGTTGCGTACGCGGCCGGTGAGCAGACCTAGCTACCTCCTTAAAAAGGTAGGTGCATAACCAGTCCAACCCGGCGCGCGCCGCTCAGTTGCAATGACGTCAGTTAAGCTTCGGCTGATGCATACGACGCAGAGCGCCCATACTATGCCCATGTGATGGTTAGCGCTAACAGGCCAGAGGCCCCTTGGATCAAATATCCAAACCGTTTAGTGTCTTGGGAACGCGCGGTAACGAGCATAGACTCACGATCATGTGACCCCATCGTCCCGCCTCGAGGACTTGCAGCAAGGGCGAGTGCCCGGCCATGCCTCGTATTTATCTCACGGGCACCTTCCTGGTCAACCCGACTGCACATCACTCGCAATTAAGCTCGCGCGGGTACCCCTCGGGGTCGACTTGTCTTTAATAACATGGTTCAATGTAATGTCATAGTAACCATAGTAACCGTGTGTCTAACACCAAAGGGAAACCTGAGGAAATCACCCTCAATGGAATCCCACCTGATCTTTATCGTCAAGGTGAACGAAAGAGGAGTCACCCTCGAGGTCCACTCTTGAGAAGTTGCACGACAGTGTCGTTATCGGGAGTGGAGAAGGAGGAAATCACCCTCGATGACCATAACCGATAAACTAACCTACACGGTTAACATCAGAAGTGCCGATGAGGTCTCACCCTCGGCACTCGATAGTTACCCAGTAGTGTCGAGCAACCAAGGGGAAGTGATGTGCGGTGCCGGGGCATGGTCTTCGATCCCGTTGATCGGGTATTCTGATAATCCAGCGAGGCAGACAAGACAAAGTGGGGGAGGGGTCTCTGATGGATCTCTAACCAACCTATACTAAGAAGTTTAGTATAAACATGTAAGGTATGAAAGCAGGTATCAACAACAGGCTATGCATCAGAATAGGATCATACAAAAAGCAGTAGCAATTCTAATGCAAGCATAAGAGAGAAGAGAGTGGGAGATATCTAAATGATCAAGGGGGGTTGGCTTGCCTGGTTGCTCAGACGAGAAGGAGGGGTCTTCATCGATGCAGTCGATCACCGAGGTAGCATCAGTCGATGCAGTCGATCACCAGAGAGAAGAGGGGGAAGAAACAATAAATACAAAGCATATAGATGCAACAGAGAAGCACGACCCGTCAACACGCAGAGCTAGGGTGCTCTAATGCGGTGCTACACGATACCGGCGGAGGGGGATAACATCCGGGAAAGTATCCTCCGTGTTTCGTGTTTCGGACAAATGAATTGGAGAGGGATTGTTCCATGTTCGGTATGATAAGGATGTGTGGCGGACGAACAAACCACGTATTCGGATTCCTCTCATCGTTCTATGCAACTTTCATATATAAAACTTTTTCATCCGAGTTACAGATTAATTTATAAGATTTGCTAAAGTTTTAACAATATTCTGAAATTTATTAATTCGAAAAAGGGCTTATTGTGTCAGCATGATGTCATGCTGATGTTAGCAAGGTCAACAGTCAACTTTGACTTTGTCTGGTCAAAAGGGGCAGTGGGGCCCAGGTGTCATAGACACATTAGTTAATTATAATTAAAGTTTCAACTAATCCCGGTATTAAGCTACTTAATCTTAGTTAATTAAGTTTATTAACTGATTGTTCAATTAATTAACTAATTAATTAATTGTTTTTACATATTTTTAAAGGGGCGCGGGGCCCCCTGGCAGTGGCACAGGGCTAGCCGGGGCGGGTAAATGGGCGCGGGCGCCCGTGAGGCTGAACCCCGCCCGGGGCGGGGCGAGGCCGTCGGGCGCGACACGGTCGGCGGCCATGGCCAGAGGAGAGGGCCGCGGTGGGCGGCTGGTGGCGGAGCGAGGGTTGGCACTGCTAGGAGCGGCCGGCGGCGGTGCTACGCACGTCGCGGGCACACGGGGGCCGGCGGGAGGCGTGGCGACGTCGGAGCACGACGGGAGCGGCGGCGCTTGGTAGCACGTCGAGAGCTGCTCGGCACGGGAGCGGGCAGCGTGAGCAGCACCGAGCTACGCTGGCAGGGACGCGGGGCAGCAACGGCGGCAGGTGCGGCCGTGGTGCGGCTGTCTAGAGTGAGCAGCCAGCGGAAGCAGCGGCAACAGGAGAGCGGAGGCACGCCGGGGCGAGGCCATGCGGGCTCGGGTAGGGCAGCACTCGGGACGCGTCCAGCGGCAATGAGAGCACGGCCATGCGCGGGCGGAAGAAGCCGAGGTGAGCCCGACGCAGGCCAAAGCAACGACGACGGTGGCGTGGCGTGACACGGGGACGGAGACACGCGGGGAAGAGAGGGGTTCGATGGAGAGCTCGCATCGGTAACGAGGAGCGAATCGGTGAAGCCGGAGCGGGTCGAACGGCGGCGGATCGAAGGGGCGTTAAGCGATGGCTAGAGCTTCAAGAAGAAGATGATGTAGGCGATATAGGGTCCTGGCTTGATCCAGTGGGCGAGGAAGACATAGCAGACGACGGCGGTGCTCCGAGACTCGGTCCCACAATGCGGGGAGGACGGGGAGCGTGTGAACAAAATCGGCCATGGCGGGGAACATCAGGCGATGCGCGTGGGAGAGAGGGAAACGGCGCGAGGAAGGAGGGAACTGGGGCTAGGGTTTTCGGGGCAGTGCAGGGCGATGCTCTTAACCTCCAGGGAGGGCCGCGGGATGGCCGGCGCGTGGCTGGGGCGCCATGGATGGCCTCCATGGTCCCCCTCTGCTTCCTGTAGTAGGAGGAAGGGGAAAAGGGCGTTGTTGGGCTGGGCTGTGCACTGTAGCAATGGGCTACAAGTGCACAGTGGTAGTTAATCTTCTTCTGATTTGTTAAAACATTTTTCTTTTTCTTTTACTGAATCTATTTGCACTATTTGGAGCTGCCAATTGGTCTTTGTAAAGATGTAGAACTTGGCCACCTAAATACATTACGATATTTGGCACTGCCACAAAAGTTTGGGAGGAGTTTGAATTGATTTGGATTTTTCACAAATGAAAAAGCATTTTTTTAAATGCTGATTTGGAACTGTTTTAATTTCCTGGGGAAATTAATTATCTCAAATGAGGTTGGTGATGGCTTCTCGCCCCTCGTTGGTTACCCCAAGTGGAAGGTTTGAGATGTAGCGTAGCAGCAAGTTTCCCTTGGCAAAGATACCAAGGATCGAATCCCGTGAGACTCCGAGGGTCGACAAGAAGGTGTCAATGGCGCCAGAAACTTAGCGGTTGACAGGAACTGCACACAGATACAAATAACTTTGCTCCCAACGAGTACAGAGAGGTTGTCAATCCCTTCGGCCTTGTTGTTTACAAAGGATCAAACACAAGAGATAATAATGATAGGTATGACTGCAACTAGGAAATAAGGACATGAAGTAAATAGAAGGTGTGATCAGTGGTGGTAATATGGACCGGGGTCCCATGATGTTCACTAGTGATGTCTCTCTCCCAAAAGACGATAAAACAGCAAAGCAAGGTAAACAAATTACAGCTGGGCAATTGACAGGATTATGTGCGCAAACCAATGCTAACTATGCTGCAAAGAAAGGTAGAGGCTCAAAAGCATGGGCGGTACGCCAAGGCAAGTAGACCGAAATCCTCTGCATCTACTACTAATCATCCACCTTGAGATATCTATCCAGAACATCTCGCTGGTATTAAGTTGCGAATCCCACCCATAGTGTAAACTCAAAGCAACAGACAACTGCATTAAAAGAACTTTGCGTAAAGTAAACAATCCTTGCACCCACAAGTACAAGCACCATTGTTTTCCCCCTTGTGGCAACAGCACATCCCCTAGACTCATGTTTCTGTCACTCAAGCTAGTCATCAGGGGGCATGAACCCACAATCAAGCATAACGCTCCCTCTTGGAGTTACTACCTACTACTTGGCCAAAGCAATACACAGCAACGGAGAGCATGCAAGAATTACTCAAGAACATAAATATAAAAGAGGTGTATCAAATATATTACTCACACACAATGTGAACATAATCTCATAATCCATCGGATCCCAGCAAACTCAACTAAGCAATAGCAGAAACATTACATATGTGCCTCGATCATGTAGGGCAGCTCACGAGGTCTAAACCATGAAGAACAAAGAGGGGAGGAGAACATCACATAGCTACTGATCATGGACCCATGGTCCAAGGTGGACTACTCACGACTCATCCGGGAAGCGTCCATGGTGGTGGAGAATCTCCCGGTGGTGGTTCTCCCCTCCGGCAGGGTGCCGGGAAGAGTTCTCCTGATGCTCCCGATCTTGAAAGCGCTGCGGCGGTGGAATAGAGGCGAGATCGCGAAAAAGGGTTCCGTCCTCGAGGGTTTCGGGAGGCGAGGAATATATATGCGAAGGGGGGTCACCAGAGGCGGAGCCGGGGCCGGGGCCCCAGGCGCCCCCCTGGCGCGGCCAGGGGTGGGGCCGCGCCAGGTGGCCGCCTAGGCCACCCCTGGCACCCCTCTGGCCCCGCTTTGGTTATTCGCGAAGCTTCCTGTACGCTGATTTTTCCTGTATTTTTCCCGGAATTTTTTGGGCACTTTTAATATGGGGGAAACCTGAAATAGAAAAATAGCAGAAAACAGGAACTGGCACTGTGGTGCACTGAGTTAATAGTATAGTCCAAATATGATCAAAAGTGTATGGAAGTGCATCAATATCATAGCAATATCACACAAAAGAAGCATGGAGCAAGCAGAAATTATAGATACGTTTTGGACGTATCAGTTGGTCACTCATCACAATTAGTTAGTGAATATTTGCAACCTAGAGAACATTTCTGTTTTACAGTTTGGAGGAATATTTATTTGAATTCATTTTAAATTTCAAATTGAGCTTGGTTTGGAACACAGTGAGGATTAGCAACTTAATCATGATGACATGGCATCATTTGGCATGAGATTACTGTAGCACGATTCTCGGGGTGTTACAGCTAATTGTTCATCAGGAAAGCTATCATCAATAGGTTGTGGGTCATCTAGAATATTCTCTAGCCTAGACAAGTTATCTTCAACGGGGTTCTCAGGTCCTTTTCTATCAATAATTTGCAAATCAAACTCTTGCAGCAAGAGAACCCATCTAATAAGTCTAGGTTTAGCATCTTTCTTTTCCAGAAGGTATTTGATAGCAGCATGATCAATGTGAATAGTTACTTTAGATTCAACAATATAAGGTCTAAACTTATCACAAGAAAATACAACCGCTAAAAATTCCTTCTCAGTAGTAGCATATTTTCTCTGGGCACTGTCTAGGGTTTTACTAGCATATTGGATGACATTCAATTTCTTATCAACTCTTTGTCCTAGAACAGCACCTACAGCATAATCACTAGCATCACACATAATCTCAAAGGGTAAATTCCAGTCAGGAGGCTGGACAATAGGTGCAGAGATCAATGCTTTCTTAACTATTTCAAATGCTTCTAGACAGTCATCATCAAAAACAAAAGGAATTTATGTTTGTAAGAAATTAGTCAGAGGCCTGGAGATTTTGGAGAAGTCCTTAATGAACCTCCTATAAAACCCGGCATGACCAAGGAAGCTTCGTATACCTTTGATGTCCTTGGGACATGGCATTTTTTCAATAGCATCAACTTTAGCTTTGTCAACTTCAATACCTCAGAAATTATATGTACCAAGACAATGCCTTCATTAACCATAAAGTGGCACTTCTCCCAATTCAAGACAAGATTAGTGTCTTCACATCTCTGCAAAACTCGATCAAGGTTGCTCAAGCAATCATCAAAAGAAGTTCCGTAAACGGAGAAATCATCCATGAAAACCTCAACAATCCTTTCACAAAAATCAGAGAATATAGCCATCATGCATCTTTGAAAGGTAGCAGGTGCATTACATAAACCAAAAGGCATACGTCTATAAGCAAAGGTACAGAAAGGACAAGTGAAAGTGGTCTTTTCTTGATCCCCTTTTGAGAGAGAAACCAGAATAACCATCTAGAAAGCAAAAATGAGTATGTTTGGATATCCTTTCTAGCATCTGATCAATAAAAGTCAAGGGGTAATGATCTTTCTTAGTAGCTTTATTTAATTGCGGAAATCAGTTACCATCCTATAACATGTAACAATTCTTTGTGGGATCAATTCATCTTTATCATTAGGAACTACAGTCATACCTCCCTTCTTAGGGACACAATGGACATGACTTACCCACTGGCTATCAGCAAGTGGATAGATAATACCTGCCTCTAAAAGCTTTAGTATTTCCTTCCTTACCACTTCTTTCATCTTAGGATTTAACCATCGTTGATGATCAATAACTGGTTTAGCATCCTCTTCCAATTTTATCTTGTGTTGGCATAAAGTAGGACTAATGCCCTTAATATCATCCAGAGTATATCCAATAGCAGCACGATGCTTCTTCAGAATTTTCAATAATTTTTCTTCTTCCTGCTCTGAAAGATTAGCACTAATAATAATAGGATATATCTTCTTTTCATCAAGATAAACATACTTAAGATTATCAAGTAACGGTTTAAGTTCAAACACGGGATCAACCTTGAGTGAAGGAGGATCCCCTAGTATTTCAACAGGCAAGTTGTTTTTCAATACGGGTCCCTCCTTAAAGAATATTTCATCTATTTCCCTTCTCCCGTTCATATACATATCATTTTCATGGTCTAGCAAATATTGTTTTAAAGGATCGTTAGGAGGCACATCAATAGAAGCAAGACCAATAATTTCATCCTTACTAGGTAATTCTTTATCATGGGGTTGTCTACGAAATTTAGCAAAGTTAAAATCATGAGACATATCCCCTAAACCAATAGTAACAATATCTTTCACGCAGTCTATCTTAGCATTAACAGTATTCAAGAAGGGTCTACCAAATATAATGGGACAGAAATCATCTTGTGGGGAACTAAGAACAAGAAAATCAGCAGGGTATTTAAATTTCCCACACAAGACTTCAACATCTCTAACAATCCCAACTGGTGAAATAGTGTCTCTGTTAGCAAGCTTAATAGTGACATCACTCCCTTCCAACTCAACAGGTGCAATATCATGCATAATTTCTTGATATAGGAAATGAGGGATTATACTTGCACTAGCACCTACATCACATAAGCCATGATATCAATGATCTCCTATTTTAATAGAGATAACAGGCAAGCCTACAACAGGTTTATGTTTATTCCTAGCATCGGGTTTGGCTATTCTAGCAGCTTCCTCTTGGAGGTAAATAACATGTCCATCTAAATTTGCAACCAAGAGATCTTTAACCATAGCATGAATAGGTTCAACTTTAATTTGCTCAGAGGGTGTAGGTGTTCTAGTACTACTCTTACGACCCACAGTTGAAGCTTTAGCATGATACTTTATTCTAACAGGGAAAGGTGGTTTCTCAGTATAACCAGTAGGAACAATAGGATCAACATTATAAGTGATAGTCTTTTCTTCAACTTTAACAGGTTCAACTACTTTTACTCAATGGAATGATGGTATTTAAAAAACTTCTCTTTGTGAAGATCAACATGAGCAGCAAAAGATTCATAGAAAGAAGCTACTATCTCAGAGTCAAGTCCATATTTAGTGCTAAACTCACAGAAAATATTGGTATCCATAAAAGCTTTAACACAATCAAACATAGGGGTCATACCCGACTCCTTACCTTCGTCGAGATCCCAATCTTCAGAGCTGCATTTAATTCTTTCCAATAAATCCCATTTGAATTCAACAGTCTTCATCATAAAAGAGCCAGAACAAGAATTATCGAGCATGGTGCGATTGTTAAGAGAAAGCCGAGCATAAAAATTTTGAATGATCATTTTTCTTGAGAGCTCGTGATTGGGGCATGAATATAACATTGACTTAAGCCTCCCCCAAGATTGAGCAATGCTTTCTCCTTCGCGAGGCCAAAAATTATATATATAATTACGATCACGATGAACCTGGTGCATAGGGTAGAACTTCTGATGAAATTCCAACTTCAGACGATTGTAGTTCCTTGATCCAATATCATCACATAGCCTAAACCATGTCAATGCATTTCCCTTCAAAGATAAAGGGAAGACCTTCTTCTTGATAACATCATCAGGCATACCTGCATGCTTAAATAATCCACAAGCTTCATCCACATAGATTAGGTGTAAATCGGGATGCACTATTCCGTCTCCTGTAAAAGGATTACCTAGCAGTTTCTCTATCATACCCAAAGGAATTTCAAAGCAAACATTTTCAATAGGTACAGTAGGTTGAGGAGCAACTCTTTGCTCTTCTGGTCAGGGTGAAGATACCCCAAACAAGCCCCTCAAAGGATGATGAGCCATAGTAACAAGTGACAGTAAATTTCAGCACACTATATAATTTTTTCTTTACCAAAGGCGCTTGACTCCCCGGCAAACAGCGCCAGAAAAGAGTCTTGATGACCAACAAGTGTAGGGGATCTATCGTAGTCCTTTCGATAAGTAAGAGTGTCGAACCCAACGAGGAGCAGAAGGAAATGATAGGCAGTTTTCATTAAGGTATTTTCTGCAAGCACTGAAATTATAGGTAGCAGATAGTTTTGTGAAAAGGTAATTGGTAGCAAGTAACAAAAGGTAAAAGTAAATAAGGTGCAGCAAGGTGGCGCAATCCTTTTTGTAGCAAAGGACAAGCATGGACAAACTCTTATATGAAGGAAAACGCTCCCGAGGACACATGGGAATTATCGTCAAGCTAGTTTTCATCACGATCATCTGATTCGCATTCGGTACTTTGATAATTTGGTATGTGGGTGGACCGGTGCTTGGGTGCTATCCTTACTTGGACAAGCCTCCCACTTATGATTAACCTCTAATGCAAGTATCCGCAACTACAAAAGAAGTATTAAGGTAAACCTAAGCATAGCATGAAACATGCGGATCCAAATCAGCCCCTTACGAAGCAACGCAAAAACTAGGGTTTAAACTTCTGTCACTCTAGCAACCCATCATCTACTTATTACTTCCCAATGCCTTCCTCTAGGCCCAAACAATGGTGATGTGTCATGTAGTTGACGTTCACATGACACCACTAGAGGAGAGACAACATACATCTCATCAAAATATCGAACGAATACCAAATTCACATGACTACTTATAGCAAGATTTCTCCCATGTCCTCAGGAACAAAAGTAACTACTCACAAGACATAATATTGTTCATGATCAGAGGGGTAATATTATGCATAATAGATCTGAACAAATGATCTTCCACTAAGTAAACCAACTAGCATCAACTACAAGGAGTAGTCAACACTACTAGCAACCCACAGGTACCAATCTGAGGTTTGGGTACCAAGATTGGATACAAGAGATGAACTAGGGTTTCAGAGGAGATGGTGCTGGTGAAGATGTTGATGAAGATAACCGTCCCCAAGATGGGAGAGTTTTTGGTGATGACGGTGGTGACGATTTCCCCCTCCTGGAGGGAAGTATCCCCGGTAGAACAGCTCTGCCGGAGCCCTAGATTGGTTTCCGCCAAGGTTCCGCGTCGAGACGGCGGTGTCTGGTCTCGAAAGCCTCCTTATGATATTTTCCAGGTCAAAACACCTAATATAGGAGAAGATGGGCATCGGGGGGCCATCTGGTGGCCCACGAGACAGGGGGCGCGCCCAGAGAGGGGGGGGGGCGCCCCCACCTTCATGGACAGGTGGTGGCCCCCCTGGTGATTCTATTTCGTCAGATATTTTTTATATTTTCCGAAACAGTGTCCTGTGGAGTTTCGAAGCTTTTTGATTTGTGTAGAATAGGTTTCAAGTGTTTGCTCCTTTTCCAGCCTAGAATTCCAGCTGCCGGCATTCTCCCTCTTCATGTAAACCTTGTAAAATAAGAGAGAAAAGGCATAAGTATTGTGACATAATGTGTAATAACAGCTCATAGTGCAATAAATATCAACATAAAAGCATGATGCAAAATGGACGTATCGTTTACCCAGGTTCAGGCCCTCTCGATCGAGGTAATACCTTACTTCCTGCTATATTAATATGGGTGAATATGAATAGAAGAGTTGATCTACCTCGAGATCGTAATGGCTAAACCCTAAAGCCTAGCCTATGAGGGTATTGTGATGCTGATGATCCCCTCTACAAACTAAACCCCCCGGCTTATATACACACACCAAAGGGGACCTAGGGTTACAAGGGTGACATGGGGAGGAAGTAATTGATACATCCGGAATGTACACTTGCCTTTCTACGTACATAGGAGTCCTGACCGAACACGGGGGAGAGTCTTCTGCTTCTTCTTTACGTGGCACACCAGTACGGCCCAGCTTCAACGACCCGGATGCCTGAGGACCGCTGAATACAGGACTCCCTCAGTAGCCACCAGACTTGCCTTCAATGACGAGATTGTGTCCGGCTTCATGTCTTCGGTCTTGCAAGGTGAGTCCTCCTGGATGATAATTCAACTTCTTTAAATATTGTATTCCGTTGATTCCTTGCTGCCGTCGCCTTGGCTTCCACATGTCCAACGAATGCGAGCCGTCTGGGCAGTTTTACAAATACCCCCTTGACTGTGTAGGGAAGGCGCCTATATAAGAGAATAGATCACATATGCCTCTCCATCTGATACGTCCAAAATGCATCACTATTTTGTATCATAATTTATCCTTATTCATTGATATATTTCACGTTACGGTGATGTTCTTATGTTGTTTTGGTCTATTTTACACACTTTGCAAACTTTCCGATGCCGAAGCAGCAGACGCAGGATTCAGCAGTAAAAAGTGGACGCTGAGTTGCTGAAGAAGAATACCTCCAAATTACCAGAAAATTGACGGGAGATATTTTTCAGACGGATCACGAAGGCACGCGAAAGGGCAACCAGAGGGGGGCCACAGGGTGCCCAGGCGCCCTAGGGGCGCCCCCCTGGCCGCGCCGTGGGGGCGCCTGGAGCCCCTGGCCCACCTCTGGCCGCCCCCTTCGGCATATATGCTCTCCGTTATCCAAAAACCCTAGAGACGGGAATTTTTACGGAGTTCCGCCGCCGCTCCGTGGCGGAAACCTACAGAGAAGAAAAAGCCATCTCCGGCGGGCAGATTCCGCCGGGGAGATCACCTCCCGGAAGGGGAGATCGTCGCCATCGTCATCACCATCGTCACGGGCATCATCGAGATCATCATCAACATCATCCCCAACACCAGCACCATCTCCATCTTCATCCAAATCTCATCTTACAATCGCAACTTGTGTTGTAACTCGTACTACCTATCCTCTCTACTCCATCGGTGTTGATTACTACTTTGTGGTGAATGCTATTGAGTTTTGTTGGAGAAATATTATTATGTCCAGATTGTTTATCACCTATTTATACCCACTGATCATGATCTCTTTTATGTCTCGTGAGTAGTTACCTTAGTTCTTGAGGACATGGGGAAAGTCTTGTTGTTAGTAGTCATATGCTGTTGAAGTAATATGTGTTGTTTGATACTTAAGTTGCGTTGTCATTCTACTAGTGGTGTTGTGTGAGTCGAACACCCAACACTTCGCCTTATTAAGGACCTAGGAGAATACATTGTGTATAAAGAATGCTTATGGTGGTTTGCCGGAGTGACAGAAACCTGAACCCCAGTTCGCACGCTTTTGCATAAGGGAATAATGGATCCTCGATCGTATTTCTATGGTTAGGCTTTTGCCTTAAATTCTATCTTGTATTTGCGGATGCTTGCAAGGTGTTTAATCATAAGAGTGCACTCATCTTAGTCTAGAGAGTGTACTAGCATAGATCCACCCACTCAACACTTATCAACACATAACATAGTATCGATACGGAATATGGTGAAAGCACATGACTACCTCTCCTGTGTGTCCTCAGGAACGCTTTAGTCTTTATAAGTTCAGTTGCTAGGCCTCTCCTTTGCTAAGAAAGGATTGGGCCACTTGTTACTCTCAGTGCCTTTTACATTGCTTGCTTTTACTTTCCTGTTACTTATATCGAGAAACCCCTAAAAAGTTATCTTTCAGTGCTTGCAGTGATTTCTTGCTCAGATTCGCTTATCAATACCGTCTGCTCCTCGTTGGGTTCGACACTCTTACTTATCGAAAACGCTGCAATAGATCCCTTACGGTTGAGGGTCATCAAGTACCGTTTTCTGGCGCCGTTGCCGGGGAGCGTAGCGCTATTGGTAAAGTGAAACTGGTAAGGAAGTTTTTATAATTCCGTTTTTGTTTTTGCTATTGCTGCTCTTTGTCCTTATGGATAACCCTGTTATTGGAGCGTTGCTTGCGGGAAGACGCCCCACACCTGTGGTGGTTGATCCTCCCCCTACTGAAATTGTGCCTTATAAAATACCAGCTGGCATTATCGATTATGTTTTGGCTAATCGTTATGCAGGAGACAGACATCCCGGTGAACACTTGCTATATCTGTCACAACTAAGTTCATTATTTAAGCTTGCAGGTGTATCGAGGGAGTTTGTCATGAGAAAATTGTTTGCCGTATCACTTATAGATAAAGCTTCGGATTGGTATAGGCTTCTCGATAACTCACACTTGCTTGACTGGCAGGAGCTTATGTCTCTCTTTTATACTAAGTTTTATCCTCTTCATGAAATTCATCGAGACAGGAACTATATCTATAACTTTAGGTCTCGTGACGGAGAAAGCATTGCTCAAGCTTGGGGGAGATTGAAGTCCCTAATGCTCAAGTGCCCTATTCATAAGCTTACCAAGGAAATTATACTTACAAATTTTTATGCCAGGCTTTCTCGTGAGGATAAGGAGATGCTGGATGCCTCCTCTAGTGGGGTATTTCATAAGAAGAGTGTTGAATAAAGGTGGGATCTCATTGAAAGGATCCAGAGGAATACCGAAGATTGGGAAATTGATAAAGGTATTGAACCCGCTATAAATTATGAACATGATTATATTGAGAGCTATGTGAAAACTGATTACTTCAATACTTTTTGCTCTAAGATTGGTCTTGATTCCCATCTAGTGATTGATTTGTGTAAGAATTTTGCCTCTCACGTTGATTCTTTTAAAAAGAAGATAGACCAGCACCATGAACCTTTTAAAGAGTCACCTATTGACATTTATGTTGCTGACCCTATTTTGCCTACAGTTATATATGAAAAGCCTCCTTTTCCCGCAAGGATAAAGGAGCACTCTCTTGTGACAGGCATAATAAATAAAAGTGAGAGAAGAGTTGATGAGCCTGAGGACCAGATCAGGGTCGATCCTCAAGTTGCATTGATTAAAGACCTTGCGACTAATGATGTTTTGGATTCCAATATAAATTTTTGTGCTGTTTCCACTAACCTTGTCACAGCCAAGAATAAAGGCCCAATTTCAGGTACTCCAGTGGTATTTGTTAAAATAGGAGATCACAATTATTATGGGCTATGCGATTTGGGATCGAGTGCAAGCGCTATCCCCTATTCACTTTATGAAGAAATCATCGTTGAGATTTCCCCTTGTGAACTTGAAGAAGTTGATGTTACCATTAATTTTGCAAACAGAACAACTATCTCTCCTATTGGGATTGTGAGGGACGTTGAAGTCCTATGTGGAAAGGTAAAATACCCTACCGACTTTCTAGTACTTGGTTCAGAGAGGGACAATTTTTGTCCAATTATTTTTGGTAGACCTTTTCTTAGGACTTGTGGAGCTATAATAGATTGCAAGAAAGGTAAAGTTTCTGTTGAATTCGACGGTGAGCCATATGAATTTAATTTTTCTAAGTTCTCTAAGCAGCCTCGTGGTACTGATTTACCTAGTGATGATAAAATTATTGAAAGTATTGCCTCTATTGCTATTCTCCCTAATGATCCTTTGCAGCAATACATGGAGGACCACGAGAATGATTTGCATATGCAGGAAAGAAATGAACTAGATGAAATATTCTTGAGGCAGCCTGCTATCCTGAAGCACAACCTTCCGGTTGAAACTTTGGGAATTTTATCAAAACCGAAAGAAGACCCGGTGTTCGATCTTAAACCTCTGTCCGATACGCTCAAGTATGCTTATTTAGATGAAAAGAAAGTATATCCTATTATTATCAATTCTAACCTTTCAGGATATGAAGAAGAGCGATTCTTGGAAGTACTTCGTAAACACCGAGGCGCAATTGGCTATACCCTTGATGACCTTAAGGGGATTAGTCCATCTATCTGTCAACATACTATCAACCTTGAGCCTGATGCTAAACCAGTTGTTGATCATCAACGACGGTTGAACCCGAAGATGATGGATGTTGTGAGAACTGAGATTCTCAAGCTTCTGGCCGCAGGTATTATCTACCCTATAGCTGATAGTAAGTGAGTAAGTCCGGTACATTGTGTTCCTAAAAAAGGAGGTACAACTGTGGTTCCTAATGATAAAAATGAATTAATACCTCAGAGAATTATTATTGGATATAGAATGTGTATTGATTACAGGAAGTTGAACAAGGCAACTAGGAAGGATCACTACCCGTTGCCGTTCATCGACCAAATTCTTGAAAGGTTATCCAAAAATACCCACTTTTGTTATCTCGATGGTTATTCTGGCTTCTCTCAAATTCATGTTAACACTGCCGATCAAGAGAAAACCACTTTTACTTGTCCCTTTGGTACTTATGCTTACAGGCGTATTCCTTTTGGTTTATGTAATGCCCCTGCTACTTTTCAAAGGTGTATGTCTGCTATCTTTCATGGTTTCTGCGGGGATATTATGGAAGTCTTCATGGACGATTTCTCCGTCTACGGAACTTCTTTTGACCATTGTCTTCATAACCTTAATAAAGTTTTGCAGAGATGCGAGGAGACAAATTTGGTACTCAACTGGGAAAAGTGCCACTTCATGATTAATGAAGGATTTTTTCTTGGTCACAAGATTTCCGAAAGGGGAATTGAAGTGGACAAAGCTAAGATCGAAGCTATTGAGAGGATGCCCTATCCAAGGGACATCAATGGTATTCACAGTTTTCTCGGTCATGCAGGTTTTTATAGAAGATTTATTAAAGACTTTTCTAAAACCTCAAGACCCCTCACTAATCTTCTCCAGAAGGACGTTCCTTTTGTATTTGATGAAAATTGTAAGGAAGCTTTTGAAGTCCTTAAGAAAGCTTTAATAACCGCTCCTATAGTGCAACCACCTGACTATAATTTACCTTTTGAGATTATGTGTGATGCTAGTGATTTTGTTGTTGGAGCTGTTTTAGGACAAAGAGTTGATAAGAAATTTAATGTTATACATTATTCTAGCAAAACGCTTGATAGTGCTCAAAGGAATTATGCTACTACTGAGAAGGAATTCTTAGCTGTAGTATTTGCTTGTGATAAGTTTAGGCAGTATATTGTTGATTCCAAAGTTATTATTCATACTGATCATGCTGCCATTAAGTATCTTATGACAAAGAAGGATGCCAAGCCAAGGCTTATCAGGTGGGTACTCCTCCTTCAAGAATTTGATTTGCAGATTGTTGATAGGAAAGGAGAAGACAATCCGGTGGCGGATAATCTTTCAAGGATGGAAGATATACCGCATGATCCCATCCCAGTTAACGATAGTTTTCCAGACGAGCAACTTGCCGTTGTAAAAGTACAATCTCTTTCCGATCCTTGGTATGCAGATTATGCTAATTTTATTGTTGCAAAGTATTTGCCTCCAGGTTTAACACTTCAGCAAAGGAAGAAGTTCTTTCATGATTTGAGGCACTACTTTTGGGATGACCCACATCTTTTCAAAGAAGGTCCCGACGGGATCCTAAGAAGATGCATACCGGAACATGAGCAAAAGGACATTCTCAGACGGTGTCATGATAGTCCCTATGGAGGACATCATGCCGGTGAGAGGACTGCACATAAGGTTCTTCAATCAGCTTTTTATTGGCCTACTCTCTTTAAGGATGCTAGAAATTATGTTTTAGCCTGTGATAAATGTCAGAGAGTTGGTAACATTAGTAGAAAGAATGAGATGCCTATGAATTACTCACTAGTGATTGAACCTTTTGATTGTTGGGGTTTTGATTTTATGGGTCCTTTTCCTTCTTCGCACAAGTACACTCACATTTTAGTAGCTGTTGATTATGTGACCAAGTGGGTTGAAGCAATCCCCACTGAAAGTGCTGATCACAAGACATCTTTGAAAATGCTTAAAGATGTAATTTTTCCTAGGTTTGGTGTACCAAGGTATGTCATGACTGATGGGGGATCACACTTCACACACGGATCTTTTAGAAAAGCTTTGGCTAAATACGATGTTAATCATAGAATTGCTTCACCATATCATCCTCAAACTAGTGGGCAAGTTGAGCTCACCAATAGAGAGATTAAGTTGATCTTGCAGAAGACAGTAAACAGAAATAGAAAGGACTGGTCAAATAAGTTAGGAGATGCTTTGTGGGCATATAGAACTGCTTACAAAAACCCCATGGGCATGTCCCCCTATAAGATGGTGTATGGTAAGGCTTGCCATTTGCCATTAGAGTTAGAGCACAAAGCTTTCTGGGCTGTTAGATAGCTTAATGCTGACCAAAATTAGCTGGTGAGAAGCGTCTCATGAACTTGACTTCTCTAGATGAATGGATAAGTGAAGCTTACGAGAGCGCTAAAATGTTCAAGGAAAAGGTAAAAAAGTGGCATGATAGGAAGATTCTGAAACGTGAATTTAATGTTGGTGATAAAGTTTTGTTGTTCAGATCCCGTTTCAGGTTTTCTCCAGGTAAATTACTTTCCAGGTGGGAAGGACCATTTCATATTCAAGAAGTTTATCGGTCTGGAGCAATTAAGATTAATAATTTTGAAGGCACCAAACCTCAAGTTGTGAATGGGCAAAGACTTAAACATTACATAGCAGGAGACCCTGTCAATGTTGATGTGAATATAATATACACAACAACCCACGAAGAACATGTTGCAGCCCTGTTTCAGACGCCAGCAGAAGCAGAATAAAGAAAAGGTATGTAGTACGGTAAGGAAACATCGCGAACCGCCATAAAAGTTCCGTATTACGAGTTTCTGCAAAATTAGTAAAATTCCGAGCCTAAGTGGAGCCGGAGACGACCTCCAGGGAGTCCAGGCGCCCCCCTGGCGCCCCCCCCCTGGGCCGCGCCGGGAGGCCGCCTGGACACCCGGGAGTCCGTCTCCGACCCCGCTTTGTTCCGTTACCTTCCTTTCTGTGCATAAATGTTTCCTATATATTTGCTCGGATTGTTCCGGTAACGTATCTTGCGATTTCGCGTGTTTTCTCTTTGATATGTTTCTGCCAGGGAATCTTTCAGCTGAATTTAGGTGCCATGGCTTCTCCAAGTTCCCCCAAGGACAAGTTCGTCGTCAACGTCATCAACCCTTACCTCGCTGAGGTGAAGAAGCACCCTCAGGTTGTTCGGATGGAGGACGGTGTCCTTCATCAAGAAGATCTGAAGGGACCTATCAAGGAGGGGAGCGTCCAGGCCAGGCTGGAAGAAGTGGAGCAAGAAGTCTTCGAGTACAAGAAGATGATCGAGCGTGGTGCTGAAGCTAACTTTGACATCATCAACGAGCTGAAGAACTACTTCCTGAAGGAGATGAAGGAGATGTGGAAAAGCATCACCGCGTCTGAAGAAAGAATTATAGAGCTCCAAAGGCAAATAAATGATCTACATAACCAGAACTGTGAGTATGAACTAAGGTTTATGCGCATGGGTTTGGGTGCTGAATGCAGGATTCAGGAGACGAGCTTCTCATATGAGACTGGAGAACCCCTTCCATGGAAGCGTTTCGCCAAGGACTACTTGATCAACGCCAACAAGGATGATGAGTGAAATCTCCCGCGGTAATGGCATTCCCTTGGCTTGTTCCAAGCTTGGGGGAGTGCCCGGTATCATTATCTTTACCTTTTGTCTTTTAGAGTCAAGTAGAGTCGTATCATGTCTAGGGAGGTTGTTATATGAGATAGGTGTGTGCATTGAGGTCTATTACTCCTTCGGTGAAGAATTGTATCCGTGAGTGTGGAGTCGTCCATGATGGAATATTAATGAGAAGTTTATTGGTTCCTTTTGCTGCACTCGGTATTCTCTTCACGCAATCGACCTTATATGATGGTTCTTATGGGGAGTATTGACCTTATGTCAGGTATGGCTGTGAAAACTTCATTTAATCTTTGCAAACATAGCTTTGGTCATAACAACAAGCATGATTTTCTTAAAGTATCAACATAGCCAAAACCTTTATGTTATTATGCTTGAAGTGTTATGCTGACAAGGAAGACAACTTGATGTGTTATGCTTATTTCAATGTTCATGCTTTATATTGCTTTGCATCTTAGTCATCATCAGTTGTCTGCTCTCTCAAAACCTTTGCTAGCCTAACTCTGTACTAAGCGGTATTCTGCTTGTGCGTCCATACCCTTAAAACCAATACCTTCCATATGAGTCCACCATACCTACCTACTCGTGGTGTTCCACTACCACCTCCTAAAAGTATATAATTTATGTGTTATCCTTAAATGTTCAAAATCTTTTATTTTGTGCCTCTGTTTTAGCTCATGAGGAAGTAATAGCTAATTCATAGTCTTCTTGAATTGGACAAGCTTCACCCCGGGATTGCATGTCTAATGTGCAAACCCATAATACGAGAAGGAACTGGCATTGAGTGCGCCCGGCTCAAAAAGATAATATAACAAACAAACCCTCCTTCACGCTTTGTTCATGAGAAATCAGAAAACTTTGGCAGTGATTAACAAAGGAGAATAAGAGGATGTGATCATCCTCGTGCGGGAGCCGTTCCTCGAAACTTGTCCAGCTCAAGAAGTAGTTGAGTTATCTATTAGCATTCGTTGACAAATCATGCACCTCTCAAAACTTGTTTTCATTCTGTTTGATTTAGGGATAGCACATGAGTTTTCCCTACTACCCTAGAGCAGGGCCCATCTTTTAATTTTAAGTTGAGTCAGTTATTCCTTCTCCCTTCTATTCTTAAAGAGAGCAGACATTTGATGTTGATAAGGATTCATTCATATAAAGTTGCATTAAGATTTGTCATATCATATCCTTGTTGACATTATCATTTGATAAGTAAGTTGTTTGTCAAAGCCCAGCTAAGGCAAATATCTTCCTTTGTGTTAACACTTTCACTTCTTGCCTGACGACATGTTCTTTCAAAAGCTTCAATTAGTCTCATCAAAACATAAAGAAAGAGCAAAAGTAAAAGCTATTAGTTGTTCTTTCACCAAAGGACATGTTTGCCATGATTCAATAAGTTTCCTTAGCCCTACTTTCGAATATAAGTGTTACCACTCTTTTATAAAGGCCTTATGAGTTGAATATTGCTGTTGAGGATATTTAAGTTGGTGAGGAAACTGTGATGCTTCTTGTTCGTATTTTGTTTATCGACACTTCACTCTCTAAACTTGTGGACAGGTTTACCGAGCTCAGTATTCGCTTGGGGACAAGCGAGGTCTAAGCTTGGGGGTGTTGATACGTCCAAAATGCATCACTATTTTGTATCATAATTTATCCTTATTCATTGATATATTTCACGTTACGGTGCTGTTCTTATGTTGTTTTGGTCTATTTTACACAGTTCGCAAACTTTCCGATGCCGAAGCAGCAGACGCAGGATTCAGCAGTAAAAAGTGGACGCTGAGTTGCTGAAGAAGAATACCTCCAAATTACCTGAAAATTGACGGGAGATATTTTTCAGACGGATCACGAACGCACGCGAAAGGGCAACCAGAGGGGGGCCACAGGGTGCCCAGGCGCCCTGGGGGTGCGCCCCCCCTGGCCGCGCCGGGGGGGGCGCCTGGAGCCCCTCGCCCACCTCTGGCCGCCCCCTTCGGCATATATGCTCTTCGTTATCCAAAAACCCTAGAGATGGGAATTTTTACGGAGTTCCGCCGCCGCTCCGTGGCGGAAACCTACAGAGAAGAAAAGGCCATCTCCGGCGGGCAGATTCCGCCGGGGAGATCACCTCCCGGAAGGGGAGATCGTCGCCATCGTCATCACCATCGTCACGGGCATCATCGAGATCATCATCAACATCATCCCCAACACCAGCACCATCTCCATCTTCATCCAAATCTCATCTTACAATCGCAACTTGTGTTGTAACTCGTACTACCTATCCTCTCTACTCCATCGGTGTTGATTACTACTTTGTGGTGAATGCTATTGAGTTTTGTTGGAGAAATATTATTATGTCCAGATTGTTTATCACCTATTTATACCCACTGATCATGATCCCTTTTATGTCTCGTGAGTAGTTACCTTAGTTCTTGAGGACATGGGGAAAGTCTTGTGGTTAGTAGTCATATGCTGTTGAAGTAATATGTGTTGTTTGATACTTAAGTTGCGTTGTCATTCTACTAGTGGTGTTGTGTGAGTCGAACACCCAACACTTCGACTTATTAAGGACCTAGGAGAATACATTGTGTATAAAGAATGCTTATGGTGGGTTGCCGGAGTGACAGAAACCTGAACCCAGTTCGCACGCTTTTGCATAAGGGAATAATGGATCCTCGATCGTATTGCTATGGTTAGGCTTTTGCCTTAAATTCTATCTTGTATTTGCGGATGCTTGCAAGGTGTTTAATCATAAGAGTGCACTCATCTTAGTCTAGAGAGTGTACTAGCATAGATCTACCCACTCAACACTTATCAACACATATATCGATACGGAATATGGTGAAAGCACATGACTACCTCTCCCGTGTGTCCTCAGGAACGCTTTAGTCTTTATAAGTTTAGTTGCTAGGCCTCTCCTTTGCTAAGAAAGGATTGGGCCACTTGTTACTCTCAGTGCCTTTTACATTGCTTACTTTTACTTTCCTGTTACTTATATCGAGAAACCCCTAAAAAGTTATCTTTCAGTGCTTGCAGTGATTTCTTGCTCAGAATCGCTTATCAATACCTTCTGCTCCTCGTTGGGTTCGACACTCTTACTTATCGAAAACGCTGCAATAGATCCCTTACGGTTGAGGGTCATCACCATCCCATTCCACGTGAAAGAAACCCTAGTGCCCTGCAAAAAATCTTCAAACATGGCTAGCGCCCCAAGCTCTTCCTCGTGCCCCCATGGCCCTCGTGGAGGAGATTGGAAAAGCTGCTCTGTGTCCCGTGCGTGTTTGAGGACACTACAAGCGCAGGGATATCCCCCACCCGAGGATCTAGTCCCCGTCCGGGCCGGACTAACTTCTATCGACAATCAAGCCCTGGCAGAGAACTTTCCCAACCCCTTCGATGGAGAGCGGGTATGTATTGTCCCCTTCCTTTTAAGAGGCGTAGGGTTCCCCGTCCACCCCTTGCTTAGGGGACTCATGGAGTTCTATGGTCTCCAACTGCAAGATCTTACACCGGGGTCTATCCTGCATATCACGGGCTTTGTCACTTTATGCGAACTGTTCTTGCGCTACGAGCCTCACTTCGAGCTATGGCAAAAGTTCTTCTGCCTTGTCCCTCGCTCAAAAAAGGGATCCATATTTGAAGTTGGGGGCGCCGAAGTATGGCGCATAGCCGGGACAGGCTATCTGCTCGGTACTCTGAAGAAGGCATCCAAAGAGTGGCCTTCAGAGTGGTTTTACATTGAGGACGTTGCTCTGCTGGATCCAGTTCGGCGAGGCCTCCCCAAATATTCCAGTGTTCCGCCAAAGAATCTTTTCAACTGGTGTCCTCGCAGTCCTTCGGAAGAAGAGAGAGCGGAGGTTAGCAGACTGGCAGGCAAGATCAAATTGTTCGCAAGTTCGGGGTTATCTGTAATTGAAGTGATGGCTATTTCAATAAAGCGATGTTTGCAGCCACTTCAAGACTGAGGCTTTCCAATGTGGCATCATAATGGCCAGGATGATGCCTCGCGCTGCTTACGCCCAGGTTCGGATGACCCTGCCCCTCTAGCCGTTGTCCTGGAAGGCCTTTATAAGGGAGAGAAGCAAGACTTCATTCGTTTAATGTGCCGGGAGGGTTTTTCTATGTACAATCCTCCTGACTGGGTAAGTCTCTCTCTTGCTCGCCCACTTTTTCTTCGTTATGATGTATTGACCGAATTGTGTTTGGTTTCTCCCAACAAGAGTGGAGGAAGGTGATCGAGGGGATTAATAGTCCCGCCCCATAGCCAGAGGACCAGTTTCAAAATGCTGGCCCCGGATATGATGAAGATCCGGACATAGGAATAGAGCTAGAAGACGGAGTCTTCTATCAAGCCTGCAGTGAGGGCACCCTGGTGGCTATCGTAGCCGATTACCTAGGCCTCATTCCTTCTTCCCGTGTAAGTACCTAGGACATATATCATCAAAGAGAAGATTCCTAGTGCCTTACCCGTTGTATCTTATTATACTAAACAGGGACGGCATTCCTCACGCCGGACTGTGCGAAGACCGTCATCCCAGAGGGTGGCGCCCACGTCGGGTGAGGCCTCGAAGCATAAGAGGACCGCGAATACTAGCGGACCTTCAAAGAGGTATGTTTGTTTTGACACACGATGGGTGATGAAGTCGGTATCGCAACTTTCCGCTTTGTTTTTTCCTTTCGGAGGAATACACACCGGACTGTCTCCGGTGACAATGCAGACCAAGCTCCAGTGTAGCGACCAGACCTCAAATAGTCTGATCTCTGTGCATCAGTGTCATCCCTGGATCAGTAATGCTGACACGCACAGTACTTGAAGGATTTATAACAGAGTAGCAATCACACACTTATTACATCGATAGTTCCAACGATGAACTTATTACAATAAAATGGCTTAAGGCCATCTAACACGATAACAACGGAAGGCTTGGAAGACAAGTGAGTCCATCAACTCCAACGACATCACTGAGTATAGAACCAGGACCTATAAGGCACCTTACTCGTCGTTTGAAAAGTCTGTAACATGAACGTTGCAGCCCGAAAACGGGTCAGCACATGGAATATGCTGGCAAAATAACACATAGAGAGTAACAAAAGTAAAGCTATACTATATGCAATATGGCTGGTGGAAAGCTCTATGGTTGCAGTTTATGCGTAAAGCCAATTTTTCCCTACTTCAAAGGAATAGATTTTATTTAACTATCATGGTAGTTGAAACATCGTTGAGAAGATAGACATCCTCTCAACCCCAATCAATAAATCATCATTAAGCCCAACAATATTAATTAGAGTAACATGATGAGATTCACAGGATATCCAGATACTAGATACTCAAGACGTCCGTAACCGGGGACACGGCTAATCACGATCAGTTTGTACACTCTGCAGAGGTTTGTGCACTTTTCCCCATAAGACTCGATCGCCTCCGTTTGGTTTCTCGCACTGCATGGTGTTTGAGAAACGGATAACCAAGACACAGTCTTTCCGAAGAGGTCCCCTTAACCAGATAGATAGGCCGGTACGCTTACAATACCTCTACATCTGCTAGCCCATCATGGAAAGGTTTCCCACAACTTACTCAACTATGCCAGAGCCCATATTGGCATGTGGCTGCACACAGAAGTTTCTAGTATGAATAATATCATGATCCCTTTGAGCCTAGGTGGCGGTCCAAAAGAAAAACAGGCAATCGCTGGAATATCCAGGTGCCTCAATCCACCTAGATGTGTGTTAAAGTTGCCACCTTAAGTTGAACCATCAATTAACAAACTCACATCTATCATGGATACACTCACCCAATCCACGTCTACGAGCATAGCATGGCCTAACAACAAACATAGAAGTAACTCCCAAAGGTTTGAATGTAATGCAGGTAATAGGTACAACCTCAATCTACTTCCCAGTCCCACAAGTTAATTGATCCTACTCATGCAATGTGTGAGGGTTTGACTAATGCAGTGAAAACTGGGTAATTGGAAAGTATGATCAAAGTGTTACTTGCCTTGCTGATGATCCGCAAAACCTAGAGATTCAAAGTAGCAAGCGGCGCACTCCGGGTACTCTATCGTAAACAAACAAGCACACAATAAGTACTTAACTAATGCACGGGTAAAACTCAAATAAGAGATCTAACCAGAAAGTTCAACTTAAGAACTCCGGTTTGCAAAAGAAACGGCAAAAGAAAAAGCAACAAAAGACAACGGCGAAAGATAAACAACTACCTAACCAATCTGGACCAAAGTCCAAATTTAGTAGAGGCAAACGCTTGAGTGACTAGATTAAACGGAAAGAGAATTTCGAGATGAAACTCCATGCGCTTGAATCGCCTGATTCCGATAAACGAGCGAAAAGTTAAACTAAAACAAAGATCGGATCAGGGATCGCGATCAGAAAATAAACTAGAAAAAGAAAACTAATACAGCTTAACGAACGAACGTTCGTCAGCTGAGACTAAACGACTAAATCGTCCGTTAGAAGAACGAACGGGTGAACGTTTACTAATTAACTAAACCGAAAAAACAGAAAATCGATCTAATAAAACCGATCTAAGGTTCTGAAAAAAAGCCGACGGTCTTCTAAAAGAAAACCGGGCGGCTACCTCGTCGACGACCGGCGGGCGGCGGTGGCGGCGGTGGGCAGCAGCAGCGGCGGCGGCGAGGCGGCAGCGGTGGGCAGCAGCAGCGGCGGGGCGGCTGTGGCGGCGCCGGCTTGCGGCGGCGGCGGCCTGCGAGGCGGCGGCTTGTGGCGGCGGCGGCGAGGCGGCGGGGCGGTGTGCGGCAGAGGGGGTGCTGCATTTATATAGGGGGGGTTGCAAGGGGGCTTGGAGAATTGGTAAAAGCAGCGGCGGCAGCAGTCCAGCTCGGCCACGGCCGGCGCTGGCGGGGATGGCGGCGGCGCGCTTGGGCCTGGCTCGGCTGGGCTTCGGCCCAGTCGGGTCGGGTCCCTCTCTCTTCTTTTTTTATATTACGCCAGCGCTACGAAAAGAACTCTAGAAAAATAAATAAAAATCTAAAATTGCCAAAACAAATTTTCACTGTCTAAATGGAATATTTAGAACAAGACGAACATTTTCTTGGCACTAAAATGCATTTTTGAAAACATGCAATTTTTCCTATTTCAAATAAAATCCAAATAAAACTTATTTGATTTCTTTATTAAATCCTCAGTATTTCTTTATTTTTGGGAGAGTCATTTTACTCCCTCTCTCATGTTTTCATGATAGAAATACTTGAAGAAAAATAAATAAAATCAAATGATCCTATTTTCAAAATTTGAAAAACCTCAAATATGAAAGTATTGGAATCCCCAACTCTCTCCGAGGGTCCTTGAGTTGCTTAGGATTTTCGTGGATCACCAAAAGCAAGAAAATATGATATGCATAATGCTGTATTGTATAACATTCCAAATTCAAAAATTTGGGATGTTACAAACCCCTTAAGATGAATCTCGCCCTCGAGATTCGGGTTGGCTAGAAAATAGGTGAGGGTGGTCCTTCCGCAGGTCTTCCTCTCTTTCCCAGGTGGCTTCCTCCTCGGTGTGGTGACTCCACTGAACTTTGCAAAACTTGATAACCTTGCTGCGGGTGACTCGACTAGCATACTCAAGAATCTTGACTAGTTTATCTTCATAGGTCAAGTCGTTGTCCAATTGAATAGCCTCCAATGGCACGGTATCCCTCAGCGGTATCTCGGCCATCTCTGCGTGGCATTTCTTCAACTGGGAAACGTGGAATATATCGTGAACTCCTGACAATCCTTCGGGCAGTTCCAACTTGTAGGCTACTTCCCCCATACGTTCCATAATCTTATAGGGTCCTACAAAACGGGGCGCTAGTTTTCCCTTAACTCCAAAGTGCTTAACTCCTTGAAGTGGAGATACTCGAAGATAAACTATGTCTCCGTCCTCGTAAATGATCTCCTTGCGTTTTGAATCTGCGTAGCTCTTCTGCCTGGACTGGGCTATCTTGAGCCTATCGCGAATCAACTTCACCTTCTGCTCCGATTCCTTAATCAAATCTGGCCCAAATAGCTTGCGGTCTCCAACTTCATCCCACGACAACGGAGTCCTACATCTCCTTCCATATAACGCTTCGAAAGGGGCCATCTTCAAACTGGATTGATAACTGTTGTTGTAAGAAAATTCGGCATACGGCAAATTGTCGTCCCAACTAGATCCATAATCTAGTGCACACGCTCTCAGCATATCCTCCAAAATTTGATTGACTCTTACAGTCTGTCCAACTGTCTGCGGGTAAAAAGTTGTGCTAAACTCTAGCCTGGTACCCAAAGTTTCATGTAACTGATTCCAGAACTTTGAGGTAAACTAGGTTCCTCTATCTGATACGACGCTCCTCGGAACTCCATGCAGACATACAATTCAGGTCATGTATATCTTTGCCAACCTTGCACTGGTATAAGTAGTCTTTACGGGGATGAAATGAGCTACCTTTGTTAAACGATCGACTACGACCCAAATCGAGTCATAGCCAGAACGAGTTCTGGGTAATCCCGTAATAAAATCCATACCTAGCTTATCCCACTTCCATTCGGGTATTGGCAATGGTTGTAACAATCCTGCCGGCTTCTGATGTTCTGCCTTCACTCTCTGACATACATGACAAACTGCTACATATTCCGCAATATCTTCCTTCATACCGGTCCACCAGAAAATGTCCTTCAAATCCAAATACATCTTAGTATTTCCTGGGTGAATCGAGTATGGTGAGTCATGGGCCTCCTGTAGAATCAATTTCCTGATCACCGGGTCATTAGGCACATAAATGCGGTCCTCATACCATAAGGTGTCGTGCTCATCCTCACGAAATCCTTTAGCTTTTCCTTCGCTCATCCTCTCCTTTATAGAGGCAACCTCGTCGTCAGTTTTCTGAGTTTCTCTGATTTTATCCATCAGGGTAGACTGGATCTCCAGTGTTGCTACATAGCCTCTCGGAACTATCTCCATACGTAGTTCTCGTAAGTCCTCGGCTAATTCCTTTGTAAATTCCTCCGTCAATAGGGTATTCACATGGCTCTTACGGCTTAGCGCATCGGCTACTACGTTAGCCTTTCCGGGATGATAATTGAATCTCATGTCATAATCCTTAATGAGTTCCAACCATCTCCTTTGCCTGAGATTCAGCTCCTTCTGAGTGAATATACACTTCAAACTCTTGTGATCCGTATATACTTCAGAATGGTTTCCAATGAGAAAATGTCTCCACGTCTTCAATGCATGCACTACGGCTGCTAACTCCAAATCATGAGTGGCATAGTTCAACTCATGAGGTTTCAGTTGTCGTGAAGCATACGAAACAACTCTTCCTTCCTGCATAAGAACTGCTCCAAGTCCTCGACGTGAAGCATCGCAGTACACCTCATAATCCTTCTGTTGATCTGGCAGAATCAACACAGGGGATGAGACCAACCTTTTCTTTAATTCCTGGAAACTGGCCTCACACTCTTCTGTCCAACTGAACTTGGTGTCCTTCATTAACAACTCCGTCATTGGCTTTGCAATCCTCGAGAAATTCTCAATAAATCTCCGGTAGTATCCTGCAAGTCCAAGAAAACTCCTGATATCTCCAACTGTTGTTGGTGCTTCCCAATGGGTCACAGTGTCCACCTTGGCGGGATCTACTGCTATTCCTTCTCCAGATATAATGTGTCCGAGAAATCCGACTTCCTTCAACCAAAACTCGCATTTGCTAAACTTGGCATATAACTGATGTTCTCTGAGCTTCTCCAATACCAAACGCAAATGCTCTGCATGCTCCTCTTCATCCTTCGAGAAGATCAATATATCATCTATGAACACCACGACGAACTTATCCAAATACTCTATAAACACTTTGTTCATCAGGTTCATAAAGTATGCCGGTGCGTTAGTCAGACCAAAAGACATAACGGTATACTCATACAACCCGTACCTGGTGGTAAAGGCCGTCTTAGGTATATCCTGCTCTCGAATCTTCAATTGGTGGTACCCCGATCGCAGATCGATCTTGGAAAATACCTTAGCTCCTTGCAATCTATCGAACAGATCATTGATCATTGGCAGTGGGTACTTGTTCTTGATCGTTACTTCGTTCAGCCCTCAGTAATCAACAACCATTCTTAACGATCTATCCTTCTTCTCCACTAGAAGTACTGGCGAACCCCAAGGCGAAGAACTTGGGCGTATGAATCCTTTATCCAGTAACTCCTTAATCTGTTTCTTAATCTCCTCCAAATCCTTTGTTGGGAAACGTAGTATTTTCAAAATTTTCCTACGATCACGCAAGATCTATCTACTAGATGCATAGCAACGAGGGGGAGAGTGTGTCTACATACCCTCGTAGACCGGGAGCGGAAGCGTCTAGTGACGCGGTTGATGTAGTCGAACTTCTTCGCGATCCAACCGATCAAGTACCGAACGTACGACACCTCCGCGTTCAGCACACGTTCAGCTTGATGACGTCCCATGAGCTCTTGATCCAGTTGAGCTTCACAGGAGAGTTTCGTCAGCACGACGGCGTGGTGACGGATATGATGAAGTTACCGGCGCAGGGCTTCGCCTAAGCACTGCAACGGTATAATCGAGGTGTGTTTCTGTGGAGGGGGGCACCGCGCACGGTTGGGAGAGATCAACTGATCAACTTGTGTGTCCTAGGGTGCCCCCCTGCCCCTGTATATAAAGGAGCAAGGGGAGGGGCCGGCCAGCCCTTCTATGGCGCGCCAGAGAGGCAATCCTACTACGAATAGGATTGCAATCCTATTCCTAGTAGGAGTCCACCAAGAAGGAAAAGGGGGGAAGGAAGGAGAGGGAGAGGTGGCGCCCCCCAATCCTAGTCCAACTAGGATTCCCTGGTGGGGCGCCGGCCAGCCTCTACGGGTCGCCTCTCTTCTTTCCTCAAGGCCCACTATGGACCATACCCCCTCATGGGGGGTTCCGGTAACCCCCTCCGGCAATCCGGTTAAATCCGAAACTTTTCCGGAACACTTCCGGTGTCCGAATATAGTCGTCCAATATATCAATCTTTATGTCTCGGACATTCCGACACTCCTCGACATGTCCGTGATCTCATCCGGGACTCCGAACTACCTTCGGTACATCAAAACTCATAAACACATAATACCGATCGTCATCAAACGTTAAGCGTGCGGACTCTACGGGTTCGAGAACTATGTAGACATGACCGAGACTCATCTTCGGTCAATAACCAATAGCGGAACCTGGATGCTCATATTGGTTCCTACATATTCTACGAAGATCTTTATCCGTTAAACGCATAACAACATCCGTTGTTCCTTTTGTCATCGGTATGTTACTTGCCCGAGATTCGATCGTCGGTATCTCTATACCTAGTTCAATCTCGTTACCGGCAAGTCTCTTTACTCGTTTCGTAATACATCATCTCGTGACTAACTCATTAGTCATTTGCTTGCAAGGCTTATTATGATGTGCATTACCGAGAGGGCCCAGAGATACCTCTCCGACACTCGGAGTGACAAATCCTAGTCTTGATCTATGCCAACACCACGAACACCTTCGGAGACACCTGTAGAGCATCTTTATGGTCACCCAGTTATGTTGTGACGTTTGATAGCACACAAGGTGTTCCTACGGTATTCGGGAGTTGCATAATCTCATAGTCATAGGAACATGTATAAGTCATGAAGAAAGCAATAGCAGTAAAACTAAACGATCATAGTGCTATGCTAACGGATGGGTCTAGTCCATCAGATCATTCTCCTAATGATGTGATCCCGTTGATCAAATGAATACTCATGTCTATGGCTAGGAAACATAGCCATCTTCGATCAATGAGCTAGTCTAGTAGAGGCATACTAGGGACACACTGTTTTGTCTATGTATTCACACATGTACTAAGTTTCCAGTTAATACAATTCTAGCATGAATAATAAAAATTTATCATGATATAAGGAAATAAATAATAAGTTCATTATTGCCTCTAGGTCATATTTCCTTCATCCTTTGCGGGCATCCTATATGGTCTCTTAGAAATTGGCCCGGTGCCTGGCAAAAGTTCAATCAAAAACTCTATATCTCTATCCGGTAGCATGCCAGGTAACTCCTCTGGAAACACATCCGGATAATCCTTCACTACTGGTACTTCCTCCTGAACAAATCCCGTGAGAGAATGTACTTGAGTCCTTATAGGCGAATGCCTAGATACATACTTAATCCTTTTTCCCTCCGGGGTGGTGAGCAAAATTGACTTACTAGCACAGTCCATGTTACCTCCATACTTCTTTAGCCAATCCATACCTAATATCACATCTAATCCTTGTGACTCCAAAACTATTAGATCCGAGGGGAAAGTATGGCGGCCTATGATCAATGGCGTCTGAAAACATCCTTGGTGTGCCATATACTCTGCTCCAGGTGAACTTACTAACATGGGGTTCTTAAGAACTCGGGTGGACATCCTATGTCTATTTACGAATCCCCTTGAAATATATGAATGCGATGCACCAGTATCAAAAAGAACTATTCCGGTAATGTCTTAACCAAAAACTTACCGACAACAGCATCGAGTTGCTCTTCTACCTCCTCCACAGTCACGTGGTTCACTTGTCCTTTGTTGAACGGGTTGGGCTTCTTTGCGGCGCTTCCATTGCCGTTCCCATTCTTAGCTTCTGGGCATTCATTGGCATAATGTCCATTCTTCCCGCACTTGTAACAGGTGACATGGCTGAAATCCTTCTTGGTGGGTGTGGATGGGGTAGGGCGGCTTTGGTTATCATTTGCTCCATTTCCATTTCCATTCTTGGGGCCATTATAATTGTGCGTGCTACCTCCTCCATGGGTACGTTGGAATTGTCCTACCGTTTTAGGGGTAAAACGAGGCTTCTGCTGAGCTCCAGAATTATACTTTCCTTGTCCATACTTCCTCTTGCGACTTTCAATCTGTTGGTGCTTCCTTTCAATCATTAGGGCGCGGTCAACCAGCTCCTGGTAGTTATTGAAAGTGGCCACCATCAACTGTACACTCATCTCATCATTCGGCCCTTCCATGAATCTCTCCTGCTTAGCGGCATCTGTGGCCACATCATCTGGGGCATAACGAGATAGGGTACTAAACTCATCCACGTACTGAGCCACAGTACGGTTGCCTTGGCGCAAATTGCGAAACTCCTGCTTCTTCATACTCATAGCTCCAGTTGAGACATGGGCGGTACGAAAAGCTTGTTGAAACTGATCCCAAGTCACATTGGCTATGGGAAAAGTGGCTGTGTAATTCTCCCACCATGCTGCGGCTGGTCCAGACAACTGGTGTGCGGCAAAATGCACCTTCTCAGCATCTGAGCAGTTAGAAGTGGTCAAATCCCTTCCAATTTTGTGCAGCCAGTCGTCAGCAACTATTGGTTCAATGCTGCTAGCAAACACTGGTGGTTGCAACCTTAAGAAACGTGTCAGGTTGTCCACGGGTGGTGGTGGTGGAGGGTTGTTGTTGTTGTTGTTCTGGTTGTTCTGAGTGTTCTGGACAAGTAGTTGCATCAGGGTGTTCTACTGCTGGATCAACTGGGTGAGCTCTGGGGGAACTCAAATCCGGGCTCAAGTCTTGGAGGCATATGATGGGTGTAGAGGGAAGAGATTAGAACAAAAATGAGGTCTAAGGGAAAATCGCTACCCATATGCACATGAGGCAAACACACAATTCATATCACACCAAAATCAATTCAAACAAGGGTTTACACGGATCTAATTGTTACAAAAGTATTCTAAGTCTACTAAATGGAAAAACTACTGGTCATGGGAAGGTCTTCTAAAAAATTTGATCGACAGAGGATTCCATGATATCTGCTCCAGCTTCATCTTCATAGTCTTCGTCTTTGCTATCATCAGGTTCCGAATCTGTGTCGTCAATTATGATGTAGTCTTCCGGTGGAATCTCCTTGGGTTCTTCTTCCTCTTCTTCTTCTCCCATGAGTATCCCTAACTTCCGTGTCAAGTCATCAGCCTTCTCCACAAGTATTAGCATCTCCTCCTCGTATCCATCGCGTGTAGACTTGAGTTCCTCTTCTAACTCCAAGTTTCTGTTTAGTGCTTTCTTCAAATCTATCATCCCTGCACACATCTGGTGCTCCTGGCGACGAATGTGATGGTTCAACTCCTGGATGAAGGCTGCAATGGATCTATCCTTCCGGGTGCTGATCATATCCCAATTCTCATCTCGGTGTCCACAAATCTGGTAGATGGTGTCCTTTAGCTCCTGCTTGTAGACTTCTCCAATCCTTCCCATAGCGATGTGGGCTGCCATGCTCCTGCCTAGGCTCCATGTAGGCGCATTAAAAGAAAATGCTATGAGTGCGGTGACGGGCTTGAACGTCCTTCCTGGAATTGGGCTTGAATCAACCAACGCTCCTCCTCAGGTAGAGTGGCGTTGTAGGTTCCGGCGAAACTTGGTAGTCCAATGTTTAGATATCTGGTGACTTCCTTCAGGTGTCGTCCAAATGGTGTATCTTCATCCGGTTGAGTGAACTTGTTCTTTGCATCCACCATCCTAAAAGAGTAGAAAAGATGAGGAGTCAGAAAAGAGAAGAGTGAGAAGTGCTCTAGGGTTTTAGCTTAGTGGTCGTGTCCTACAGTCAGCGTGTTCTCTGATACCATCTTGTAACGACTAGACCTCAAACAGTCTGATCTCTGTGCATCAGTGTCATCCCTAGATCAGTAATGCTGACACGCACAGTACTTGAAGGATTTATAACAGAGTAGCAATCACACACTTATTACATCGATAGTTCCAACGATGTTATTACAATAAAAATGGCGTAAGGCCATCTAACACGATAATAGCGGAAGGCTTGGAAGACAAGTGAGTCCATCAACTCCAACGGCATCACTGAGTATAGAACCACGACCTATAAGGCACCTTACTTGTCGTCTGAAAAGTCTGCAACATGAACGTTGCAGCCCGAAAACCTATCAGCACATGGAATATGCTGGCAAAATAACACATAGAGAGTAACAAAAGTAAAGCTATACTATATGCAATATGGCTGGTGGAAAGCTCTATGGTTGCAGTTTTTGCGTAAAGCAAATTTTTCCCTACTTCAAAGGAATAGATTTTATTTAACTATCATGGAGTTGAAACATCGTTGAGAAGATAGACATCCTCTCAACCCCAATTAATAAATCATCATTAAACCCAACAATACTAATTAGAGTAACATGATGAGATTCACAGGATATCCAGATACTAGATACTCAAGACGTCCGTAACCGGGGACACGGCTAATCATGATCAGTTTGTACACTCTGCAGAGGTTTGTGCACTTTTCCCCATAAGACTCCATCGCCTCCGTTTGGTTTCTCGCACTACATGGTGTTTGAGAAAAGGATGACCGAGACACAGCCTTTCCGAAGAGGTCCCATTAACCAGATAGATAGGCCGGTACACCTACAATCCCTCTACATCTGCTAGCCCATCATGGAAAGGTTTCCCACAACTTACTCAACTATGCCCGAGCCCATATTGGCATGTGGCTGCACACGGAAGTTTCTAGTATGAATAATCTCATCATCCCTTTGAGCCTGGGTGGCGGTCCAAAAGAAAAACAGGCAATCGATGGAATATCCAGGTGCCTCAAACCACCCAGATGTGTGTTAAAGTTGCCACCTTAAGTTGAACCATTAATTAACAAACTCACATCTGTCATGGATACACTCACCCAATCCACGTCTATGAGCATAGCATGGCCTAACAGCAAACGTAGAAGTAACTCCCAAAGGTTTGAATATAATAAAGGTAATAGGTACTACCTCAATCTACTTCCTAGTCCCACAAGTTAATTGATCCTACTCATGCAATGTGTGAGGGTTTGACTAATGCAATGAAAACTGGGTAATTGGAAAGTATGATCAAAGTGTTACTTGCCTTGCTGATGATCCGCAAAACCTAGAGATTCAAAGTAGCAAGCGGCGCACTCCGGGTACTCTATCATAAACAAACAAGCACACAATAAGTACTTAACTAATGCACGGGTAAAACTCAAATAAGAGATCTAACCAGAAAGTTCAACTTAAGAACTCCGGTTTGCAAAAGAAATAGCAAAAGAAAAAGCAACAAAAGACAACGGCGAAAGATAAACAACTACCTAACCAATCTGGACCAAAGTCCAAAGTTAGCAGAGGCAAACTCTTGAGTGACTAGGTTAAACGGAAAGAGAATTTCGAGATGAAACTCCAGGCGCTTAAATCGCCTGATTCCGATAAACGAGCGAACAGTTAAACTAAAACGAAGATCGGATCAGGGATCGCGATCAGAAAATAAACTAGAAAAAGAAAACTAATACAGCTTAACGAACGAACGTTCGTCAGCTGAGACTGAACGACTAAATCGTTCGTTAGAACGAATGAATGGGTGAACGTTTACTAATTAACTAAACCGAAAAAAACAGAAAACCGATCTAAGGTTCTGAAAAAAAACCGACGGTCTTCTAAAAGAAAACCGGGCGGCTACCTCATCGACGACCGGCGGGCGGCGGTGGCGGCGGTGGGCAGCAGCAGCGGCGAGGCGGCGGGGCGGCTGCGGCGGCGGGGGCCTGCGAGGCGGCGGCTTGCGGCGGCGGCTGCGAGGCGGCGGGGCGGTGTGCGGCAGAGGGGGGGTGATGCATTTATATAGGGGGGCTGCAAGGGGGCTTGGGGAAGGGGCAAAAGCAGCGACGGCAGCAGTCCGGCTCGGCCATGGCCGACGCTGGCGGGGAAGGCGGCGGCGCGCTTGGGCCTAGCTCGGCTGGGCTTCGGTCCAGTCGGGTCGGGTCCCTCTCTTTTTTTTTATTATGCCAGCGCTACGAAAATAACTCTAGAAAAATAAATAAAAATCTAAAATTGCCCAAAAAATCACCGTCTAAATAGAATATTTAGAACAAGATGAACATTTTCTTGGCACAAAAATGCATTTTTGAAAACATGCAATTTTTCTATTTCAAAAAAATCCAAATAAAACTTATTTGATTTCTTTATTGAATCATCAATATTTCTTTATTTTTGGGAGAGTCATTTTACTCCCTCTCTCATGTTTTCATGATAGAAATACTTGAAGAAAAATAAATAAAATCAAATTATCCTATTTTCAAAATTTGAGAAACCTCAAATATGAAAGTATTGAAATCCCCAACTCTCTCCGAGGGTCCTTGAGTTGCTTAGGATTTTCTTGGATCACCAAAAGCAAGAAAATATGATATGCATAATGATCTATTGTATAACATTCCAAATTGAAAATTTTGGGATGTTACATCCAGCCAATCCGGCATTAGGCCCGTCAGGGGTTAATGCTGATTCAGTGCCGGATTGTCCTCTCCAGGAGAATTCAGACGAAATGTCAGCTACTAATTCCCAAGTGGAGGTTGCGATGGTTCACCGGCGGTGGAAAGCAGCCATGCGTGACCCAGCCTTTTTTTTGAGGAGGCGTTTAACGCCCTCAGCTCTGCAGATGCCTATATTCGAGCCGCTCAAGACGGACTCACTGGAGCAACTCACCGGCTTTCAAAAGATATGCAGGTGAGTGCATGTTTTGGTGTTCCCATGCCAGTAGCCCCCGAGACTTAAAGCAGTTGGTACAACTAATTTGAGGATCGTTGTGTTTTTGTAGGTGCTTCAAGAAAAGAATAACTCCTTATCCAAGGAGCTTGAAGACTGCCTGACCCAGCTCGCCGAATTGAGAAATTCGAAGGAATCCGAAAAGGATGCTGGTGGTAAGAACAATGGTGTCCGGATACTATGATAGTAGTGCTGATCACTAGGGTGTTATGTATATACTAATTTGTAATACAACAACAGGGTTGATCGACCAACTAGAGAGGGAACTAAGAGCTGCTTTGGCGGATAAAATATTTGCCGAAGGGAAACAGCCGCTGGCAAGCGCGTATTGACGCAAGCAATAGAAAAAGGAACAAAGCGCATGATAGAAATATTAGGCTCGAACAGGAGCTAAAGGGCGTAAGGGCCCAACTCTCAAGCGCCTTGGAAGAGAACCGGAGGCTAAAAGGCGGCATGTTCAGTATGTACCTTATACCTAGCTCTCCTTATAGTCTCTTATCTTGAAAGTTTCCGATAAAACTTTTCTTACAGGTTTGTTAACTAGGCAGCCCGAAGGAGGAGTGTCCGGTTTTGAGGGTGACGTGCTGCAAGAGCTTTCTAGAGTCCACGAGCGAGCTTGGAAGGCCATGAAGAGTACGGCCAGGGCATTATGGTCGGGTGATTCGCCTCCGGAAACTATGGAGGACTTGCGGACTTGTTCAAAGGGGCTCGACGCCGGATCGAACTATGGAAAGCATCAGCATGTCGCATGGGTGCTCGAGAGGCCTGGGCCATGGTGAAGACGCGCTACACTTGTCTTGATCCAAATCATATGGCCCGCGTGGGACCTCGAGGGCCAGATGGACAAGAAATTCCTCCGCATTTGGTATATGACCAAGTAGAGACAGCTGCCAAGCTATCCCAACAGGACTGTAAACTGGACAGCCTTATAGAGGGAATAGAAAAAGAGTAGTCGTTTAATTCTATGTATTAATGTACTTTGACTATCAAACTTATCCCTGGCCGAATTTATAAAAAAGGTTGTCATGTCCGACCATCTGCTTTAACCTCCATAAATCCAAAAGCTGCAGTGCTTACGAATACTATATCTGTGGTGAACATGTGATATGTTCGGAAACTAGGCAATCCGGTCAGAAATGCTTGAACAGACAAACTGTGTTGGGGGAGTTATGTTATATTACTGTTTAACGTAAGAAACATCTTCCAGAGAGAATAGTTCCGTTATGGGTTCCTTTCCCTGGGTCGTCATGCATACAGATGCGGACCTAGGCTTTTAATCATATGAAAAGGATTGCAGGATGCCATATCTTGTGGTAGTTTACAATACGCTTTAGAATACGATATCTCATGTATGCGCCGACCGATCATTCCCTTAAGAGCGCTAGCTTTCGGCTTCTCCCAGTCTGAGGTACATATCCGAATTATCCGGTTGTAACAATCGCATCGGTGCTCCCTTTACACCCTAGCCGAACAATCGGAAACATAGGGGTAAGCATAGGAGCCAGGAAACCCAGCTTGGCCAGAACTTAAGTCATATTGGTGCATATAATGGCAAGGAAGGACTGTAAGAAACAGACGACATTTTAAGCAATAAGCTTTTATTGGTAATGGGCTTCGTTAAAGAAGCCCCCAAGTATATTTGAGGTAGATACATTCAAGGATGTACTTATCTTGTGATAGTTCAGGCGAGCCGAATACTTGCCAACGAGAGAGAACGTAAAAAAAGTGAAGGAGAAAAATAAAAGATAAAATAAAAGACCTGACTTGAAAGGAGGAAAAAAACTGCTACCGAACTATCCATAAAATCGTCGGAGCCTAGCAGCATTCCATGGGTTCGGGTCAAGGCGGTTGTCCTATGCATTCTGAAGGCGATAGGCTCCACCGGTGAGTACTTCGTCAATAATGAAGGGGCCCTCCCATTTTTGTTTGAGCTTGTCCTTTTTCTTCTCCGGGAGGCGTAAAACGAGTTCGCCGACATTGTATGTCTTGGCCTGCACTTCTCTGCTCCGGTATCGCCTAGCCTGTTGTTGATAAAAATGCGAAACGGGCTTGCGCTATATCGCGCTCCTCTTCAAGGCCATCTAGGTCGTCCTGCTGATCTAGCTCGGCTTCTCCCTCCTCGTACATGCGCACTCGAGGTGAGTCATGAATAATGTCGCAGGACGGAACAGCCTCGGTGACGTACACCATGAAAAACGGTGTATATCCGGTCGTACGATTAGGTGTGGTCCACAACCCCCAGAGTACGGAGTCAAGCTCTTTGACCCAGTGTTTATCAGACTCCCATAGAGAGCGCACTAGTCGGGGTTTAATGCCGCTCATTATCAGACCATTGGCTCTTTCGACTTGACCGTTTGTTTGAGGATGGTACACAGAAGCGTATCAATTTTAATACCTAACTTTGGGCACCAATTTTTTACCTCGTCAGCTATGAAGTTGGTGCCATTGTCTGTGATAATACTATGCGGGACACCATAACGGTGTACTAGCCAGATATAAAATCTATCATAGGCCCTGCCTCAGTTGTTTTTATTGGCTTGGCTTCTACCCATTTAGTGAATTTATCTACCATCACCAGTAATATTTCTTTTTATGGCTTCCCCCTTTAAGAGGTCCGACCATATCAAGCCCCCAGACCACAAAAGGCCAAGTAATGAGGATTGTTCTCAGAGCGGTGGGAGGCATGTGACTTTGAAATGCAAAGAGCTGGCAGCCAACGTAGTGTTGGACTAAGGTCTGGGCATCTGCTCGGGTAGTGGGCCAATAAAATCCAGCTCGAAAAGCTTTGCCTACGAGCGCCTGGGCTGCGACATGGTGGCCGCCCATTCCAGCGTGTATTTTAGTGAGAATTTGCCTTCCCTCCTCTTCGTAGATGCAATTGTGTAAAATACCAGTTGTGCTTTTCTTATATAGTTCACCTTCATGAACTTTGTAGGCTTTAGAATGCCGGACTATGCGGCGGGCCTCATTTTGGTCATCGGGGAGTTCCTGCCTCTTAAGGTACGCTAGGCAAGGCTCTGTCTAGGAGGCTATGACAGCCATGATTTCGTGAACCGAGGGAGTTATCTCCATGTCTGGGTCTTCGATGACTTCTTGGTTAAGTTCGGCTGGGGGTGTGTTCGGATCCGAATCCGTGTCGCCGCTCGCGTCCTGCCATGTTACTGATGGCTTAAATAGCCTTTCCACAAATGTGTTAGGTGGGATGGGGTCACGTTTTGCACCCATACGAGCAAGTACGTCAGCGGCCTGGTTATTATCCCGGGCTATGTGATGGAATTCCAACCCCTCAAATCGAGCCGACATTTTCAATATAGCATTGCGATAAGCTGCCATTTTTGAATCCTTCGCATCAAAATCTCCATTAATTTGGGAGATAGCGAGGTTTGAGTCTCTGCATACCTCGAGGCGTTGTATGCCCATGGATACAGCTAGATAGAGACAATGTAATATGGCCTCATATTTGGCCGCATTGTTCGAGTCCGTGCACATAATTTGCAGGACATATCAGACTGTATCCCCAGTTGGAGATATCAATATTACGCCGCCCCCAATTCGGCTAGCATTTTGGAACCGTCGAAGTACAATGTCCAGTGGGAGTATGAGTCGTACTCTTTAGGGAGTTCGTCCATTCTGCGACAAAGTCAGCCAACACCTTGGATTTAATAGTCCGGCATGGCTTATAAGATATTTCGAACAGTAAGAGATCGATGGCCCATTTGGCTATACGTCTAGTGGCGTCTTTATTATTGATAATATCGTTGAGTGGTACCTCAGATGCCACTATGATTGAACACTCATGAAAGTAGTGTCGGAGTTTCCGAGATGACATGAAGACCGCATAGGCAATTTTTTGATAGTGGGGCTACCGCGATTTGCAAGGTGTTAGAACCTCGGATACGTAGTATACGGGTTTTTGAACGGGGAATTTATTTTCCCTCTTCGGCTCGTTCGATGACAAGCACGGCACTCACTACCTGGTGAGTGGCTCATATATACAGCAGCATTGGTTCGCCAACATCGGGGGCGGCTAGGATTGGGTTTCTTGCTAGTAGAGTTTTATTTCTTCCAATCCAGTTGTGGACGCATCCGTCCATTCGAAATTGTCAGTGCGTCATAGCAATCTATAAAGTGGCAATGCTTTTTCTCCTAATCTGGAGATGAAGAGGCTTAAGGCCGCTACACATCCTGCTAGTTTTTGCACTTGCTTGAGGTCGGTTGGTATTTTGAGCTCTGACAAGGCCCGAATTTTAGCTCGGTTAGCTTCGATTCCTCTATGGGATACGATGAACCCTAATAGCTTTCCGGCTAGAACACTGAAAACACATTTTTCCAGATTGAGCCTTATGTCGTATTCTCGAAGGTTGGCAAACGTAAGGCAGAGATCTTCCACCAAAGTCTCGACATGTTTGGTCTTAACGACTACATCGCCGACATATGCCTCCACTGTTTTGCCAAAAAAAATAAAATTCCAAGCATGTTTGAATCATGCGTTGATATGTGGCGCCAGTATTTTTAAGTCCAAAGGGCATAGTGTTGAAACAAAACGGACCGTATGGGGTGATAAATGACGTTGCGGCCTGATCGGATTCCTTCATCTTTATTTGATGGTATCCGGAGTAAGCATTAAGGAAGCACAACGAGTCGTGTCAGCCCGTTGCATCGATAATTTGGTCAATGCGGGGCAAAGGAAAGGGATCCTTGGGACATGCCTTATTTAGGTCTGTGAAGTCGACACAAAGGCGCCATGATTTATCCTTCTTCGGTACCATGAATAGGTTGGCTAGCCAATCTGGGTGTTTAATTTCTCTGATGAATCCGGCTTCCAATAGCTTGGATAGCTCTTCTCCCATTGCTTGTCTTTTGGGTTCAGAAAACTGTCACAGTGACTGCTTGACTGGTTTCAACCCTTTGATAATATTGAGGCTGTGTTCAGCCAGCCTGTGTGGGATTCCCAACATATCTAAAGGGTGCTAGGCGAATTTATCCCAATTTTCTCTAAAAAAGCGCGTAACGCGCTGTCTACCGCCGGATCCAGCTGTGCCCCGATGGATGCTGTCTTATTAGGGTCCGTTGGGTGCACTTGGGATTTGATGGTTTCATCTGCTGGCTTGAAGGAGGTAGACTTCGATCTTTTGGCGAGGATCACATCGTCCTTATCCACAGTTGATCATAAGGTAGTTAATTCCTCGGCCGCGAGGGCTTCAGATAATGCCTCTAAGGCTAAGGCTACCGTTTTGTTCTCGACGTGGAGTGCTCTATCTGGATTGCCTGTTAATGTGATCACTCCATTGGGCCCTAGCATTTTAAGCTTCATGTACCCGTAATGGGGTATAGCTTGAAAGCATGAGAAAGCATCCTGTCCTAGAAGGGTGTGGTATCCGCTATGAAAGGGAACAATGTGGAAGAGCGGTTCCTACGATTTGTAGTTATCGGATGTGCCGAATACTACATCGATCTTAATGCTGCCTGAACACCGGGCTTCGTGGCTGCGTATAATTCCTCTAAAGGTTGTGTTGGTGTGCTCAATGCGGGATTTTTCGACCTGCATTTTTGCAAGCGTTTCCTCATGTATGAGGTTCAGTCCGCTTCATCCGTCCATAAGTACTTTAGTGAGGCGGAAGCCGTCCACTATTGGATCTAGTACAAGTGTTGATGATGCTCGGATCGGCCGGACTCAAGGTGCGTCTTCAGCAAAAAACTAATTGCCGTGTCGCTCCATGGGCTTGCAGAGCTAATTTTGTAGACCTCGGCAAGTTCGCGATTCGCTCTGTTGCGGCGGTTATTTGAGGGAACGTCTCGAAGACGATGAAGACATCGACGTCTTTCTCCCTTGATACGGAGGTGGCAAGAATTGTCGTACTGCTCTTTGCTACCGCCGGAGTACCCAACATGCTCTAAGGCAATGGTTTGGGACATTGTACGGGGTTGCGTGTATTTGGCAAGGTTTATCGAGCAGTTCCTCTAGTATGGACCCGTGCCTTAAAAAGGGTTTGTTATTCTTGCCAGTAGGCATATTGTCGGATGACCTGCTAGGGTATGTGTGTTTAGCCTTGATAGTGTACTATCTGGACTGTTCGAGAGGTGTATTCTGGACTTTCCAAGTGTTTTCCATTGTGCAGTATTTTTGTTCTAAATGCGACAGTTTTATGAAGCTCGGAACACGACGTTGGTTGAGGGCGTTCAAGACTCCCTCGTCCGTGCAGTTGCGGTAAAATAGAGAGACCGCCTCATCGTCGCAGCAGTCCCTGATCTTGTTTTTAACAAGCAGGAATCTGGCCCAAGAGTGGTTGACCGTTTCCTCGGGCTGCTGTTGTATGTTCGCGAGATCATCTATGTCCGGGTGTCCAGATTAACTTGGAGAGATTTTCCTAGGGTGGGTGGGTGTTGGTGATTTTGGATCCCAACCCAAGGTGGTATTCGGGGTTTTGACAACCTTGGACGTAGGCGATCCGGGTTCGATAGGGTTTAATCGTTCCCTGGTCCCGGCGTCAATCCCAGAGCTTAAGGAACATAACGTACGTACCATCAGGGACGTGTTCAGATCGACGGGTTCGGAGATCTGAACTATGACGGTCTTCGTCTCGAGAGGAGGAGTCTTTTCAGCTCTGTCCTCAACTGCTTCCACTAGATGAGTGATCGGGAAGGGATCAATCTCATCATGACCGGATTTAAGTCTAATCTGATCTCCTGGCGATGAAAGCCCCAGGGTGGCGATGCAATCCAGCAGCTCATTTAAGGGCGAGAGTTCTGCCGAGGCCGCGTCATCGGAGTGGCTAGAGTCAACATAGGGGTGGTGCTCGATGACCGCAGGGAGTGTGACCGGCCCTGAGGCCATGCGGGCGCATACAGCGAATCCGCTGAGCTGGAGAACCTGGCCAATGGCCATGTTGTTTCTGAGGGTGATCTCATTGCTGATGACGAGACGAGCCATCGACCTCTCATCGCGAGCGCACACCGGAGCTCTCAACGAAAGCACCATTGTCGGTGTCAAAACCGGCAGATCTTGGGTAGGGGGGCCCAAGCTATGCGTTTAGAAGATCGATGGTAACAGGAGCCTGGGGACATGATGTTTACCCAGGTTCAGGCCCTCTCGATCGAGGTAATACCTTACTTCCTGCTATATTAATATGGGTGAATATGAATACAAGAGTTGATCTACCTCGAGATCGTAATGGCTAAACCCTAAAGCCTTGCCTATGAGGGTATTGTGATGTTGATGATCCCCTCTACAGACTAAACCCCATATACACACCAAAGGGGACCTAGGGTTACAAGGGTGACTTGGGGAGGAAGTAATTGATACATCCGGACTCTACACTTGCCTTTCTACGTACATAGGAGTCCTAACCGAACACATGGGAGAGTCTTCTGCTTCTTCTTTATGTGGCCAACCAATACGGCGCAGCTTCAACGACCTGGATGCCTGAGGACCCCTGAATACGGGACTCCCTCAGAGGGGATCCGGCCGGGTATGTGACCAGCAGTGAGCAGAGAGAGAGACAGTGTGGCCACCATTGTCGTGTTTAAATCTGCACATGACAAAAGTGTGTGAGGAGAGAAACCTAGCAAGCAAGCGTGGATGCTCCTGCCTATATAGTGGAGTAGTTTTATTATTTTTGTTCGCACATGAACACGTCATGTGTACCCTCGACGCCAGGGTTGATGCCCCGGCTCACGTCGAAGGAGACCCGACCGACAGCGCGACATGCAGGACAGTCGGCGGGCGCTTCTGCAGACCCGAAATTCCCACACGCCCGTGAGGGACCCCTTCAGGGAGTGCAACGACTATGGGCTGCCCTAAGTGGATTTTTTCGCCGCTAGAGCCTCGAGATTCGCAGCTCTCAAACATGGAGAACAACAAAGAACGAGAGAGAAAAAGGTTGGACAGATAAAACGCAGATGAAAAAAGTAGTATATTGATATGTCGATTGTGTGTTTTTAAGCGGCCGTCACCCAACATATTTAAGAGGCGGTTTGACTTCCTGTACAAGTAAAGGACTCATCTAGGCTTTCCTTACACGAAAAATTACATCAATTCACGTCCTAAAGTCCTAGTTCTATTCCAACTCGGATCTAGTTTGAATCTAGCTCAAACTCCTGTCTTGCTCCTTGTGTGGGCCGTCGAATTTGCATATGACCTCTGATCAAGATGGCCCAAATATCAAATATGTGCGCCCCGACGAGACGAACTATTCTCGTGTTGATCACTTCTACAAAAAAGATTATCTTGAATACTTTACGAGATCATCGTTACCTTCCAATCGGACTCGGTCTTGCAGCTGACTGTACTGTATGAGTCTCATAGTGAATTTGCTGGCCGTATACTACCTCAGATGATAATGACTCCAAAACCAAAGTTTACCGTTTTGACGATACGCACAATTTCCGTGTTGAACACTTTCCATCCGAGGTCATCTAGATAACCTTTCGGGCACATCCTTAGTTTTTGATCGGAGCACTCGGATCTAAATCTCTCCACTCGGAGGTTAGAGTATTTCACTCACATCGCCCAACTAGACTTCTTCACTCGGACGACAACTTCCACTCGGATGGCAATATTTTCACCTGGAAGACAATCTTTTCACTTGGATGGCGACATTTTCACTCGGATGACCATATTTTCACTTGGAAGACAATCTCTTACTCGATCGGCAAGCTTTCATTCCGCTGATAAACTTTTCACTCAGATGACTATATTTTCACTCAGACGGCAATCTTTTACTCTATCGGTAAGTTTTTACTTGGATGGTAAGCTTTTCACTCAGATTTCCTGACTAGAAACATGGCATGATCTTGACTTTGCTCTCTAGGTCGCATACGACCTCGGAATGAGACGGATTATATAAGAGAATCTATCGGCTCAACGATACGAAACTTTTTCGTGTTGAAGGTTTTTTGATTCAAGGACGTCTTGATTGCCGAATAACTCACACGACCCATCAAACATGTGTCTGGTACCTCGCGCCATATTTCTATTTTGGTTCGGTATGAAATGTATTGTCTCTAAATCTTGCATATGAACTCGGATTAAGATGATTTATATTTGAAAATCGATCACATCGACAAGACGAAGACAATTCATGTGGAGTGCTTCTTCATCTGAGGTCGTCTCGAAGGCGTAATCGGCCGAAAAGCACTTGGAACACTAAATTTTGCCACTCGGAGTATAATTTCGGTCCCTAAGATAAGGTCGGATGACGATAACCAAAACATCAAAGTATAATTGGAGACGTGAAAATTTGAATGTTGAAAACCCTTTCACTCGAGACCATCTTCATTGCATTCTGTATGTTTCCAAAATCTGGTGTCAACACATGCCCCTGTTTTCTGGTAGAGCTTGCGTGCCAGAAAATACTTCGTCCAAGCACGATGTCAACACTCCATCGGATGTGCATGTTGAGGACAATAATTGTTATCGGCCATATGCGTAGGCTCGTTGCTGCTTGGGTAGAGCATTTTTAGATAATAGTCATATGAGAACAACCATTGCATGTCACGAATGCCTTCCTGTAAGTCTCTCATGTCAATCCTGGCTTGGCCTTTATCCAAGTACTCCATGGGGATATTAGGACCGTTTGGCGATACTGGCTGTCGAACAATTATGTCCATGCTCCTCAAAGGAACCATCAACTACTAGGTGACTCAACTCATTATTGATCAAAATACTTCGTTAAGCCTCCGCCGAACAACGTCTATCTCCTAACTTGGATCCTGTAAATAAGAGAAACTTTCTCCAGCCGCACATATGACTCGCACTAGATCCGTCAATGGCTGAGTCAACTCTAGAGTCGGTTGTAACTCTTCATGAGCCAACTTTAATAATTAGTCGGTTGTGAACTTGCCCTACATGAGGTGGCCACACAAAGCATCGGTTGTAATAACCAGATGTGTATTGCGCTAACCCGTCTGGCGAGTCAACAAGGTCAATATTTGAGTGATTTGTCGATGCATATAAAGATGACATCCGTTGGATGGCCGGCGACGAATCATTGTGAACATCGATGTACGCAACCCCTGCGGCGACTAGAAGTCCTCTAGCTTGAATAGCAAAGCATATTCGGATTTATTGTTAGCGTGTAATCTCTAGTCGGCATGAACTATTCAAATCCAGCCCATGAAGAAATATGTGAACAACGGCAACTCTAGGCGCTGCTAATCTGAATCATGAAAATAATCTCAACGACACTTTCAATTGGCGTCCAGTGATTGCCGACCGATAAATGTGATGTCATGCTCCTTCCCTTCGGTCTCCTAAGTCAACATTGCCTTGCTCCCCGAGTGAACAGAGCTTCGTTCATCTCAGTGACTCACTTTCTCTGGATCCTACAATAAACCAATAATAGGAGTCGACAACTTTTGCTATAGTAGACCATGATTGGTGGCCGAATAATTAGTCGTCTATCTGGTGTTGGCAAAACTAAGAATTGACTTTGGGAATATGAGATACATGACAATCAACACAGTTAGCCAAATGCCAACTTTGTCAACACAATGTACCCATAGGGCGATATGCAAATATCGGCCATACGTCCTTATCTCATAGGACCCGGAGAACCTGTCCACCAAAGTGTGAATAGCCAAAATAATTCAGATGTTTCGGCTGGGGATAAGTTTCGGGACACTGTCTTTGATGGAACGGTTGAAGAACATGGATGATGCGCCATTTGGAGTCCCCTATACTGAGATGAAAACTGTTGACTCTGCCTTCCGGCTTTAAACTTGTCCTCCTTTACTCATGTCGGTTTCGCAACAGGAGATGTGATGCCGCCCTTGACTCTAGGATTTCCCTTGGGAACCCAAGCCATGTTCCTCTTCCCCGGCTCTTTGGCCCTAAGCCGATTCAGCTTCTTCTCTTGCGAATACACTAAGCCGAGTGGACATCCCGACTATGACTTTGGTTTATGCACTTGTGAGTTCTTCCTGGCTTTGGGCACCTCCATCTTGACCTCTCAACACTCGAAAATTGGCTCCTTAAAAGTTACTCGCTTCACTTCCTTGCCCTTAGTAGCCAACGTAGACTCAGCTGGCTTTTTGTCATCCGGAGTCAGGTCTGAAATAGCACACTTGTGGCCATCCTTTTTCACTCGTTAGACTTGCTTTACCATGCCCATCTTCTTCCCCGAGCTCCAGACCATTTCTTTTTGGTTGAGCTGGTCTTTAACATGTGGTTGTTGAACAAACGATGATCCTCTCGGAGCGGCATAATTTTGGTGAGATGGTTTAGAATATGATGGACGGTGTGACCTTGATTTATACTTGTCCATGATTGATATGAATAATAGTCGGCATGGGTATGTATCCATGACACCAGCATTGGTGGCCCAAAAGGAGGATATGGAGTTTGCTTGCTCAACTTCTTCCTTTGCTAATCCCAGGCCTTCAGATTTATGCCTTGGGGGCGACTTCGGTGCTTTTGTTTCAATCGGCTGATAAGCACTCTTTGCCTGACTTATCTTCTGATATTTTTCCAATAACTGCACAAAAGTGATTTTCGGCCCTTTACCTTTGTGCTTACCATAGCGTTTGCTTTCTTTGGTTGTGCATGCATCGGTATTTGAATTTTCTTGTTGCCCCCAGTGTTTTATGTCTTTGTTGTATCTCTGATGGAATTCCTATCTTTAAGATTGTTGTTGATGCACTTTTTAACAATATCCTTGCTCAAAGACTCAATACCATCATCATTGGTGTGTACATGTCCACTTTTAGATAAACTAGCTCGAGTTAACCGACTCAACATTCGATCATCGTCAAAACCAATCTGATCTGACTGACCATATGATCGTGCCTCAACAAACTCCAATCGTCCTACTTTATCCGATTGTGAAGCTTGATGAATCACACTGTTGTCTTTGATATTTTGTTCACATGGACATTGCATTTTTTCTTGTCTTGATGGCTCGACATCATGATCAATTATAATAATAGGATTAGTCACGGATGTACCGATGATGTGATCAGCTATGCCTGGACTGGAGGTACACTTCTCGTCGATTAACCGATATTGTGATACCGGCTTTGAAACCAAACTACCGAGTGGTGTCAGTTTAACATCATTCGACTCGGCTATGCATCGATTTTCATCCTTCTTTTTTGATGCTCTTCAATCGGCTATCCTAGAGATCTTTGAACATGGCTTTATATTCCTGCAACCGAAATAATTACAAAATATACATCTCATTTGAGACCAAATGTTAGCCAGACATGAAACAAACAAAGTTGTCCCTATGAATATAAAGTTCAGTCGGCATAACGGGAACAGCTTTGGTTGTGATAAATTGTCACTGTTAGCCTCTATGAATGGTGCCATGTGTTGACTGGAATGATTAATGACAAGATTATTCCAAACTAATAGATTACTCATCTCGGTTGGTCTTTTAAAATTAACTATAATCTTACTAACAGGTGCGTCAACAATATCATTTTGACCAAATCAAAAATTAAGTAAACTGTCGGGTAGGTGTACCTTTGTGAAGACGTTGGAAGGAGAAGATGGTTGCACAACTGGAACAATACCTTGCTCCACTTCTGAATAATTCGCCAACGCCTCTTCCTCTTCTTCTGGATCTCGTGCCTCATCACTCGGATTGCTTGAGTAGATTTCACTCGGATTGCCCGAGTAGATTTCAGTCAGATTGCCTGAGTAGATTTCACTCGGACCCTCTTCGCCAGTTGAACTTTTCCCAGCAACATTTTCTTGTTTTTGATGTCCATTGTTATCCGAACTGTGTTTGGTCATATTACTTCATTCATGGTTTTCTGCTTTAGCCGGTGATGCACTTGTCTGTAACGATGCACTCAACTAGCATCATGTACTCGGCTGGCGTGATGCACTCAGCTGGCTCGATGGAAGGGAGAGGTTGCCCTAGCCACCTATGGTGACTGGAGTAGATTTGTATTTGTACCGAAAATGGATTCAAATTTTATTGGTGATGTAATATACCTGGTGCTCCTTTTTTGAGATTTCTCATCAGAACTATAGCACGTATGATTTTTACATACAATACATCCTGCATGATATGTAGACGATAGCCAATCCAACCATGTGCTGGAGTCTGGTCACATGGATGGATGAACTGATCTCCCTTGTCATGCATGGATCGTCCAGGCAATGACATGTGTACAAAACTGCTCCAGTACTATCGCTCGTACCTCTTCTATTAACTGAGCCGACTTGCGGGGACGGGGGAGTGTGCCTATGGTCAGTTGCCTAACTGCAGTCCCACATGTGTGTGCAAATGCAAGATGACGCGTGTTCCATTCAGCGAGTGGAGTGCTCGACCAACCGACCATCTGGGGAGCGATGCAAACATGATGGGCGTGTTGTATACATGTACCACCGTTTTCTTCTGTCTTTGCTCCATGGCGCACTCCATGGATACCAAATTATATTTAAAAGTCGAGGGAGGGGATTTTCCCACGTGGCCAGTGTGTAATTTTGAGTTGTAAGTAAATAGAAGTGTGATGATCATCATATTCATTATTAGAGCATTGCCCCATGTGAGCAAAAAAGAGAGGCCAAAAAGCATCCATGAAAAAAAGAGGCCAAAAGGAGCCCAACAAAAAAATGAGAGAAATAGAGAGAAGGGGCAATGTTACTATCCTTTCCACACTTGTGCTTCAAAGTAGCACCATTTTTTCATATATATATATATATATATATATATATATATATATATATATATATATATATATATATATATATATATATATATATATATATATATATATATATGTAGAGTCTACTATGCTTTCTTTTTCATATACTAGTGGGAATTTTTCATTATAGAACTTGGCTTGTATATTCCAATGATGGGCTTCCTAAAAATGGCCGATGTCTTCTAGAGCAAGCAAGTTGGATGCACACCCACTTAGTTTTATTTTTGAGCTTTCATACACTTATAGCTCTTAGTGCATCTGTTACATGTCAATCCCTACTCCTTGCATTGACATCAATCGATGGGCATCTCCATAGCCCATGGATTAGCCTCATCGATGTTAGACTTTCTCCTTTTTTGTCTTCTCCATATCATCTCTACCATCACACTCTATTCCACCCATAGTGCTATGTCCATGGCTTGCGCTCATGTATTGCGTGAGAGTTGAAAATGTTGAAGCACATTAAAAAGTAATAAACCAATTGCTTGGCTAACACCGGGGTAGTGCATGTTTTATACTGTATGTTAAGAAGATGGAGCACAACAAGGCTATATGATTGTGTAGGGATAGCGTTCTTTAGCACTAATATTTTGAAAGACATGATTGCTTGTTGGTATGCCTTATTATTAATGTTTTTATGTCAAATTATAGACTATTGCTTTGAATCATAAGGATCTAAACATTCATGTCACAAAAGAAAAGATTTCATTGATGAACATGTTAGGTAGCGTTCACATCAAAAAAATTGTTTCTATCATTTACCTACTCAAGGACGAGCATGAATTAAGCTTGGGGATGTTTGATAGGTCTCCAATGTATATATATATTTTTTGTTTATTCCATGCTATTTTAGTATCAATCTTGAATGTTTTATATGCCATTATATATCATTTTTTGGGACTAACCTATTAACCTAGTGCCTAGTGCCAGCTATTATTTTTTACTTGTTTTTGGATTTTCAGAAAGTCAATATCAAACAGAGTCCAAAAGAAGAAAAAAATTTGGATTATTTTTTTCTAGACCAGAAGAGACTCTAGAAGGTTCGGGAGAAGACCTAAAGAGTCACGAGGGAGCGACAAGCTCGGGAGGCGCGCCCTAGGGGTAGGGTGTGCCCACCAGGCTTGTGGACCCCACGTGGCACCTCTTAACCTAATCCCATCTCTATAAATTCTCAAATATTCCCCTCAAATCAGAGAGCCACATGAAATACTTTTTTTGCCGTCGCAAGCTTCTGTTCTCTAGAGATTCCATCCAGAGACCTTTTCTGGCACTCTGCCAGAGGGGGGTCAACTGATGGCTTCTCGCCCCTCGTTGGTTACCCCAAGTGGAAGGTTTGAGATGCAGTGTAGCGGAAGTTTTCCCTTGGCAAAGATACCAAGGATCGATTTCCCCTGAGACTCCTGGTTTCAACAAGAAGGTGTCAACTGCTAACGGCGCCAGATATTAGCAATCAACTTGGACCTGCACACAGATACAAATAACTTTGCTCCCAACGAGTACAGAGAGGTTGTCAATCCCTCCGGCCTTGTCGTTTACAAAGGATCAAACGCAAGTGATAATAGTGATAGGTATTGCTGCAAATAGTAAGTAAAAGCGGAAAGTAAATAGCAGATGTGATCAGTGATGGTAATATGGACCGGGATCCCATGATGTTCACTAGTGACGTCTCTCTCCCAAAAGAAGATAAAACAGTTATGTGAGGTAAACGAATTACAGCTGGGCAATTGATAGAATTATGTGCGCAAACCAATGCTAACTATGTTGCAAGAAAGGTAGAGGTTCAAAGCATGGGCGGTACGCCAAGGCAAGTAGACCGAAATCCATCTGCATCTACTACTAATCATCCACCTTGAGATATCTATCCAGAACATCTCGCTGGTATTAATTTGCGAGTCCCACCCATAGTGTAAACTCAAAGCAACAGACAACTGCATTAAAAGAACTTTGCGTAAAGTAAACAATCCTTGCACCCGCGAGCACAAGCACCGTTGTTTTCCCCCTTGTGGCAATAGCACATCCCCTAGACTCATGTTTCTGTCACTCAAGCTAGTCATCGAGGGGCATGAACCCACAATCAAGCATAACGTTCCCTCTTGGAGTCACTACCTACTACTCGGCCAAAGCAATTAATAGCAACGGAGAACATGCAAGAATTACTTAAGAACATAAATATAAAAGAGGTAAATCAAATATATTACTCAAACACAATCTGAACATATTCTCACAATCCATCGGATCCCAGCAAACTCAACATAGCAACAGCATAAGGATTACATATGGGCCTCGATCATGTAGGGCAGCTCACGAGGTCTAATTAGTGAAGCACAAGAAGGGGAGGAGAACATCACATATCTACTGGTCATGGACCCATGGTCCAAGGGAGACTACTCCCAACTCATCCGGGAGGCATCCATGGTGGTGGAGAGGCTCCCGGTGGTGATCCTCCCCTCCGGCAGGGTGCCGGGAAGAGTTCTCCTGGTGCTCCCGATCTTGGAATTGCGGCGGCGGCGGAACAGAGACGAGATCACGAAAAAGGGTTCCGTCCTCGAGGTTTTCGGGACGTGTGTTAAATATATGCCAAAGGGGGGGCATCAGCGGAGGCCTGGGGGGCCCAGGCGCCCCCTCGGCGCGGCCAGGAGGGGGGCCGCGCCACCAGGGCGCCTGGAGCCCTGGTGGCCCCCCTCCGGCCCTACTTCGGCCGTGTGGAAGCTTCCGGAACGCTGATTTTTTATATAATTTTTCCGGGATTTTTCTGATAGTTTTCGTGACGGGAAAACCTGAAATACAAAAACAGCAGAAAACAGAAACTGGCACTGGGGTGCACTGAGTTAATAGGTTAGTCCAAATATGATCAAAAGTGTATGGAAGATTATAAATATCATAGCAATCTCACCCAAAAGAGGCATGGAGCAAGCAGAAATTATAGATACGTTTTGGACGTATCAACATCCCCAAGCTTAATTACTGCTCGTCCTCGAGTAGGTAAATGATAACAAGAATAATTTCTGTGGTGACATGCTATTAACCATATAAGGATTTTTCATAGTCATATGACAAAAGCTTACTGAGACAATGAATCTGTAGTAATTAAGTTGCCTTATGAGAAAATCACAAAGAACTGAAAGTTTTACAATATGATACTGAAACATCAAATAGATTTGTAATGAGCATGGTGTGCAAATATGATAAAGTGATATCTCGCTTGCCCCTTTAGTGAAGCAAAACATAAATGCAGGGGCACCTCCAAGGTTTAAGTGATGATTAGATACAATGATTTCAGAATAAACGATATCACAATCATGCAAAAGACAATGCTACTTTGGGACAATGCACATTACACTCAGAATGACAATCATGCTCTTAATAGTTGGTGCTTTAAAAGAAGGTGGAGACTCTCGAACCGTGGCTTTTGTTGGCAAAGTTGAAAACCGTAGTCGGAAACAAAGACAAAACATGTACCAGAGCTCTTGGTTTTAAAAACAGAGGTAATAATTATTTTTGAAATTATGCATGTTCCGTCAACGAATGCTAGCAGATAACTCAATCACTTCTTGAGATGGACAAGTTTCGAGGAACGGCTCCCGAATGAGGACGATCACATCCTCTTACTCTCCTTTGTTTATCACTGCCAAAGTTTTCTGATTTCTCATGAACAAAGCGTGAAGGAGGGTTTGTTTGTTATATTAATTTTGAGCCGGGCGCACTCTTTGCCAGTTCCTTCTCGTATTATGGGTTTGCACATTAGACATGCAATCCCGGGGTGAAGCTTGTCCAACTTAAAAAGATCATGAATTAACTACTACTTCCTCATGAACTAAAACAGAGGCACAAAATAGGAATGCTTCTTTTTTGAATAATTTCGAGATGGTACATGAAAGTCTTCGTTAGGAATGGGAGGTAAATACAATGTATAGGAAGGTATGGTGGACTCATATGGCATAACTGGTTTAAAGGATTTGGATGCACAAGCAGTCAGTCCGCTTAGTACAGGTGGAGGTTAGCAAAAGACTGGGAGCGACCAACTAAAAGAGCAATGACGGTCATAATCATGCAGAGCGACAAAGCAACATTGAATCAGGCATGGTAGTTATATCGCTACTCAGAAACAATAGGTCATCAAGGCTTGACAGACTTTCTTTACAGTCTTAAATATGCATGAACATACGCCAAGTCAATCAAAATAAATTCTTGAAGGAAGATATCGCTAAACCATACCACATCATAGGCAAACAAATCATGTTGGTACTCCAATAACACATTGGGAACCCCCCCAGCTATTTGAGACTAACCATAAGAAAACATGAACTACTAAGCGCCATTATGCACGTAGCATTTTTATCATAGACATATCAACCAATGCAACAGAAGCAAACTCTCTTAATAAGATAAGCATGATAACTAAAGAGAGTTCAAGCAACCAACTAAACAAAAGCTCTTTAAAAAGATAAGCACGAAAACTAAGAGCTAAGCATGATAGTAGCTATTGAAAGACAAAGAACACACACAGCAAGGATAGACATGAAAATTCTATGTTATGTTCTAGGTTGAAGTGGAGTGTGTTTCTCTCCCACACAAAGAAAGCTGAGTTCCGACTCGTTATGAAAAGCTAAAGAAAACTAAAAAGGAAACTAAGAGCAAGACGCTCCAAGCATAGCACATAACACATCAAGTGATAAAAATATAGTGGAACGAAAGATGAACTGATAATGTTGATGGAGAAGGGGATGCACGGGGGCATCCCCAAGCGTAGAAGCTTGAATCTTCTTGAATATTTCTTGGGGGTGCATGGGGGCATCCCCAAGCTTGAGCGTTTGACACTCCTGAATCTTTTTATCATCTTCCCTCGCACACTTGAAAACTCCCTTCATACATAACTCATCATAATCTGATTAGCGAGGTTAGTACCCATAATAAAATAATTGTTCCTTGCTGGAAATAAGGATATTCTTGAAGGTCTACTGTTTCTCAAGATTGCCAAAAGGTTTTTGCAAAGAAAAAGCAAGCTCAAGGTTTTCAAAATGAATGAAAGGCAAAGCAGGACAAAATCTGCGAAAAACAGACCAGCAGGTAGTAAATGATATTTTCGGGGCACTTCTGCAACTCTAATCAAAAAACTCAGAACAGAAGCACGAAAGACAATTGTATAGAGCACACTGTCGAAACAATTCACACCAAAAAGATTATCTGGTGATTTTATACGAATTTTTCTATCCAAGGACAGAATCTGTTTCCTGGACAGCACGTCACAACTTTTGAACTTTCTTGCAATCAGAGGCTACACTTGGCACAAAGTTGAAAAGTAAAGATACAATGATGATGCTACTGTAGTAACAACATCAAGACACAACAAAAGCAAAATAAAATTTTATTCATGTGGGCTGCCTCCCAAAAGCGCTTTCTTTTATGCCTTTAAGCTAGGCATAATGCAAAGAGATCAAGTTTTATCAAGAGTAAAAGAATAGCTAGCCCGTATAACGGACTCAAAAGGTAACTTAATCTTCTTTCGAGGGAAGTGTTCCATCCCTTTCTTGAGAGGAAATTGAATTTTATATTCCCCTCTTTCATGTCAATGATAGCACCAACGGTGCGAAGAAAAGGACGTCCCAAAATAATTGGACAAGAAGGTTCACATTCAATATCCATAACAGTAAAATCGACGGGAACTTAATTGTCATTGACGATGATAAGAACATCGTCGATCCTCCCCAAAGGTTTCTTTATGGAAGAATCAACAAGACGAACACCAAAAGAACAAGAATCAAAAGGTTTCAATTTAAGCATATCATATATTCTTTTGGGCATAATGGAGGTACTAGCTACAACATCACATAAAGCATAACAAGAGAAGTTATTCAACTTACTTTTAATCATAGGATCCCAACCATCTTCTAGCTTTCTAGGTATGGAGGCTTCTACTCTAAGTTTCTCCTCCCTAGCTTTGATGAGAGCATTAGTGATATGCTCTATGAAGGCAAGGTTAAGCGTGCTAGTGCGGGGATCTTTAGCCATTCTTTGTAGGAAGGTGACAACTTCCGAGATACTACAATTATCAAAATCAATTTTATCATTATTGAGCAGAATTGTAGTGTCATCTTCTTTGTTTGAATTGCTCTCGATTATAAGAGTTTGAACGTCTTCCCAAGTTTGGGGAAGCATAGGAGCATCTTTAAACTGAGGCTCATACTCTTTTCCTGGAAGACCATGCCATGGGCATAACTCTCCATCAAGACTAACATAATCACAAGGTTTATTACTTTTGTAGATCCCAACAGTGGTGATTGGCGTAATGGAAGAAGGGGTGTACTCCTCCCATTTAGTATTTTTGGTGGAATCCATAGCAGCAAGCAAGCAAGATAACTATTTTTGTGATTTTCGATAAAAGATACTAAAGCAAAAACTGAAAGGTAAACTACCAAGACTAAAAAGCAAAGGTAAAAGATAGCGTGAAACTCCCCTATCTTGAAGAGTGGAGTCCCCGGTAACGGCGCCAGAAAACTTTGCTTGATGGCTTCTCACCCCTCGTTGGTTACCCCAAGTGGAAGGTTTGAGATGCAGTGTAGCGGAAGTTTTCCCTTGGCAAAGATACCAAGGATCGATTTCCCTTGAGACTCCTGGTTTCAACAAGAAGGTGTCAACTGCTAACGGCGCCAGATATTAGCAATCAACTTGGACCTGCACACAGATACAAATAACTTTGCTCCCAACGAGTACAGAGAGGTTGTCAATCCCTCCGGCCTTGTCGTTTACGAAGGATCAAACGCAAGTGATAATAGTGATAGGTATTGCTGCAAATAGTAAGTAAAAGTGGAAAGTAAATAGCGGATGTGATCAGTGATGGTAATATGGACCGGGATCCCATGATGTTCACTAGTGATGTCTCTCTCCCAAAATACGATAAAACAGCTATGTGAGGTAAACGAATTACAGTTGGCAAATTGACAGAATTATGTGCGCAAACCAATGCTAACTATGTTGCAAGAAAGGTAGAGGTTCAAAGCATGGGCGGTACGCCAAGGCAAGTAGACCGAAATCCATCTGCATCTACTACTAATCATCCACCTTGAGATATCTATCCAGAACATCTCGCTGGTATTAAGTTGCGAGTCCCACCCATAGTGTAAACTCAAAGCAACAGACAACTGCATTAAAAGAACTTTGCGTAAAGTAAACAATCCTTGCACCCGCGAGCACAAGCACCGTTGTTTTCCCCCTTGTGGCAACAGCACATCCCCTAGACTCATGTTTCTGTCACTCAAACTAGTCATCGAGGGGCGTGAACCCACAATCAAGCATAACATTCCCTCTTGGAGTCACTACCTACTACTCGGCCAAAGCAATAAATAGCAACGGAGAACATGCAAGAATTACTTAAGAACATAAATATAAAAGAGGTAAATCAAATATATTACTCAAACACAATCTGAACATAATCTCACAATCCATCGGATCCCAGCAAACTCAACATAGCAACAGCATGAGGATTACATATGTGCCTCGATCATGTAGGGCAGCTCACGAGGTCTAATTAGTGAAGCATAAGAAGGGGAGGAGAACATCATATAGCTACTGGTCATGGACCCATGGTCCAAGGGAGACTACTCACAACTCATCTGGGAGGCGTCCATGGTGGTGGAGAGGCTCCCGGTGGTGATCCTCCCCTCCGGCAGGGTGCCAGGAAGAGTTCTCCTCGTGCTCCCGATCTTGGAAGCGCGGCGGCGGCGGAACAGAGATGAGATCGCGAAAAAGGGTTCCGTCCTCGAGGGTTTCGGGACGCGTGTTAAATATATGCCAAAGGGGGGCATCAGCGGAGGCCTGGGGGGGCCAGGCGCCCCCCCCGGCGCGGCCAGGAGGGGGGCCGCGCCACCAGGGCGCCTGGAGCCCTGGTGGCCCCCCTCCGACCCTACTTCGGCCGTGTGGAAGCTTCCGGAACGCTGATTTTTTATATATTTTTTCCGGGATTTTTCTGACAGTTTTCGTGACGGGAAAACCTGAAATACAAAAACAGCAGAAAACAGAAACTGGCACTGGGGTGCACTGAGTTAATAGGTTAGTCCAAATATGATCAAAAGTGTATGGAAGTGTATAAATATCATAGCAATATCACCCAAAAGAGGCATGGAGCAAGCAGAAATTATAGATACGTTTTGGACGTATCATCAACCACGGAGGGGCTCTGCATCAACCTTGCTACCCTTTCGATGATGTGTGAGTAATTTACCAAGGACCTACGAGTCCATAGCTAATAGCTAGATGGCTTCTTCTCTCTCTTTGATCTTCAATAAAATGTTCTCCTCGATGTTATTGGAGATCTATTCGATGTAATGATTTTTTGTAGTATGTTTGTCATCTGATGAATTTTGAGTTTATGGTCAGATTATCCATGAATATTATTTGAGTGTTATATGATATCTTTTACGCATGATTATTGTAGCTTTGTATTACTCTCCGATCTATTGATTTGGTTTGGCCAACTAAATTGATTATTCTTGCAATTGGAGATGTTCTTTGTGATGGGTTCAATATTGTGGTGATCTATATCCTAGTGACAGAAAGGGACAAGACACGTATTTTCATTGTTGCCATTAAGGATAAAAAGATGGGGTTTATTCATGCATGGGTTTACTTTTTCTACATCGTGTCATCTTTGTTAAGGCGTTACTCTGTTCTTTATGACCTTAATACTCTGGATGCTTGTTGGATAGCGGTTGACGTGTGTAGTAACAGTAGTAGATGCAGGCAGGAGTATGTCTACTTGTCTCGGACGTGATGCCTATATATGTGAACATTGCCTTGGATATCGTCATGATTATTCGCATTTCTATCAGTTGCCCAATAGTAATTTGTTTACCCACCGTATGCTATTTTCAAGAGAGAAACCTCTAGTGAAAACTATGGCCCTCGGGTCTACTTTTATCATATATAAAGATCCAAAAATACCTTGGTTCAATTATATTTACTTTATTTTATTTTGTGTTTTTTTTCAATCTATCTATCACTATGAGATTTGATCCTTGCAATTGACCACCGAGGGATTGACAACCCCTTGTTCGCGTTGGGTGCAAGTGTTTGCTATTTCATGTGTAGCTGCTGCTAACAAGGTGTTGCGCGGTTCTCCGACTAGATTGATAAGCTTGGTTCTTAACTGAGGGAAATACTTACCTCTACCGTACTGCATCATCCTTTCCTCTTCAAGGAAATCCCAACGCAGCTCACAAGTAGCAGCACTTCTAATCATCAATATATTTGCTTCATGTTGATGTTGAGCTTCATTGGCAAAGTTGATTCGTTGAGGAACTGTTAACAATGGCATCGGGAGCAATTATATGAGTAGGTGCAAGTTGCAATCAAGACCACATGTGATTGTGAGGGTTGATGCTCTTGCTATGTTGTGCTGCTTAATTTGGTTCAATTCATCGATGGCAAGGTTTCGCTTTTACAAGGTTCTGGCAATCGATCAACTCTGACTGTCGATGATCTGCTAATAGGTCCTTGGGCTTCACCATAGTGTAGAATAGTGAACCGTTGCATACACAGGAAGGTGCCAAAGATGGATGATCTTCTATGGGATCACGTGTATTAGAAGAAGTTTGGTGTGGGGGCGAGACTTTAAATTAAGTCTCTTCTTTCACACACATCAAGACTTAATCTAGCATCAGGAATCATCGCCTAAATTGTGGACGTATGTATATCGTATTACTTGTTAAATCTGGTTAACCACATAACTTAAATTATGCTAAAACCGATTAGAGGAGGTCTAACTTGTTTTTGTAGGGTATGCATATGATGTGGTATAGCCTTCATCATGATAATGAGTTCATGTATGAGATGATTGTATGTTGTAAAGTTAAGTGGCACGTGTGTCACGGCATGATGGCTGGAGCCACGAAATTGCCACATTGATGTAAATATCATAGTGATAGCCTACATGTTACAGGTGATGATGGGAACCGTACACGGAGGGCCCTGATGTGGATAAGGTGTACTAGGCACGGGATGAGGAACTATAATGACGTGCCACATCGAAATTGCTAAATTTGGTGCCACTACAATGTTTTCTGAAATGGTCACCACGAAAATATTTTCTGAAATTGCCGCCACGACAATGTTTTTGAAATGGTTGCCATGACACCGAAATATTGGTCGTCACCATGCTTCAACAAAGATTGAAGATAGATCACGGTGGATTCCCAGTGCCCAGGGTATACTATATCAAGCTTTCATGAATTTCCTGAGATGTTTATCTCTTTTTTGTATGCACCCTTTGATTGTGCAACAGTCAATAATTAGGGTGATCTCTCACATTAAATATCAAGATTAAAAGGTGCTCTTCCCAGTGTTGCAACCTTCTACGACATTCGAGCATCTCGGAGTGTGTCATGTTCACATGAGTACAAATAAGTTGAGAGATGTAAGATAGAGATGGTCACACCATGTATGTAGATAGCACTCGGTTGTCTTTAAGTTCTAGTAGAATCGTTGTGAGCTCGGAATACAAAGCATTGAAAGATGAACAAGATTCATATGGCATGATTGGCAATAGTTTACCCACGTATCATAGACCACCATCATCACCACCTACGGCGGTGTGAGCGGCTCAGCATGATAGGTTGCGCGTCTTATCGGTCATGTGAAGGCAATGGGGCCGATCTGCCATTTTGACTAAGGGAAGCGGTGCCTCGTGTCGCATCAAGGCAAACAATGAGAGGAGGGACCCATAGGCCTGGACAAACCATCAAAAACACTTGAGTATTTAACGAACAGCAACACCAACATACCATCTGTGAAGAGTATTCTAAGAGCATCTCTAGCAGACCACGTATAACGTACAGGCCCGCATAATTCCGGCGAGTATACGGGCTCGGCCCAATTTTCTGGACAGAACAGAGCCCGCGTACTCGTCCGGCCCATAATATTTTTTACCATGGCTCATAAAACCCCCCCTCCACCGTTATATATGCAGTTTCACCGCACGGATACGGGTCAAACTCTATCCGCCTCCGCTGCCAATCCGCCGCGATTCGCCTCCTCCTCTGCCCCAATTTCTCACTGATAGCCCAAGTATAGGGGATCGCAACAGTTTTCGACGGTAGAGTATTCAACCAAATATATAGATTCGACACAAGGGGAGCCAAAGAATATTTGAAGGTATTAGTAGCTGAGTTGTCAATTCAACCACGCCTGGAGATTAATTATCTGTAAGCAAAGTGATCAAGAGCAAAGTAGTTTGATAGTTTTGATAATGGTGATTGCAGCAATAGTAACAGTAACAGTGATGGCAGTAATTTTGTAGCAAGTGTAATAGTAGCAGCAACAGTAGTAACTTAGCAAGATCAATATGGGATCATAGGCATTGGATCGGTGACTTGCTGGATGATATTCATCATGTGACAATTATAACCTAGGGTGATACGGCACTAGCTCTAGTTCACCGATATAATGTAGGCATGTATTCCATAAATAGTCATACGTGCTTTACTAAAAGAACTTGCATGACATCTTTTGTCCTACCCTCCCATGGCAGCGGAGTCCATATTGTAAACTAAGGGATATTAAGGCCACCTTTTAATAGAGAATCTGAACAAAGCATTAACACATAGTGAATACATGAACTCCTCAAACTACGGTCATCACCGGGAGTGGTTTCGGTTATTGTCACTCCAGGGTTGCCGGATCATAACACGTAGTAGGTGATTATTACTTACAAGATCAGATCTAAAGCATGGATATAATGATGAATTCATAAACGGTTCAGACCTGAGTTCATGGCACCCGGGCCCAAAGTGACAAGCATTAGGCATAGCAAAGTCATAGCAACATCAATCTAAGAACTTAGTGGATACTAGGGATCGGGCCCTAAGAAAACTAGCTCGATTACATGATGAATCTCATCCAACTCCTCACCGACCAGCGGGCGTACGAAGGAATTACTCACTCCTGGTGGGGAGCATCATGCAATTGGTGATGGAGAAGGGTTGGTGATGACGAAGAACGAAGATCTCCCTCTCTGGAGACCCAAATGGACTTCAGATCTGGCCTCCCGGGGGAGAACAGGAGGTGACAGCGGCTCCATCTCATGGATAGCGATAATTCTTTCTCCCTCATTTTTCTCCAAAAATAGGAATTTATACGGTCCGGGTTTTCGTCTGCGGGGCCACCAGGTAGGTACAACCCACCTGGGCGCGCCAGGAGAGGGGGCGCGCCCTGGTGGGTTGTGCCCACCCAGGGGCCCCTCTCTAGTGGGTCTTGGCTCCACTAATTCTCTTTATTCCATAAAAAATCCTCGCAAAGTTTAGTTTCATTTCGTGAACTTTTATTTCTGCAAAAAAACAACACCATGGTAGTTTTGCTGAAAACAGGGTCAGTCTGGGGTTAGTTTCGTTCGAATTATGCAAATTAGAGTCCAAAACAAGAGGAAAAACGTGAGGAAAAGTAGATACGTCGCAGACGTATCAACTCCCCCAAGCTTAAACCTTTTCTTGTCCTCAAGCAATTCAGTTGATAAACTGAAAGTGAGAATGAAAATTGTTTATGAACTCTTTTGCTCTTGTTTGCATAAATAAGCTTAAACATCACCCAGGTTTTCAGCCAACATTATAGCTAACCATGTCAACAATAACATTTAAAGATTATATTAATTCATATCAATGACATAATTAGCTAGCGAGCGACAATAAGAGATCTCAAACAGCAACACGTTGTCAAAACAACCATGATATAATATGACAATAGTGGTATCTCGCTAGCCCTTTCTGAGACCGCAAAACATAAATGCAGAGCACCTCCAAAGTTCAAGAAGCGACTAAACATTGTAATTCATGGTAGAAAGGATCCAGTAATGCTAACACCCAACATTCACTACACACAATGCATAGGCATGACAACAGTGCTCTCAGATCTGGCGCTTATTAGAGAAGGTGATGACACAACATAAAAGTAAATAGAAAGTTCCTTCGCAGAGAGAAGCAGTGCTTTGCAGAGGCGCCAAAGCTCAAGTTTTTAAAACAGAGGTAAATGATATTTTGAGAGGTGCACCCTTCTCATTCACTTCACTACTATCAGCTATCGACATCTCCCATGCTAAACGAGCTAGTGGCGGTTCCCAAGCATAAAAGTAAATGTTTGAACTCCATTGGGAGTTTTTGTTTGTTTATTTGTAAGCTTTTTCTTTTTGCAGTTTGGGAATAGGAATCCCTATTACCGCCCTTTTCTCGTGCAATGGCGAGTTAATAAACACTCAACCTGATAATAACCCGCTTAGCATGGAACTACCGACCACCTCATGTCGTTCCGTGAACGATCCAGACACACAAAAGAGGATATTTATTTGAAGGTTTTAGAGGTGGCACATGCAAATTTACTTAGGACGGCAGGGTAATACCACGTATAGGTATCTGGAATAACTTTGAGTTTTAGAATTTGATGCACAAGCAGTATTCCCGCTTAGTACAGGTGAAGGCTAGCAAATAAGTTGGGAAGCGGCCAGCTAGAGAGCAACAATGGTCATGAACATGCATCATGCATAATAAACATTGGACACCCGCATGAGTAGGATATGGACACCATGAACATAAATATCATAGAGGCTATGTTGGTTTTGATTCAACTACATGCATAAACATGTGCCAAGTCAAGCCACTTGAACATTCGGAGGAGGATACCACATCATCATACTGTTTCACAATCATTTTAACGCTATGTTGATATCCAAGATAAATCAGTATTAACTCCTAGCTACTTATGCATGGCATGAGAAACTATAATCTCTAATTGTCATGGCAAACATGTTTAATCATAATGGGTTGAATCATGGGTACTAGGTTAAACATATTTACACAAACAGAACAAGTCGAGTTCATATCAGTTTCTCGTTGCCATGGCCAGTTCATCAAATATCGTCATTATTGCCTTTCACTTGCACGGTCGAATGATATGAAAATAATAATAGTGCAAGAGTGTCATGGACTAAGCTGGAATCTATAAAACATTTTATTCAACATGAGAAGACAAGGTAAAATGTGCTCTTTATTAGTTCAACAATTATTCATATGAGAGTCACTTAACATTTTCATCGTGGTCTTCTCCTCGGTACAACTCGAATAAAAGGAAAAGAAATTCAGAGAAATACGCTGAAATATTTTTTCGATTTTTCGGTTTTCTTGAACACGCAAATACAAGGAAAAATAAAAAACTAGAAAAATTATTTACACGGGAAAGCTCCCAACAAGCAAAAGAAGAACAAGGAAATCTTTTGGATTTTCTTTTTAGTGCTACTACTAAGCGTGCAGAGAAAGTAAATTACTACAACTAATTTTTTTTGGTTTTTCTAAAGTTTTTCAAACACACAAGAAGAAAGCAAGAAAATAAATTTAAGCCTGGATGATACAATGGAAAAGTGTGAGCATCATGTGACGCCCCCGATTTGACCGTACACTAATCATGCACGCAAATGTGTACGACCAAGATCAAGGACTCACTGGAAGATATCACAACACAACTCTAGACACAAATTAAAATAATACAAGCTTTATATTACAAGCCAGGGCCTCGAGGGCTCGAATACATAAGCTCAAAAACACAAGAGTCAGCGGAAGCAATAATATCTGAGTACGGACATAAGTTAAACAAGTTTGCTTTAAGAAGGCTAGCACAAATGTAGCAACGATCGAAAAGGCAAGGCCTCCTGCCTGGGACCTCCTAACTACTCCTCGAAGCCGAACTCCACGTAGAATCATCCTAGTGATCTTCTCGCTCTTGGACTCCATCAATCTGGTTGCATCATTCGAGAAGAAAGGACAAAAGGGGAAAAGGGGGAGAAAAGCAACCGTGAGTACTCATCCAAAGTACTCGCAAGCAAGGATCTACACTACATATGCAATTATATCTGTGTAAAGGGGTAATATTTGTGGGTTAAACTGCAGAATGCCAGAATAAGAGGGGGATAACTAATCCAATCGAAGACTACGCTTCTCGTAACCTCCATCTTGCAGCAGAAGATGTGGGTAGCTGGAAAGTAACAAGTATCCTCGCTTCTCGCCGCCTCCGTCTTGCAGTAGTAGAATGGAGTAGATGGTAAGTTCACCAAGTAACATCTTATAGCATAAACCTACCCGGCGATCCTCCCGCACATCACCCTGTGAGAGAGCAACCACCGAGTTATATCTGGAACTCATCTGGGTGTGTTTTATTAAGTATCCGATTCTAGTTGTCATGAGGTCAGAGTACAACTCTGGGTCGTCCTTTAACCGAGGGACACGGCTATTCGAATAGATTAACTTCCCTGCAGGGGTGCACCACATAACCCAGCACGCTCGATCCCATTTGGCTGGACACACTTTTCAGGGTCATGCCCGGCCTCGGAAGATCAACACGTCGCAGCCCTACCTAAGCACAACAGAGAGGTCAGCACGCCGGTCTAAGTCCTAAGCGTGCAGGGGTCCGGGCCCATCGCCCAACGCACACCTGCACGTTGCGTACGCGGCCGGTGAGCAGACCTAGCAACCTCCATTACTAAGGAAGTTACGTTACGCGGTCCAACCCGGCGCGTGCCGCTAAGCCGTTGACGTCAAGAAGGCTTCGGCTGATACCACGACGTCGAGTGCCCATAACTATTCCCACGTAACTGGTTAGTGCGTATAGGCCAATGGCCAGACTCAGATCAAATACCAAGATCTCGATAATCGTGTTATTATGAAATCACCACGGACAACGACCAGGGCCAGGCCACCTCTCCACTGGGTTTCTCAACCTGCCCTGTCGCTCCGCCACAAAGATCCACTCGGGGGGGGGGGGCGTCGGGATCTCAGGCCCATCACTACCTGGATGGAACCACCTGTCCTTTCAGCCCCCACATCGAATCACTTGCGGGTACTCAATTAGTCGACCCGACTTTAGTCACATCATGTGTCATGTAAAGTATGAGTATAGTATATACCCGTGATCACCACCCGAGGTGATCACGGCCCGATAGTATAGCATGGCAGACGGACAAGGATGTGGGGCCACTGATGGAATACTAGCATCCTATACTAAGCATTAGGATAACAGGCAAAGGTATCAACAGTGGTAGCAACAATGACAGGCTATGCAGCAGAATAGGAGTTATCGAATCATCAACATTAGAAATTCTAATGCAAGAGTAAGAGAGAAGTGAATAGGCGATATCTGGTGATCAAGGGGGGGGTCTTGCCTGGTTGCTCTGGCAAGGAGGGGGTCGTCGTCGACGCAGTCGCTCATAGTGGCACCGTCAGCAGTCGCAGTCCCGATGTCTATCGGAGAGAAGAGGGGGGAGAAACATAAAATATAAAGCGAACATCGCACCACAAAGCATAACATGGCAAAACGCGGTGCTACGTGTGACCTAACGCGATACTAAGTGATATTGGTGAGGATGGAAAACATCCGGGAAGGTATTCCCGGTGTTCAGCGTTTTCGGACAGATGAACCGGAGGGGGAAAGTTGCGTGTTCGCTATGCTAGGGATGTGTCGCACACAAACGGGCTGCGTATCCGGATTCGTCTCGTCGTTCCAAGCAACATTCATATATAATTTTTTTTCATCCGAGTTACGGTTTATTTTATGTGATTTTTCAAAGTTTTATTAATATTCTACAATTATTATTAATTCGAAAATAATTTAAATAGTAAAACGCTATGTGCACACAGGACTGTGTACACAGAAGTATACACATGCTGACATGTGGGTCCAGGCGGTCCCAGTTATAGACTCGTTTAACTAACACACACTAATTAGCAGGTTAATTAAGTTAATTAAACTTTTAATTATATAAAAATTATTTATTATTTATTTATTTATTTAAAATCCTTTTTTTCGTGGGCCCCAGACGTCATAGGCCCACAGGGGCCAAAGCGGGCGGCGGTTTAACGGGCTTGTGGGTGCAGGGCGTCCGTGCCCGAACGGGCGTGTGCCCGGGTGCCGCCCCGGGGCTGGCGCCGAGCGCCGGAGGTGGTCGCCGGTGGGCATCAGATGGTCGACGGCGGGCGTCCGGTGGACGGGTGCGGGCTGGAGGAGGGCGCGGTGGCTGGGGGCTAGAGATAGGGGCGATGGCGGCGGGCGGAGCCGGCGGCTGCGGGGCAGAGGCCAGGGCACATGGTGGGGCTGGCAAGCCGTGGGGAGGCCGAGCAGTGGAGCGGCGAGCGGCGGGAGCGGCCACGAAGCGGGGCGGCAGCAGCACGCAGGGGAGTAGGCGGGCCGGAGCCGCGGGGGAGCAGCAGGGGGTGCGGCAGCGATGTCGATGGGCGTGTGCCGGGGGTGGAGCGGCCATGGGGAGCACGAGCGGCACGGAGAGGGGCTTGCGGGCGTGTTGGAGCTGAGCTCCGGCCATGGTGGGATGAGCGAGCGCGGGCCCGAGCGACTAGAGCCTGGCGGCGGGGCGTGCACGCAGGCGACGGGCAGGGCGGTCGGGAGCAGTGGGTGCGGCGCAGCCGCGGCGAAGCATCACGGCGGCGCGGCTCAGCAAGGAGCGATGGGCGCGGCTGCGGGCGCGCAGTGGGTGGCGACGGGGACGAGCAGAGCGGGGCCAACGTGGGGCGAGTGGTGACCACGGCCAAGGCGTGAGGCAGAAAATGGGGGAGGCCCGAGTCCTCACCCGCATTGATGGGAAGAGGGGGCGGCAAGGCTCGGTGTGGCCGTCGGGGAGGAGGTCGAGGAGGCGAGCGTCGACGATAGGCGGCGGGGTGACGACGAGGACGATGATGAGGCGAGGGCGTCGAAGGGGGTCGAGGCTTGTTCCCCGATCCAGATCCAGACGGAGGAGAAGACGGGGGTGAGTGGGGGCGTGGGATCTAGGTCACGGAGAGGGGGTTGTGAGGGCCATATAGGCCAGTGCGGCTGGGCCGGCCAGCTGGGCCATTCGGCCCAATGGAGGGGGGGGGGCTTTTCTGTTTATTTGTTTTCGGTTAGCCTTTAATGTAATTTAGTATAATTAAAATACAATACAACTTCTAAATTAGTATCATCTTTTAACCCATTGTCTCAAAAGCTTAATCCCTAAATAAAATGTTTTAACGTTTTATAATTTATAGAAGTCATTTTATTAATGTTTTAGTATTGTTTCAATTACCTTGGTGCATTGAATTATTTAATAAAAATGTGGTTTCTCCACCAATATTATCTAGAGAATATTTGTCACAACCAGAACATTATAGTTTTAAAATTTGGAGACTTTTACCGTTTGACTTGATTTCGAATTTTGATTCCGCACGGGATTGAACCACCGGGAGATTAATAACAGTGAGCGCGGTGATGTGGCATCATTAGCAGGGAATTACTGTAGCTTAAATATCCGGGCGTCACAATTCTCCTCCACTACAAGAAATCTCGTCCCGAGATTTAGGAGGGGAGTAAGGGGGAAAGTTCTAGTTACGAAAATCTAACGGATCTTCCCGGTCCTGGCTGCCCTTTCGAAGAGGTTGATCCCTTTCGTTGATGTCTTCAGTTCTCTGCTTCAAGTCATCGTAATCAAGTCATCATCCTTTCTTCGGGATCTCCATCGTCCTACGAATGTGACCAGGGAAAAATATATCCGGAAGAACGCTTCTCCACAAAGCTGGGCATCTGACGGTGAACTCAATGGGAAATACACGAGGTACCCCACGAGTTGTATTTCAGTGAATTCGTTGAGTGCAATATACGATGGTACCAAAGTTTCAAATGGTTAGGCATTAATTCGATGCCTAGACAGAAGCTGGAATGGGGGCTTGAACAACGAGAATAACATGGTGTTTGATTCCAGGATGATTAAGGGTATAGAATTTAGCTCGTGAATCTCATACGAAGCCTGGTGCAAAGGATACATTAGAATTTGGATCGTAAAGAAGAGTCAGGTTTTAATCCAGTGGACCTGTGGGTTATGGGCCCACCATGTGGATTGAAAGTAGGAAGGGTGGTGACATCTTGCACAACCGCGAGAGGGAGGCATGTGAGTGGATAGCTTGTCAGCTATGTCGGCAACAATGTCGGAACCAAGGACGGGGAACAGAGAGAACCATTTTCCCGCTCGTTCAAACGAGGCGAACCAATAGGCAAAGTTCTTGCCCATCGGTGGTTACCGGAATGTTATCAACAATAGTAACAAGTTCTTACTGCCGGACTTATACACCGAGGTGTTTACATAAGCAGAAAATTATTACTGCTTAGATTATATGTAGATCAAAGAAAGGTTAAACAAACAAATGGAAAGGAAAATTGTGATTACACACAATTAATAGGATTATATCCTTCCCATGGACAAGCAGATCATGGCATACAGGGTAAGAGAGCAAGTACCCAACCAATTAGATAAAGATGCAACGATTAATCAAGATGTTACCCATACAATGGTGTTTGAATAACTGACCAAGAAACATTTAGCATTGGGCTTCAAATGCTCTTGTTGAAAATCAGAGTACCACATACATGCTTCAAGATAGCATTGGCATGGTCTTGAAGTAAAGGTCGGACTTGGATACACAACAGATTCATCAGGAACAACTTATAGAATAAGTATTACAATTTCCTCCTGGGAGAATGGTTATCCTTGCAAAAGAGATTATAATGTTAGGTCCTCCAGCCAGGGGTGATAGGCATGACATCATATTACCGAGTCATCAAAGGACCAATATTATAACTCCTGGAAAGTTGTCCCAGCCATCATATCTGACCGACATTCAGCTCCGATTGGTGTCATGATACCTCAGACTCGGGATGTTCGAGAAGGAAAGGTGCAACATAAATCGACGAAATGACATTGCAAGATTCTCGGGAAATGAACTATGGGAGCGGTTTCCCGAAACAATAGTTCATCATTAAAACAAGTAGAGGATGATGAGGTGGCTGATGGCTCAGCGACAATTCATCGAGAATTCCAAATGGATGGATTTCCACAATAATGTGAACAAGAAGATGACACTTGTCAAATCAAATGATATAATGTTGTATGCTCGAGGAAAACATACACCATTAGTTGAAGGTTTGCCCGAAATATGACCTTGGGCAGCAAGATCAATGTTAGAGTGTGTAGGATCGAAAGTATGTCTAGAGGGGGGGGGTGATTAGACTACTTGTATATATAAAAATTCTGCCTTTTGACAAAGAACAGTTTTTGGTAGTTTCACAATTATGATCAAGTCAAGAATCACCCTACACATGCATTTCTAGAGTATAAGCAGCGGAAAGTAAATTGCACATGTAGTAAAGGGAGGTGGAGAAGAGCAAACGCAATTTTGGAGACGCGGTGATTTTTCCCGTGGTTCCGATAGGTGGTGCTATCGTACATCCACGTTGATGGAGACTTCAACCCACGGAGGGTAACGGCTGCGCGAGTCCACGGAGGGCTCCACCCACGAAGGGTCCACGAAGAAGCAACCTTGTCTATTCCATCATGGCCTACGCCCACGGAGGGCTAGCCTTACTCGGGGTAGATCTTCACGAAGTAGGCGATCTCCTTGCCCTTACAAACTTCTTGGTTCAACTCCACATCTCAATGACGGAGGCTCCCAAGCGACACCTAACCAATCTAGGAGGCACCACCCTCCAAAAGCTAATAGATGTTGTAGATGATGATGAACTCCTTGCTCTTGTGCTTCAAATGATAATCTCCCCAACACTCAACTCTCCTCACTGATTTGGCTATGGTGGAAGAAAGGATTGAGTGGAAAGCAACTTGGGAAGGTTAGAGATCAAGTTTCATATGGTAGGAGTGGAGCAACTTGATCTCAACACAAGGGTAGGTAGTTCTCTTCTCAGAAAGTGTAAGGTAGGAGTGGTAGTTCTTTCTGATGGCTCTCTCCACGAATGAAGAGGGGGTGGAGGGGTATATATAGCCTCCACACAAAATCCAACCGTTACACACATAATTGAGCAATCTCGGTGAGACCGAAGTGGACAACTCGGTCAGACCGAAAGTTCAAATAATGTGAACGTTGGGGTTTTCGGTGGGACCGAAAATACCATCTCGGTTATTCCGATTTGAGCAAAGACAGGAGCATACCAGTTTCGGTGGGACCGACTTCATCATCTCGGTGACACCGATTTGATGACAGAAGGTTACAGAAGCTTGGCAGACCATGTTTCGGTGAGACCGATTTCAAACTCGGAATATCCGATTTTTCTAGGGTTTGGCTTATGGCTGAGGTGGTTCATCTCGGTGTGACTGAGTTTGGATAATCGGTGGGACCGAGATTACTTATGAGTGTATATTGTAGTGAAGGTTGCTGATAGTTGAAGGAGATATATCACTAAGCACTTGAGCAACCAGATCATCAACACAACCTCATCCCCTTTTAATAGTATTGGCTTTTCCTATGGACTCAATGTGATCTTGGATCACTAAACCAAAAATGGAGTCTTGAGCTTTTGCCAATGCTTGCCTTAGCATTTTGAGGGGTCCACTTCTTCAGTCATTGCCATACCCATATCACTGAACTTCTCTGAAATGATTCTCAAGTAACTATTAGTTCAATGATATATATGTTGTTATTAATTGCCAAAACCACCCGGGGATTAGTTGCACTTTCATAGTGACGATTCAATAACCAATAGTCTAAGAACGAACTGTCGATTGTTAACTTCAAAGCAAGAGGGTTGCTAGAATGTAATGCCCAGGATGGGACTATACCTCCTACGTGTCGAGGCACGACTTAAAGGTATAAGCCCATCCTAGAATGATCTCAAGTTTGGTATCTTTGCACGACTCATGTAAAAGAGGGATTAAAATGCAAAAGGAGATAGTTGGCTTACACTCGCAACTTCACACAATACATTACATAAGCAAGACATCATTCAAAACATCACAGCCCATCTAAGGGTAAGATCCAAAAGACGACATACCAAACAACATAAAGCCACAGGTCAGGATCGAATCCTAGTAGAAACCACTACTGAACGTCGAAACGTAACAAGCATACGGCCAAACTCTTCATCAAACTCCTGGTGAAGTACTGAACCAACTCCTGCATCAACTCGGCTGAACCTGCATCTGGTGTGGTGAAGTAACTGTGAGCCACAGAGGACTCAGCAATCCCGTTCCCGGGTAACATGACTATTTAAGCCTTGGGTGTGGATAAGGCTGAAGGGAAGAACAAGAGGTGAAGAAACAACAAGAGTCTGCAGCAGCAACTAGCACTAACTTACGTAATAGAGAGCGAGAAGCGAAGGTGCCTCGGTCGAGAGATGATCACGAAGTGATCCTAACTAAAGCCGGTCAAACATAACCCCACCGTGTTCAACTCCCGAATCCCTATTCGGAAATTGACAGTCACGGTACACACGCTGGTAGTGTATTCGAAACATTGTGTCAAGTTATCTACAACCGGATATTAACAAGCTCCCATCTGCCACATAACCGCGGGCACGGCTTTCGAAAGTTCAAACCCTGCAGGGGTGTTCCAACTTGACCCATTACAAGCCCACGATCCGCGGAGTCGCAACTCCATAGGTGGGAAGACCCGAGTATTCTCGGAATCCCGTGCTCAAGTTAAACCGAACTAAGGTAAGGCTAACCCAGCAAATCCTCCCGGCGTGTCGACACCCTGATAGTAGCCGCGCGTATCTAAGTCTCAGGACACAACCGGATGGGCGATGCTACAGGACCCAATCCTCGAGTTTCCCCGTGGTGGTTCCCGCAGGCTCCCCGTTTGGGACCAACACCATCAGCACTGGCCCCCCTGCTATGTAGAATTAGGAATCCTCGAGGGAGCGACCCCCTATGCAAATTTAATTATTTAATTAAGTTGTTATTATGAGGCAAATAGTACCAAATGTTGGGACTTGCTGGAAAAGACTTAGCACTTAGCGGTTTATCAAGGGGGTCCCATACACCCCAACAGTGTTAGGAACACATAATCAAGGAACATAACACCGGTTTATACGGTTCCTAACGGCATGAGTGGAACAAATCACCAAGCAAAAGGCTTAGCCTTCCACCCTGCCAGTATATAGATGATTTCATTTTAAGCATTTATATAGTGTGATATAACCCAACCAAACTTCAACATGAAGCAAGCATCTTCAATCTTCACCTGCAACTAACAATGCTATAAGAAGGGCTGAGTGAAGCGCACTTAGCCAAGCAACGGTTTGCATAGGAAGGGTGGTTAAACAGGTTCATGGTTACAAGTAGGAGGCTGACAAGAAAGACATGGGCATCGAGGCAAAACTATAGAACGGAACTACTAGCAATAGACAAAGATAGTAATGGTATCCGGGTTCGGTCATCTTGCCTGGGATTCCGCGAGGGAGAAGAACGGATCCACGAAGTAGACGGATCAACAGTCGAGCGAATCCTCACAACTCCGGAACGAAACCGAAGCTAACAAGAGAAGCAACCCGGAAAGAAAGAAACAACACGGTAAACACGCAAACATCAACATGGCATACGATGCACATCCAAGTATGATGCATGTCCGGTTTAAAATATGCAAGGCATGGCAAAGTGCACAAACAAATACTACAAGTTAAGTGGAGCTCAATATGCAACGAGTTGCATATTGACGAAACACCACATTTTTAATTATTTAATTGACTCTCGTTATTTACAAGACAAGATTAAATGTTTTTAACATGGCAAGATGTGAAGCATAATAAAACTACACTATTAAGACATTTTAAATGAGGCCGGAAATAACAGCAACATATCCGGAAAATCCCCATGAGCATGTTTAATAATTATAAGCAAACAATAATTAACATTTTAGTGTTGTTAACATGATGCGGATGACATGATCAAGTTTATGCAATTTTATTAAAAGGTTAACAAGAAGAAGATAAGAAGCATTTGTCACCGTGGTGGAAAGAAAGGGTGCCACGGCAACGATTCCGAAAATGATGCCACGGCAACATATCGCTTCCGGTAACTCGTTGAGAGACCGATGCAAAAGATAGAATCGACGTGAGCAAGTCGAACAAGATGAAAGTGGGTTGGTCCCGTTGCCGGGTTCCCACGAGTCGGCGACGAGGCAACCGAGGAACATGACAAAAGGGACGAAACGGACACGAAGCACACAAGGGAGACATTTCATACAACACAACAAGCATATACACACAGGTCATCCACGGGGTCGTCTCGTTATACCTTTGAAGCGTGCGTTTCGGGGCGGTTCGAGACGTAGAGGAAGGAGTCGTTCTCACGAGTCGTAGAGGAAGTAGTGGTTCACGTTTCCGAAGAGGAAGTAGTTGTTCACGTCATCGTGTCGTGGTACTTGGCGAATTCCTCGTTTCCGGGCGACGGTAGTGGTACTCGCGGTCGTCGAGCGACGGTAGTGGTACTCGGGGCGACGGTAGACGTTCACGGAGCTCGTTTTCCCGTAGATGTTCGGGTCGGTGTCGTGGTACTTGGGGTTCTCGTTTGCGACGGTAGTGGAAGTAGTGGTACTTGGCGTCGGTAGACGTACACGGGGGTCGTCGAGCGTAGGGGTACTCATTTGCGTAGATGTTCAAGTCGTCGGTAGTCGAACTTGACGAAAGGCTGTAGTTGTACTCGGGTCGTTGCGGTCTTGCGTATTGTCGTGTAGGCGTACATGGTTCCCTGTCAAGCTCAACAGCACAATCAACACACAAAAACAACAACGGCAGCACGGCGAGGCGCTGCGGAACCAGCCGGCGAAGAGGAGGCAGCAGGCCTCGGGGTCTTGCGCAGGAGACGAAGGACGGCTACAGGTTGCTGTGGTGCACGGAGGCGGGGCCTCGGCCTCGGCGCTGCGGATCCAGAGGGCCGGAGGACGAGGCAGGGCGAGAGAAGAGGCGGCCGGCGCGCTGCTCGGGTCGCTGGCGAACGGCAGCTCCCCTGGCCGCGGGCGGAGGACAGAGCGCGGAGGAGATGCAGGGTCGCGGGGCGCCGGGCCTGGCCGGGCTTCTGGATGGGGCGCGGAGGCTGCGAGGACGACGGCCCCAGGCGCTGGGAACGGAGGGAGGACGCGTGAGGAGGAGCTGCGAAGAAGGGCGTGGCGAGAGCTTCTGGCCAGCCTGAGAGGAAGGCCGAAAGGCTTGGTGCGGGGCGATGGCCTCCCTGGCCCGGCGGCTGGGTGGCGGCTCGCCCTCGGGGCGCCAGGAGGCGAGGCAGAGGGAACGGGCGCTCAGCGGGAGAGAGGAGCGACGGGGTGCGAGGGGATGCGGGACGAGCGGTCGGGGCGAAGGGGAGGAAACGGACGAGGGAGCTGCGGTCCTGGCGGCGGGCGAGGGGAACGAGAGGAGATGGTTAGCGCTAGGGTTCGCCAGCTGGTCGGGCCAGGAGATAGATGGGCCTTGAGGCCTGGAGGCTGGGAGGGATAGTGGCCTGGGCCTGGAGAGGAGGAGAAGGGAGTTTTCTTAATTATTTTCTTTAGCAGAAAAAAATAGAGATAGCCAAAAATAACAAGAAAAGGCCACGAACAAGGATTAGAAGAGGGAACATTTTGAAAGGCTTTACGGAATAAAACCAACCCAACAAAATAGGGAAAAACAAACTAAAATAAATAGCTTGCCTTAAAGGAGTTTGAAAGGAGTCTAGATTTCTAGGAGGAGCCTCGAAAATAACGGAAAAGAATTATAGCAAGGTTTTGTAGGAGAACTCGAAGTGGAAAAGACATGGGGAAAATATTGCAAGTGTGTTGCGGGTAATACCAAAGAAATGGAATATTATTATATAGCTCCCTAAAATATTGAGAGGCTTTTATATGTTTTAAAGAGAAGACATTCTTCCCTCGATTTAAATGGACCAAAGGTCCACATGATTTATTTAGGTTGAGATGCAAAGATTAATGACATGATGGCATGATGACATGATGCAATGCAAAAATAAATAACACAAGCACAAACGAAACACACGAGAGACCCGGAACATCTGGAATCTTCTGGAATCTTCTGGGACGTCGGTCTCGGGCGTCACATAGAAGTACAGAACTCAAGCAACATCATTAGCATATTGGTATCCCGGTTAAAAACAACACGGGGACCAAGGAGGAATGGTGATGGTGAGAAGTATCATCATACCAAGAATTTCTAAGAGGTGGAGCAATCCCCACAACATTCTCGACATAAAAGACAATAATACTTCAAGGCAGAACACAACACTAGATGGAGAGCAAGTTGTATTCATAATGTGGACAAGTTTGCGATGAAAGGAAGTCAAGGGTGTTGTCGATGATAATAAAAATCATCGAGGGCAAGGAAGGTATGTCTCATCATGGACACAATTGACATCTCGGAAGAAGTCAAAGTGTTGAAGGTGATCCGACACATTTGCCAGGAGGTTTCAAGAGGGTGCAATCAAACAACAACGGCAACAAGCAAGGGAATGACGAACTGGCAAGTTATAGGATCAATATATAAGATGCAAGCTCGGAACCAAAGTTGCCTTTCAAGACAAGCAACATGATGTTGAAAGCTCGACATAAGTCGTGCTCACACACTAAAGAATTCGTGCACCAAAAAAGGATGAGGTAGTACAGTCAAAGATAGCAAGACCAGGATGTAGTCAATAGTCTAGGAATGACCAGATTCAGTTCAGAATTTCCCAGTAAAAATACTAGGGTTATTTGATTGGTAGTGCGGAATAATTTCACTAGACGATGTCCTCATTTGACAGCAACTCAGAACTCGTAGAGCGAATACGACAAGGAAAGACATTACTTCAACAAGTTAGTATGATGTGGTGCAATGGCAAGACATCTTCGAGATATCAGGGGGTAATACTCGAAGGTAGAACATGATAGAAGTAGAACCGGACAATTTCTATGACAGTAGATACTTCAACCTTGCCAAAAATAGACGAGGCACTAGAATGAATTCCCATCAGATATACCGGATCAGGACAGCATGGTCGGAACCATACCTGTAAGGAATCAATTCAAGAATACCGAAAGAATCATACGGCTGGATAATCATTTTGCAAGAAGCTTCCGAGACGGTCTACATCATATTCATGGGCATGAACACAAAGTTCAAGGTCGACTCCCACTTCTTTAATGCATATCATTTCATTCACCTCTCGCTTTGATAAAACTGTAGTGTTGGAATTTTATCTGGTAAAACACCGAAAGAGTATGACTTGTGAAAACTTATGGGTTCTCACGGATTAGGGGAAGGCATAGGTTCAACCCATCGGGCATCTTAGTAACATATACCTCAAGCTTCAAAAGTAAATAAGACAAGCTTGATAGTAGAGCATGGTTGACAAAAGCAGAGGATACAATTTACCAAAGGCATTATGTATCAGGGGAAGAACTCACAAGGTGATTGAATATGAAGGACACCATCGGATAACAATCCAACAATGGATCGGGTGATCTACAACGGAGCTGATGTGAGTATCGGTACTCACTCGGAGGAAGAAAGAATGCAGATGCATCAGATTCAAGAATCAATTGAATAGTCTGATGCTTAAATAGAAAGAAATTATGGTTTACAAAACGAAGGATCAAAAGCAGACGCTCTGATCAAGGATGGATAAGTTGAAAACACTTAGTTGGACAATCAATAAAGGTTTGAATTGCCGAGAACCAACTCATGTCCGGAATGACGTCTGAGCCGGAAGATAATTTTAAAAAGTATAACCTGATGACTGTGTGCATACGCACACATTGAATCAATAGGCTCAAAATGGCTAAGACAAGGGATGTTAACGAAGACTACTAGTCATATGGAATTAACCATATTGCCAGCAGGCAAGAATTTCAAGAGTAACAGGCTGCAGAGGATTTTTGAAAGATCAAAAAGTATTCCGAAGAATATTGTTAGACACATCAACAATCGAGAAGAACGGATTCTCGATAAATGTGAGGAAAAAACCGTAAGGGTTTTCATGTGAAATAAAACTGCAAGACAGTAAACTCAAAGGATTCTCGGGACAACGGAGAATATTTTGAGGCATCTTGTAACAACAAAAGCGACGAGGAATGATCATGAGAATTACAAGTGCATGCAGCTATCCATAGGGACAGATCGGTGGCAGTGAATTGCAAAGGCGATGAGCACAAGGATCTCGGAAAAATATCGAGGGATACCCTCAGAATCTTCTGACGAAGCAGTTGATCTTGTGGAATGAGGGCTCTCCGAGAGAAATAGTTGCGAGAACCTAGAGTCGGAGTTAGTAAAATCTTTTAACCCGAATAGAAGAGACATCAGATTCCCAGAGCATAGAAGGGGAATAAAAAGATCCTAACACCACCCATTGGTGCTGTGGGCTCGTAAGCCACACAACAAGTTAGTAATTTTGTTTTTCAAAGACTAGACTCAACTTCGGACAAGGAGTTGGAAAGGGGGATTCCTACAGGCAGTCGGCTCTGATACCAACTTGTGACGCCCCTGATTTGACCGTACACTAATCATGCACGCAAATGTGTACGACCAAGATCAAGGACTCACTGGAAGATATCACAACACAACTCTAGACACAAATTAAAATAATACAAGCTTTATATTACAAGCCAGGGGCCTCGAGGGCTCGAATACATAAGCTCGAAAACACAAGAGTCAGCGGAAGCAATAATATCTGAGTACAGACATAAGTTAAACAAGTTTGCCTTAAGAAGGCTAGCACAAATGTAGCAATGATCGAAAAGGCAAGGCCTCCTGCCTGGGACCTCCTAACTACTCCTCGAAGCCGAACTCCAGGTAGAATCATCCTCGGGATCTTCTGGCTTTTGGACTCCATCAATCTGGTTGCATCATCCGAGAAGAAGGGACAAAAGGGGAAAGGGGGAGAAAAGCAACCGTGAGTACTCATCCAAAGTACTCGCAAGCAAGGATCTACACTACATATGCAATGATATTTGTGTAAAGGGGTAATATTTGTGGGTTAAACTGCAGAATGCCAGAATAGGAGGGGGATAACTAATCCAATCGAAGACTACGCTTCTCGCAACCTCCATCTTGCAGCAGAAGATGTGGGTAGCTGGAAAGTAACAAGTATCCTCGCTTCTCGCCGCCTCCGCCTTGCAGCAGTAGAATGGAGTAGATGGTAAGTTCACCAAGTAACATCGTATAGCATAAACCTACCCGGCGATCCTCCCGCACATCACCCTGTGAGAGAGCAACCACCGAGTTATATCTGGAACTCATCTGGGTGTGTTTTATTAAGTATCCGGTTCTAGTTGTCATGAGGTCAGAGTACAACTCCGGGTCGTCCTTTAACCGAGGGACACGGCTATTCGAATAGATTAACTTCCCTGCAGGGGTGCACCACAAAGCCCAGCACGCTTGATCCCATTTGGCCGGACACACTTTCCAGGGTCATGCCCGGCCTCGGAAGATCAACATGTCGCAGCCCTACCTAAGCACAACAGAGAGGTCAGCACGCCGGTCTAAGTCCTAAGCGTGCAGGGGTCCGGGCCCATCGCCCAATGCACACCTGCACGTTGCGTACGCGGCCGGTGAGCAGACCTAGCAACCTCCATTACTAAGGAAGTTACGTTACGCGGTCCAACCCGGCGCGCGCCGCTAAGCCGCTGACGTCAAGAAGGCTTCGGCTCATACCACGACGTCGAGTGCCCATAACTATTCCCACGTAGCTGGTTAGTGCGTATAGGCCAATGGCCAGACTCAGATCAAATACCAAGATCTCGATAAGCGTGTTATTATGAAATCACCACGGACAACGACCAGGGCAGGCCACCTCTCCACTGGGTGTCTCAACCTGCCCTGTCACTCCGCCACAACGATCCACTCAGGGGGCCGTCGGGAACTTAGGCCCATCACTACCTGGATGGATCCACCTGTCCTTGCAGCCCCCACATCGAATCACTTGCGGGTACTCAATGAGCCGACCCGACTTTAGTCACATCATGTGTCATGTAAAGTATGAGTATAGTATATACCCGTGATCGCCACCCGAGGTGATCACGGCCCGATAGTATAGCATGGCAGACGGACAAGGATGTGGGGCCACTGATGGAATACTAGCATCCTATACTAAGCATTAGGATAACAGGTAAAGGTATCAATAGTGGTAGCAACAATGACAGGCTATGCAGCAGAATAGGAGTTACCGAATCATCAACAGTAGAAATTCTAATGCAAGAGTAAGAGAGAAGAGAATATGCGATATCTGGTGATCAAGGGGGGGCTTGCCTGGTTGCTCTGGCAAGGAGGGGGTCATCATCGACGCAGTGGATCACAGTGGCACCATCAGCAATCTCAGTCCCGATGTCTATTGGAGAGAAGTGGGGGCAGAAAGAATAAATATAAAGAAAACATCGCACCACAAAGCATAACATGGCAAAACGCGGTGCTACGTGTGACCTAACGTGGTACTAAGTGATACTGGTGAGGATGGAAAACATCCGGGAAGGTATTCCCGATGTTCAGCGTTTTCGGACAGACGAACTGGAGGGGGAAAGTTGTGTGTTCTCTATGCTAGGGATGTGTCGCGGACAAATGGGCTGCGTATCTGGATTCGTCTCGTCGTTCTGAGAAACTTTCATATATAAAACTTTTTCATCCGAGTTACGGTTTATTTTATATGATTTTTCAAACTTTTATTAATATTCTACAATTATTATTAATTCAAAAATGATTTAAATAGTAAAATGCTATGTGCACACAGCACTGTGTACACAGAAGTATACACATGCTGACATGTGGGTCCAGGGGGTCCGAGTTGACCAGTCAATGTTGACTGGTCAACAGGGGGTGGGGCCCTCCTGTCATAGACTCGGTTAACTAACACACACTAATCAGCAGGTTAATTAAGTTAATTAAACTTTTAATTAATTAATTAATTAATTGATTAATTAATTAACAATTGATTATTATTTATTTATTTATCTAAAATCCTTTTTTTTCGTGGGCCCCAGACATCATAGGCCCACAGGGGCCAAAGCGGGCGACGGTTTAACGGGCTTGTGGGTGCAGGGTGTCCGCGCCCGAACGGGCGTGTGCCCGGGTGCCACCTCGGCGCCGGCGCCGGGCGCCGGAGGTGGTCGCCGGTGGGCGTCCGATGGTCGACGGCGGGCGTCCGGTGGACGGGTGCGGGCTGGAGGAGGACACGGTGGCTGGGGGCTAGAGATAGGGGCGGTGGCGGCGGGCGGAGCCGGCGGCTGCGGGACAGAGGCCAGGGCACCTGGCGGGGCTGGTGAGCCGTGGGGAGGCCGAGCAGTGGGGCGGCGAGTGGTCGGAGGTGGGAGAGGCCACTGAGCGGGGCGGCAACAGCACGCAGGGGAGTAGGCGGGCCGGAGCCGCTGGGGAGCAGCAGGGGGTGCGGCGGCGATGTCGATTGGGGTGTGCCGGGGGTGGAGCGGCCATGGGGAGCACGAGCAGCGCTGGGAGGGGCTTGCGGGCGTGTTGGAGCTGAGCTCCGGCCACGGCGGGGTGAGTGAGCGCGGGCCCGAGCGACTGGAGCCTGGCGGCGGGGCGTGCACGCAGGCGACGGGCGGGGCGGTCGAGAGCAGTGGGTGCGGCGCGGCCGCGGCGGAGCGTCATGGCAGCGCGGCTCAGCAAGGAGTGATAGGCGCGGCTGCGGGCGCGCAGCGGGTGGCGACAGGGACGAGCAGAGCGGGGCCGACGTGGGGCGAGTGGTGACCACGGCCAAGGCGTGAGGAAGAGAATGGGGGAGGCCCGGGGCCTCACCAGCGTTGATGGGAAGAGGGGGCGGCGAGGCTCGGTGTGGCCGTCGGGGAGGAGGTCGGGGAGGCGAGCGTCGACGGTAGGCGGCGGGGTGACGGCGAGGACGATGATGAGGCGAGGGTGTCGAAGGGGGTCCGGGCTTGTTCCCCGATCCAGATCCAGACGGAGGAGAAGACGGGGGTGAGTGGGGGCATGGGATCTAGGTCACAGAGAGGGGGTTGTGAGGGCCATATAGGCC
>LR738713.1:369991971-370067365 GCA_902687465.1 Secale cereale | reverse complement strand
CAGTGCGGCTGGGCCGGCCAGCTGGGCCATTCGGCCCAATGGAGGGGGGGGGGGCTTTTCTGTTTATTTGTTTTCTGTTAGCCTTTAGTGTATTTTAGTTTAATTAAAATACAATACAACTTCTAAATTAGTATCATCTTGTAACCCATTGTCTCAAAAGCTTAACCCCTAAATAAAATGTTTTAACGTTTTATAATTTATAGAAGTCATTTTGTTAAATTTTTAGTAGTGTTTCAATTACCTTGGTGCATTGAATTATTTAATAAAAATGTGGTTTCTCCACCAATATTATCTAGAGAATATTTGTCACAACCAGAACATTATATTTTTAAAATTTGGAGATTTTACCGTTTGACTTGATTTCGAATTTTGATTCCGCACGGGATTGAACCACCGGGAGATTAATAACAGTGAGCATGGTGACGTGGCATCATTAGTAGGGAATTACTGTAGCTTAAATATCCGGGCGTCACACATCGACAAATAGAATTATACGTAAACATAAATGTAATGTCGGTGAGAAACACGTACTCCCCCAAGCTTAGGCTTTTGGCCTAGCTTGGTAGTCGATCAGTAGCCTGGAGGATAGTTGTCGGGATGGTAGCTCACGGAGGCTCTCGGCACGGAAGCCATAGCCTGTTGTGCAGCCCTCACTGGTCCATTATGAGCTTGGGCCTCTCTCTCAAGAACATAATATCTTCCCTTGTTGTTACAGTCAAAAAGAGGAGGCGCATGCAAATACGTGTCCACAACATGTGATTGGTTAAACAACCGATTGTAAGTGAAGTTACGAATCTTTCCTCTAAGGAATTTATGGTCTTTTAAAGCACCAAAATCTAAATACCGAGTAGGTAGGAAGGGTCAAAGGGCAAAGGTGAAATAACCAACCCTTGTGCTAAACATGTGGCATAAATTCCACCATAGAACCAGCCACTGTTAGCACTATGCTGAAGTCTGCGTGCAACAATTGCCCCAAGGTTATAATTTCTTTCACCGGTAAGGGCAGTGCGTATGAGGCTCAAGTCTGGATCACAAATAGCACTGCAATCTTATTTTCCTACTACACATTTCCCATTGAATAATGCAAAATACTGAATTGCGGGAAAATGTATACTCTTTATTCTACCCTGTGTCACTCCCCTATTTTCACCGTAACAAAGGCCAGACAGGAAAGACTCGAACTCAGCCTTTGGTGGCTCATCGAGTGAACCCCAAATTGGAAGTTTAGAATGGTAAGCAAAATTCTCCAGTGGGATAGTAAATGGGTTATCATAAAGCATAAACGACACACTAGACTCACGTGGAAAATATTTAAACCCTTTGACAAATGATTCAGTGAGAAGTTGGCGTTGTTCACACTTATCGGAAAGGTAGGGACCGAGACCGGCATTGTGAACATATTCCTCAAATTCCTCCTTGATGCCTATCAGCAGCATAAATTCATCGCAAGGCCACAAACATGTTTTGGTGGCGGCCTCTCTGGTAGAACTTGCACTCGGTTCTATATAGGATCGGCGAGCAGAACTGTCACTAGAAGATGCTCGTGAGGACCTTCTCCTCGAAGAACTCCTTCCAAATAAACTCATAATGTCCGCGTATAATTTTTCCTATTAAAAACAACTGAAATTTTAGTCCACAATTTTTTCTCAACGAAACTTCACAAGATTGGTAGCAACTACTCATAGGGATACATAGAAGCCATAGTAAGCATTCAAACTACTTAGAACACTAAGAATTCAACATGCAATCCCATCTACAGCAGCACCAAGAGTAGCTAATTATTCAAAGTATAAACCATTAAAACAAAAACTAATTAGACAAATGGTGGAGTCTGCTACCTCTTGAGCATGCGTTGGTTTTCCCTTGAAGAGGAAAGGGTGATGCAGCAAAGTAGCGTAAATTTCCCTCAGTTTTGAGAACAAAGGTATCAATCCAGTAGGAGACAACGCGCAAGTCACCTAGTACATGCACAAACAATCAAGAACCTTGCAACCAACATGATAAAGGGGTTGTCAATCCCTTCACGACCACTCGCAAAAGTGAGATCTGATAAAGATAATAAGATAAATATTTTTTGTATTTTTGTTGTATAGATTGGAAAGTAAAGATTGCAAATTAAAATCAATAGGGAACTAGACTTGTAGATCGGAAACTTACATGATAGAAAATAGACCCGGGGGCCGTAGGTTTCACTAGTGGCTTCTCTCAAGATAGCACAAATTACGGTGGGTGAACAAATTACTGCCGAGCAATTGATAGAAAAGTGCATAGTTATGAGAATGTCTAGGCAATGATCATGAATATAGGAATCACGTCCGTGTCAAGAAGACCAAAACGATTCTGCATCTACTACTATTACTCCACACATCGACCGATATCCAGCATGCATCTAGAGTATTAAGTTCATAATAACAGAGTAACGCATTAAGCAAGAAGACATGATGTAGAGGGATAAACTCAAGCAATATGATATAAAACCCATCTTTTTATCCTCGATAGAAACAATACAATACATGTGTTGCTGCCCCTGCTATCACCAGGAAAGGATACCGCAAGATTGAACCCACAGCTAAGCACTTCTCCCATTCTAAGAAAGATCAATCTAGTAGTCCAAACTAAACCGTTAATTCGAAGAGACTTGCAAAGATATCAAATCATGCATATAAGAATTAAGAGAAGAACCAAATATTCTTCATAGATAAACTTGATCATAAATCCACAATTCATGGGATCTCGGCAAACACACCGCAAAAGAATATTACATCGAATAGATCTCCGATAAAATCGAGGAGAACTTTGTATTGAGAATCAGAGAGAGAGAGAGAAGAAGCCATCTAGCTAATAACTATGGACCCGAAGGTCTGTGGTAAACTACTCACACATCATGAGAGAGGCTATGGTGTTGATGTAGAAGCCTTCAATGATCGATTCCCCCTCCGGCGGAGCGCCGGAAAAGGCCCCAAGATGGGATCTCACGGTTACAGAAGGTTGCGGCGGTGGAAAATTGGCTTCATGGCTCTCTTTGATGTATCTAGGGTATAAGGGTATATAGGTGGAAGAAGTACGTCGATGGAGCTACGAGGGGCCCACGAGGGTGGGGGCGCGCCTACCCCCCTGGGTGAGCCCTCCTGCCTCCTGGCCGCCTCGTGGCGTTCCAAAGTTCACCTCCAAGTCTCCTGGTTTGTTTTCGGTCCAAGAAAGATCCTCCCGAAGGTTTCGTTCTGTTTGGACTCCGTTTGATATTCCTTTTCTGCAAAACACTGAAATAGGCAAAAAAAAACAGGAATTGGCACTGGGCCTTCGGTTAATAGGTTAGTCCCAAAAATAATATAAAAAAGCATATTAAAGCCCATTAAACATCCAAAACAGACAATATAATAGCATGGGACAATCAAAATTATAGATACGTTGGAGACGTATCAAGCATCCCCAAGCTTAATTCCTGCTCGTCCTCGAGTAGATAAATGATAAAAACAGAATTTTTGATGTGGAATGCTACCAAACATATTTATCAATGCAATTTCTATATTGTGGCATGAATGTTCAGATCCGAAAGATTCAAGACAAAAGTTTAATATTGACATAAAAATAATAATACTTCAAGCATACTAACAAAGCAATTAAGTCTTCGCAAAATAACATGGCCAAAGAAAGTTCATCCCTACAAAATCATATAGTTTGGCTATGCACCATCTTCGTCACACAAAATATTCAAATCATGCACAACCCCGGTTTCAGCCAAGCAATTGTTTCATACTTTAGTATTCTCAAAGTTTTACAACTTTCACGCAATACATGAGCGTGAGCCATGGATATAGCACTATAGGTGGAATTGAGTGGAGGTTGTGGAGAAGACGAAAAGGAGGAAGATGGTCTCACATCAACTAGGTGTATTATGTTGGGGAACATAGTATTTTCAAAATTTTCCCAAGATCACGCAAGATCTATCTACCAGATGCATAGCAACGAGAGGGGAGAGTGTGTCTACGTACCCTCGTAGAACGAAAAAGCGGAAGCATCAAGTGACGCGGTTGATGTAGTCGAACTTCTTCGCGATCCAACCGAACGTACGACACCTCCGCGTTCAGCACACGTTCAGCTTGATGACGTCCCATGAGCTCTTGATCCAGTTGAGCTTCACGAGAGAGTTTCGTCGGCACGATGGCGTGGTGACGGATATGATGAAGTTACCAGCGCAGGGCTTCACCTAAGCACTGCAACAGTATGACCTAGGTGTGTTTCTGTGGAGGGGGGCACCGCACACGGCTAAAACAATTCAACTTGTGTGTTCTAGGGTGCCCCTTGCCCCCATATATAAAGGAGAAAGGGGGAGGCCGGCCGGCCCCTCTATGGCGCGCCAAGGGAGCAATCCTACTAGGAATAGGATTGCAATCCTATTCCTAGTACGAATCACCAAGAGGGAGAAGGGGGGAAGGAAGGAGAGGGAGAAGGAGAAGGAAAGGGGCGTCGGCCCCCTTCCTTCCTTGTCCAATTCGGGGGCGCGCGGCCCAGCCCTGGTCCTCCTTCTCTCTTTCTCCTATGGCCCATTAAGGCCCATAGCTTCCCCGGGGGGTTCCGGTAACCCCCGGGCACTCCGGTTAATTCCGAAACTTTACGGAACACTTCCGGTGTCCGAATAAAGTCGTCCAATATATCAATCTTTACGTCTCGGACATTCCAAGACTCCTCGTCATGTCCGTGCTCTTATCCGGGATTCCGAACTACCTTCGGTACATCAAAACTCATAAACTTATAATACTGATCGTCATCAAACGTTAAGCGTGCGGACCCTACGGGTTCAAGAACTATGTAGACATGACCGACACTCATCTCTGGTCAATAACCAATAGCGGAACCTGGATGCTCATATTGGCTCCTACATATTCTACGAAGATCTTTATCGGTCAAACCGCATAACAACATATGTTGTTCCCTTTGTCATCGGTATGTTACTTTCCCGAGATTCGATCATCGGTATCTCAATACCTAGTTCAATCTCATTACCGACAAGTGTCTTTACTCGTTCCGTAATACATCATTCGGTGACTAATTCATTAGTCATTTGCTTGCAAGGCTTATTATGATGTGTATTACCGAGAGGGCCTAGAGATACCTCTCCGACACTCGGAGTGACAAACCTATTCTTGATCTATGCCAACACCACGAACACTTTTGGAGACACCTGTAGAACATATTTATAATCACCCAGTTACGTTGTGACGTTTGATAGCACACAAGGTGTTCCTCCGGTATACGGGAGTTGCATAATCTCATAGTTGTAGGAACATGTATAAGTCATGAAGAAAGCAATAGCAGTAAAACTAAATGATCATAGTGCTAAGCTAATGGATGGGTCTAGTCCATCACATCATTCTCCTAATTATGTGATCCCATTGATCAAATGACAACTCATGTCTATGGCTAGGAAACATAACTATCTTTGATCATTGAGCTAGTCTAGTAAAGGCATACTAGGGACATATTGTTTTTGCAATGTATTCACACATGTACTAAGCTTTCAGTTAATACAATTCTAGCATGAATAAAAGACATTTATCATGATATAAGGAAATACAAATAACATCTTTATTATTGCCTCTAGGGCATATTTCCTTCAGTCTCCCACTTGAACTAGAGTCAATAATCTAGATTACAAAGTAATGACCCTAACACCCATGGAGTCTTGGTGCTGATCATGTTTTGCCCGTGGAAGAGGCTTAGTCAACGGGTCTGCAACATTCAGATCCGTATGTATCTTGCAAATCTCTATGTCTCCCTCCTTGACTAGATCGCGGATTTAGTTGAAGCGTCTTTTGATGTTCTTTGTTCTCTTGTGAAACCTGGATTCCTTCGCCAAGGCTATTGCTCCAGTGTTGTCACAAAAGATTTTCATTAGACCCGATGCACTAGGTGTAACACCTAGATCGGATATGAACTCCTTCATCCAGACTCCTTCATTTGCTGCTTCCAAAGCAGCTATGTATTCCGCTTCACACGTAGATCCCGCCACGACGCTCTGCTTGGAACTGCACCAACTGACAGCTCCACCGTTCAATAAAAATACATATTCGGTTTGGACTTAGAGTCATCTGGATCAGTGTCCAAGCTAGAATCGACGTAACCGTTTACGACGAGCTCTTTGTCACCTCCATACACGAGAAACATATCCTTTGTCTTTTTCAGGTATTTCAGGATGTTCTTGACCGCTGTCCAGTGATCCACTCCTGGATTACTTTGGTACCTCCCTGCTAGACTTATAGCAAGGCACACATCAGGTCTGGTACACAGCAGTGAATACATGATAGATCCTATGGCTGAGGCATAGGGAATGACTTTCATTTTCTCTCTATCTTCTGCAGTGGTCGGGCATTGAGTCTTACTCGACTTCACAGCCTGTAACACAGGCAAGAACCCTTTCTTTGACTGATCCATTTTGAACTTCTTCAAAACTTTATCAAGGTATGTGCTTTGTGAAAGTCCAATTAAGCGTCTTGATCTATCTCTATAGATCTTGATGCCTAATATGTAAGCAGCTTCACCGAGGTCTTTCATTGAAAAACTCTTATTCAAGTATCCTTTTATGCTATCCAGAAATTCTATATCATTTCCAATCAACAATATGTCATCCACATATAATATCAGAAATGCTACAGAGCTCCAACTCACTTTCTTGTAAATACAGGCTTCTCCAAAAGTCTGCATAAAACCATATGCTTTGATCACCTCATCAAAGCGTATATTCCAACTCCGAGATGCTTGCACCAGTCAATAGACGGATCGCTGGAGTTTGCACACTTTGTTAGCACCTTTTGGATCGACAAAACCTTCTGGTTTCATCATATACAACTCTTCTTTGAGATATCCAATCAGGAATACAGTTTTGACATCCATTTGCCAGATTTCATAATCATAAAATTTGGCAATTTCTAACATGATTCGGACAGACTTAAGCATCGCCATGGGTGAGAAAGTCTCATCGTAGTCAACTCCTTGAACTTGTCGAAACTCTTTCGCAACAATTCGAGCTTTGTAAACAGTAACATTACCGTCTGAGTCGGTCTTCCTCTTGAAGATCCATTTATTTTCGATGGCTTGCCGATCATCGGGCAAGTCAACCAAAGTCCACACTTTGTTCTCATACATGGATCAGATCTCAGATTTCATGGCCTCAAGCCATTTTGCGGAATCTGGGCTCATCATCGCTTCCTCATAGTTCGTAGGTTCATCATGGTCTAGTAACATGACTTCCAGAACTGGGTTATCGTACCACTCTGGTGCGGAACATACTCTGGTTGATCTACGATGTTCAGCAGAAACTTGATCTGAAGTTTCATGATCGTCATCATTAGCTTCCTCACTAATTGGTGTAGGAATCACTCGAACAAGTTTCTGTGATGTACTACTTTCCAACTCGGGAGAAGGTACAGTTACCTCACCAAGTTCTACTTTCCTCCCACTCACTTCTTTTGAGAGAAACTCCTTCTCCAGAAAGGATCCATTCTTAGCAATGAATATCTTGCCTTCGGATCTGTGATAGAAGGTGTACCCAACAGTATCCTTTGGGTATCCTATGAAGACACATTTCTCCGACTTGGGTTCGAGCTTATCAGTTGAAGCTTTTTCACATAAGCATCGCAGCCCCAAACTTTAAGAAACGACAACTTTGGTTTCTTGCCAAACCACAGTTCATAAGGCGGCGTCTCAACGGATTTAGATGGTGCCCTATGTAACGTGAATGCAGCTGTCTCTAAAGCATAACCCCAAAATGATAGTGGTAAATCGGTAAGAGACATCATAGATCGCACCATATCCAATAAAGTACGGTTACGATGTTCGGACACACCATTACGCTGTGGTGTTCCGGGTGGCGTGAGTTGTGAAACTATTCCACATTATTTCAAATGAAGACCAAACTCGTAACTCAAATATTCACCTCCACGATCAGATCGTAGAAACTTTATTTTCTTGTTACGATGATTCTCTACTTCACTGTGAAATTCTTTGAACTTTTCAAATGTTTCAGACTTGTGTTTCATCAAGTAGATATACCCATATTTTCTTAAATCATCAGTGAAGGTCAGAAAATAACGATACCCGCCGCGAGCTTCAACACTCATTGGTCCACATACATCAGTATGTATGATTTCCAACAAATCTGTTGCTCGCTCCACAGTTCCAGAGAACGGAGTCTTAGTCATCTTGCCCATGAGGCATGGTTCGCAAGCACCAAGTGATTCATAATCAAGTGATTCCAAAAGTCCATCACTATGGAGTTTCTTCATGCGCTTTACACCAATATGACCTAAACGGCAGTGCCACAAATAAGTTGCACTATCATTATTAACCTTGCATCTTTTGGTTTTAATATTATGAATATGTTTATCACTACAATCGAGATTCAACAAGAATAGACCACTCTTCAAGGGTGCATGACCATAAAAGATATTATTCATAAAAATGGAACAACCATTATTCTCTGATTTAAATGAATAACGTCTCGCAATAAACAAGATCCAGATATAATGTTCATGCTTAACGCTGGCACCAAATAACAATTACTCAGGTCTAAAACTAATCCCGAGGGTAGATGTAGAGGTAGCGTGCCGACGGCGATCACATGGACTTTGGAACCATTTCCCACGCGCATCGTCACCTTGTCCTTAGCCAATCTTCGTTTAATCCGCAGTCCCTGTTTCGAGTTACAAATATTAGCAACCGAACCGGTATCAAATACCCAGGTACTACTACGAGCATTAGTAAGGTACACATCAATAACATGTATTTCACATATACCTTTGTTCACCTTGCCATCCTTCTTATCCGCCAAATACTTGGGGCAGTTCCGCTTCCAGTGTCCAGTCCCTTTGCAGTAGAAGCACTCAGTTTCAGGCTTGGCTCCAGACTTGGGTTTCTTCGCAGGAGTAGCAACTATCTTGCTATTCTTCTTGAAGTTCCCCTTCTTACCCTTACCCTTTTTCTTGAAACTAGTTGTCTTATTAACCATCTACACTTGATGCTCCTTTTTGATTTCTACCTCCGCAGCTTTGAGCATAGCGAAGAGCTCGGGAATTGTCTTCTGCATCCCTTGCATATTATAGTTCATCACGAAGCCTTTATAGATTGGTGGCAGTGATTGAAGAACTCTATCAATAACACTATCCTCTTCAACTTTGCAACCAAGTTGAGTCATATGATTGTAGTACCCAGACATTCTGAGCAAGTCTTCGCTGATAGAACTATTCTACTCCATCTTGCAGCTATAGAACTTATTGGAAATCTCATATTTCTCAATCCGGGCATTTGCTTGAAATATTAACTTCAACTCCTGGAACATCTCATATGGTCCATGACGTTCAAAACATCATTGAAGTCCCGGTTCTAAGCCGTAAAGCATGGCACACTGAACTATCATGTAGTCATCAGACCATGCCTGCCAGACGTTCAAAGCGTCTACATTAGCGGGAGGGGGCTTGTCACCTAGCGGTGCTTCAAGGACATAATTCTTCTGTGCAGCAATGAGGATAATCCTCAAGTTACGGAACCAGTCCGTGTAATTGCTACCATCATCTTTGAACTTAGCTTTCTCTAGGAATGCATTAAAATTCAAAGGAACGGTAGCACGGGCCATTGATCTACAACAACATAGATTTGCAAAAACTATCAGGACTAAGTTCATGATAAATTAAAGTTCAATTAATCATATTACTTAAAGAACTCCCACTTAGATAGACATCCCTCCGGTCATCTAAATGATCACGTGATCCAAATCAACTAAACCATGTCCGATCGTCACGTGAGATGGAGTAGTTTCAATGGTGAACATCTTATGTTGATCATATCTACTATATGATTCCCGCTCGACCTTTCAGTCTCCAGTGTTCCAAAGCCATATCTTCATATGCTAGGCTCGTCAAGTTTAACCCGAGTATTCTGCATGTGCAAAACTGGCTTACACCCGTTGTATTTGAACGTAGAGCTTATCACACCCGATCATCACGTGGTGTCTCGACACGACGAACTTTCACAACGGTGCATACTCAGGGAGAACACTTATACCTTGAAATTTTGTAAGGGGTCATCTTATAATGCTACCGTCGTACTAAGCAAAATAAGAATCATAATAAGATAAATATCACATGCAATCAAAATATGTGACATGATATGGCCATCATCATCTTGTGCTTTTGATCTCCATCTCCAAAGCACCGTCGTGATCACCTTCGTCACCGGCGCGACACCTTGATCTCCATCGTAGCATCGTTGTCGTCTCGCCAACTATTCCTTCTACAACTATCGCTACCGCTTAGTGATAAAGTAAAGCAATTACATGGCGATTGCATTTCATACAATAAAGGGACAATCATATGGCTCCTGCTAGTTGCCGATACTTTACAAAACATGATCATCTCATACAAAACCGTATAACTCATCATGTCTTGACCATATCACATCACAATATGCCCTGCAAAAACAAGTTAGACGTCCTCTACTTTGTTGTTGCAAGTTTTACGTGGCTGCTACGGGCTTAGCAAGAACCGTTCTTACCTACGCATACAAAACCACAACGATGTTTCGTCAAGTATGTGATGTTATAACCTTCACAAGGACCGGGCGTGGCCACACTCGGTTCAGCTAAAGTGAGAGAGACACACACCCGCCAGTCACCTTTAAGCAAACGAGTGCTCATAACGGTGAAACCAGTCTTGCGTAAGCGTACGCGTAATGTCAGTCCGAGCTGCTTCATCTCACAATACCACCGACGCAAAGTATGACATGCTGGTAAGCAGTATGACTAGTATCGCCCACAACTCATTGTGTTCTACTCATGCATATCATCTAAGCATATACCTGGCTCATGATGCCACTGTTGGGGAACGTAGTATTTTCAAAATTTTCCTACGATCACGCAAGATCTATCTACTAGATGCATAGCAACGAGAGGGGAGAGTGTGTCTACGTAGCCTCGTAGAGCGAAAGCGGAACCGTCAAGTGACGCGGTTGATCTAGTCGAACTTCTTCGCGATCCAACCGATCAAGCACCGAACGTACGGCACCTCTGCGTTCAGCACACGTTCAGCTTGATGGCGTCCCACGAGCTCTTGATCCAGTTGAGCTTCACGGGAGAGTTTCGTCAGCACGACGGCGTGGTGATGGATATGATGAAGTTACCGGCGCAGGGCTTCGCCTAAGCACTGCAACAGTATGACCGAGGTGTGTTTCTGTGGAGGGGGGCACCGCACATGGCTAAAACAATTCAACTTGTGTGTTCTATGGTGCCCCCTGCCCCCGTATATAAAGGAGCAAGGGGGAGGCCGGCTGGCCCCTCTATGGCGCGCCAAGGGAGCAATCCTACTAGGAATAGGACTGCAATCTTATTCCTAGTAGGAATCACCAAGAGGGAGAAGGGGGGAAGGAAGGAGAGGGAGAAGGAGAAGGAAAGGGGCGCCGCCCCCCTTCCTTCCTTGTCCAATTTGGACCAAGGGGTGGGGGGCGCGGCCCAGCCCTGGCCCTCCTTCTCTCTTTCTCCTCTGGCCCATTAAGGCCCATAGCATCCCGGGGGGTTCCGGTAACCCCCCCGGCACTCCGGTTAATTCCGAAACTTTACAGAACACTTCTGGTGTCCGAATATAGTCGTCCAATATATCAATCTTTACGTCTCAGACATTCTGAGACTCCTCGTCATGTTCGTGATCTTATCCGGGATTCCGAACTACCTTCGGTACATCAAAACTCATAAACTCATAATACCGATTGTCATCAAACGTTAAGCGTGCGGACCCTACGGGTTCAAGAACTATGTACACATGACCGACACTCATCTCTGGTCAATAACCAATAGTGGAACCTGGATGCTCATATTGGCTCCTACATATTCTACGAAGATCTTTATCGGTCAAACCGCATAACAACATATGTTGTTCCCTTTGTCATCAGTATGTTACTTTCCCGAGATTCGATCGCCGGTATCTCAATACCTAGCTCAATATCATTACCGGCAAGTCTCTTTACTCGTTCTGTAATACATCATTCTGTGACTAATTCATTAGTCATTTGCTTGCAAGGCTTATTATGATGTGTATTACCGAGAGGGCCCAGAGATACCTCTCCGACACTCGGAGTGACAAATCCTATTCTTGATCTATGCCAACACCACGAACACTTTTGGAGACACCTGTAGAGCATCTTTATAATCACCCAGTTACGTTGTGACGTTTTATAGCACACAAGGTGTTCCTCCGGTATATGGGAGTTGCATAATCTCATAGTCGTAGGAACATGTATAAGTCATGAAGAAAGCAATAGCAGTAAAACTAAATGATCATAGTGCTAAGCTAATGGATGGGTCTTGTCCATCACATCATTCTCCTAATGATGTGATCCCATTGATCAAATGACAACTCATGTCTATGGCTAGGAAACATAACCATCTTTGATCAATGAGCTAGTCTAGTAAAGGCATACTAGGGACATATTGTTTTGTCAATGTATTCACACATGTACTAAGCATCCGGTTAATACAATTCTGGCATGAATAAAAGACATTTATCATTATATAAGGAAATACAAATAACATCTTTATTATTGCCTCTAGGGCATATTTCCTTCATATTAATGGGCTATGGAGATGCCCATCAATAGATATCAATGTGAGTGAGTAGGGATTGCCATGCAACGGATGCACTAGAGCTATAAATGTATGCACGCTCAACAAAAGAAACTTAGTGGGTGTGCATCCAGCTTGCTTGCTCACGAAGACCTAGGGCATTTTGAGCAAGCCCATTGTTGGAATATACAAGCCAAGTTCTATAATGAAAATTCCCACTAGTATATGAAAGTGACAAAATAAGAGATTCTCTATCATGAAGATCATGGTGCTACCTTGAAGCACAAGTGTGCAAAAAAACATAGTAGGATTGTCCCTTCTCTCTTTTTCTTTTTTTAATCCAGTGGCGTCTTTGGCCCCTTTTTTTATTTCCTCACACGGGACAATGCTCTAGTAATGATGATCATCACACGTCTATTTCTTGTACAACTCAAGAATTACAACTCGATACTTAGAAAAAATGTGACTCTACATGAATGCCTCCGACGGTGTACCGGGATGTGCAATGAATCAAGGGTGACATGTATGAAAAATTATGAATGGTGGCTTTGCCACAAATACAATGTCAACTACATGATCATGCAAGGCAATATGACAATGATGAAACGTGTCATAATAAACGGAATGGTGGAAAGTTGCATGGCAGTATATATCGGAATGGCTATGGAAATGCCATAATAGGTAGGTATGGTGGCTGTTTTGAGTAAGGTATATGGTGGGTCTATGGTACCAACAAAAGCTAGGCGGTAGAGAGGCTAGCAATGGTGGAAGGGTGAGAGTGTGTATAATCCATGGACTCAACACTAGTCATAAAGAACTCACATACTTATTGCAAAAATCTAAAAGTCATCAAAACCAAGGACTACACGCATGCTCCTAGGGGAAGGGTTGGTAGGAGTTAACCACCGCGCGATCCCGACCTCCACACAAAGGAAGACAATCAAAGAAATACATCATGCTTCAAATTTTTTACACAACGGTTACCATACGTGCATGCTACAGGACTTGCAAACCTCAACACAAGTATTTCTCAAAGTCAAAATTACTCTAATAACATGACTCTAATATCACCATCCTCAGATCTCAAAACAATCATCAAGCATCAAACTTCTCATAGTATTCAACGCACTTTATATGAAAGTTTTTATTATGCCCATCATATTAGGACTAGTTTTATAGCCAAAGCAAATTACCATGTTGTTCTAAAAGACTCTCAAAATAATATAAGTGGAGCATGAAAAATCAATAATTTCTATAAAATAAAACCACCACCGTGCTCTAAAAAGATATAAGTGAAGCACTAGAGCAAAATTATCTAGCTCAAAAGATATAAGTGAAGCATATAGAGTATTCAAATAAATTCTGATTCATGTGTGTCTCTCCCAAAAGGTGTGTACAGCAAGGATGATTGTGGTAAACTAAAAAGCAAAGACTCATATCATACATGACGCTCCAAGCAAAACACATATCACGTGGTGAATAAAAATATAGCCTCAAGTACACTTACCGATAAACGAAGACGGAAGAGGGGATGCCTTCCCGTGGCATCCCCAAGCTTAGGCTTTTGGTTGTCCTTGAATTTTACCTTGGGGTGCCTTGGGAATCCCCAAGCTTAGGCTCTTGCCACTCTTTATTCCATAGTCCATAAAATATTTACCCCAAAACTTGAAAACTTCACAACACAAAACTTAACAGAAAATCTTGTGAACTCCGTTAGTATAAGAAAATAAACCACCACTTTAAGGTACTGTAATGAACTCATTATTTATTTATATTGGTGTTAAACCTACTGTATTCCAACTTCTTTATGATTCATACCCCCCCCCGATACTACTCATAGATTCATCAAAATAAGCAAACAACACAGGGAAAACAGAATCTATCAAAAACACAACAGTCTGTGACAATATGTAACTTTTGAATACTTATGTAACTCTACAAATTTTGAAATAAATTGGTGGACATGAGGAATTTGTCTATTAATCATCTGCAAAAATAATCAACCTAAAAGCACTCTCCAGTAAAAAAAATGGCAGCTAATCTCGTGAGCGCAAAAGTTTTTGTTTTTTTCCAGCAAGATCGCAAAGACTTCACCCAAGTCTTCCCAGAGGTTCTACTTGGTACAAACACTAATTAAAACATAAAAACACATCTAAACAGAAGCTAGATGCATTATTTATTACTAAACAAAAGGAAAAAGCAAAGAAAATAAAATTGGGGTGCCTCCCAACAAGTGCTATCGTTTAATGCCCATAGCTAGGCATAAAAACAAGAATAGATCTAGATATTATCATCTTTGGTATGCAATCCTTAAGTGGCTCTCATAATAGATTCATAAGGAAATTTAATTTTCTTCCTAGTAAAGTGTTCCATGCATTTCCTTAACGGAAATTGGAATCTAATATTTCCTTCCCTCATGTCAATAATTGCACCAATCGTTCTAAGGAAAGGTCTACCAGGAATAATAGGACATGTAGGATTGTAATCTATATCAAGAACAATGAAATCTGCGGGCACATAATTCCTATTTGCAACAATAAGAACATCATTAATCCTTCCTGTAGGTTTCTTAATGGTGGAATCGGCAAGATGCAAATTTAAAGAACAATCATCAATTTCACGGAAACCTAGCACATCACACAAGGTTTTTGGAATCGTGGAAACACTAGCACCCAAATCACACAAAGCATAGCATTCATAATATGTAATCTTAATTTTAGTAATTGGTTCCCACTCATCATAAAGTTTTCTAGGGATAGAAACTTCTAGTTCAAGCTTTTCTTCATAGGATTGCATTAAAGCATCAATGATATGTTTAGTAAAAGCTTTATTTTGATCATAAGCATGAGGAGATTTTAACACGGATTGCAACAAGGAAATACAATCTATCAAAGAGTAATTATCATAATTAAAGTCCTTGAAATCCCAAATAGTGGGTTCATTGCTATGTAAAGTTTTGACCTCTTCAATCCCACTTTTATTTATCTTAGCATCAAGATCTAAAAACTCCGAATCATTTGGACAACTTTTAACTAAAGTTGACTCATCTCCAGTCCCATCTTTATCAGATTCATATTGGAAAACAAAGATTTAATAGGAGTCAAATCAATTACTTTTAGATCTTCATCATTATTATCATAAAAACTAGTAGAACACGCTTTCTCAAAGCAATCTTTTTTAGCACGCATCCTAGCGGTTCTTTCTTTGCACTCATCAATGGAAATTCTCATGGCTTTCAGAGACTCATTGATGTCATGCTTAGGTGGAATAGATCCAAGTTTCAAATAATCAACGTCAAGAGAAATTATATCCACGTTCCTTACCAAATCATCAATCTTAAGCAATTTTTATTCAATCGTAGCATTCAAACTCTTTTGTGAAATCATAAATTCGTTAACACTATTCTCAAAATCAGAGGGCATCTTATTATAATTTCCATAGGAATTGTTGTAGGAATTTCCATAATTATTGGAGGAATTACTAGGAAAAGGCCTAGGATTAAAGTTTCCTCTATAAGGATTGTTACCAAAATTATTCCTACCAACAAAATTCACATCCATAGATTCATTAGTATTATCAATCAAAGTGGATAAGGGTATATCATTAGGATCAAAATTAGCACCCTTGCTAGAAAACAATTTCATAGGTTCATCCATCTTTCCACTCAAAACATTAATTTCTTCAATTGCATGCACTTTTTTACTAGTGGAAGATCTCTCAGTGTGCCATTCAGAATAGTTAACCATTATATTATCTAGGAGTTTAGTAGCTTCTCTTAAAGTGATTTCCATAAAATTACCTCCCGCGGCCGAATCTAAAATATTTCTAGAAGCAAAGTTCAAACCGGCATAAATTTTTTGTATAATCATCCATAGATTCAAACCATGCATGGGACAATTTCTTATCATAAGTTTCATCCTCTCCCAAGATTGTGCTACATGCTCATGATCAAGTTGTTTAAAATTCATAATATCATTCCTAAGGGAGATGATCTTAGCGGGAGGAAAATACTTGGCAATAAAGCAATCTTTGCACTTATTCCATGAATCAATACTATTTTTAGGCAAAGAAGAAAACCAAGTTTTTTCCCAATCTCGTAGTGAGAACGAGAATAGTTTTAATTTAACAAGATCATTATCTACATCTCTTTTCTTTTGCATATTGCATAAATCAACAAAATTATTCAGATGAGATGCGGCATCTTCACTAGGAAGGCCAGAATATTGATCTTTCATGACTAGATTCAATAAAGTAGCATTGATTTCACAAGATTCCATATTAGTAGCGGGAGCAATCGGAGTGCAAATAAAGTCATTATTATTGGTGTTGGAAAAGTCACATAATTCAGTATTTTCTTGAGTCATCGTGACAAAGCAAGCAATCCAACACATAAGCACACAAAAAGCAAGCAAACACGACGAATGGAAGAGAGGTGAGGAAAAGGCAAAGGTTTTCAGAAATCATTTTAGAAGTGGGGGAGAGGAAAACGAGAGGCGAATGGAAAATAATGTAATGCGAGGGAGAAGAGTTTGTGATGGGTACTTGGTATGTCTTGACTTGGCGTAGATCTCCCCGGCAACGGCCCCAGAAATCCTTCCTGCTACCTCTTGAGCATGCGTTGGTTTTCCATTGAAGAGGAAAGGGTGATGCAACAAAGTAGCGTAAGTATTTTCCTCTGTTTTGAGAACCAAGGTATCAATCCAGTAGGAGACAATGCGCAAGTCCCCTAGTACCTGCACAAAACATCAAGAACCTTGCAACCAACGCGATAAAGGGGTTGTCAATCCCTTCATGGCCACTCACAAAAGTGAGATCTGATAAAGATAATAAGATAAATATTTTTGGTATTTTTGTTATATAGATTGGAAAGTAATGATTGCAAAATAAAATAAATAGGAAACTAGACTTCTAGATCGGAAACTTATATGATAGAAAATAGACCCGGGGGCCATAGGTTTAACTAGTGGCTTCTCTCAAGATAGCATAAATTACGGTGGGTGAACAAATTACAGTCGAGCAATTAATAGAAAAGCGCATAGTTATGAGAATATCTAGGCAATGATCATGAATATAGGCATCACGTCCGTGTCAAGTCGACCGAAACGATTCTGCATCTACTACTATTACTCCACCCATCGACCGCTATCCAACATGCATCTAGAGTATTAAGTTCATAAGAACAGAGTAACGCATTAAGAAAGATGACATGATGTAGAGGGATAAACTCAAGCCATATGATATAAACCACATCTTTTTATCCTCGATGGCAACAATACAATACGTGCCTTCCTGCCTCTGCTATCACTAGGAAAGGACACCGCAAGATTGAACCCAATGCTAAGCACTTCTCCCATTGCAAGAAAGATCAGTCTAGGAGGCCAAACTAAACCAATAATTCGAAGAGACTTGCAAAGATAACAAATCATGCAGATAAGAATTCAGAGAAGAACAAAATATTATTCATAAATAAACTTGATCATAAATCCACAATTCATCAGATCTCGGCAAACACATCGCAAAAATAATATTACGTCGAATAGATCTCCAAGAACATCGAAGAGAACTTCGTATTGAGAATCAAAGAGAGATAAGAAGCCATCTAGCTAATAACTATGGACCCGAAGGTCTGTGGTAAAATACTCACACATCATCAGAGAGGCTATGGTGTTGATGTAGAAGCCCTCCATGATCGATTCCACCTCCGGCGGAGCACCGGAAAAGGCCCCAAGATGGGATCTCACGGGTACAGAAGGTTGCGGGAGTGGAAAAGTGGTTTATTGGCTCTCTCTGATGTTTCTAGGGTATAAGGGTATATATAGGCGGAAGAAGTATGTCAGTGGAGCTACGAGGAGCCCACAAGGGTGGGGGCGCGCCCTCGTGCCTCTTGTCCGCCTCATGGCGTTCCAGACTTCAGCTCCAAGTCTCCTAGTTTGCTTTCGGTCCAAGAAAGATCCTCTCGAAGGTTTCGTTCCGTTTGGACCCCGCTTGATATTCCTTTTCTACAAAACACTGAAATAGGCAAAAAAAATAGGAATTGGCACTGGCCTTCGGTTAATAGGTTAGTCCCGAAAATAATATAAAAGAGCATATTAAAGCCCATTAAACATCCAAAACAGATAATATAATAGCATGGAACAATAAAAAATTATAGATACGTTGGAGACGTATCAGAGTCACGTACCAATCAACAATCCCCCGAAAGAGTTTCGGAAATGGTGCTTCGAGCAAAGAGATCGGAATCTACGGGTTTGAGCTCAAGAACACGGGAGAGAGAGCAATGGAGATTTTTTTCTGCAGGTAATTGATGATGTGGGCTAAAGAGATAAGTGAGAGGGTGCACGTGGGGACCACAACCCACGAGGCCGCGCTTGGGGATCCTGGTGCGCCCAGGTGGGTTCTGCCCACCTGGTGCACCCCCCTCTGGTATTATTTGGACAAAAAATTCTTCAATATTCAGAAAAAATCATATAAATTTTTCAGGGCATTCTGAGAACTTTTATTTTTGGGTCATTTTTTTATTGCACAGGAAATTCAGAAAACATACTAAACATGGCATTTTATTTTATTTAACTAATAGAAACATAAAATAAAAGGTAAGGAAAGAAGGTAGTGCTTACTAAATTTATCAACTTCATACCGCTCAAAAAACGATTCATTAATAAGGTTGATCAGGTCTTATTAACAACCACTTTCGGTTGGCATGAAATCGAAGAACTTTCGTAAATCACTAAGTTACCTCAATGGGAATATAAATGTCCCCAACAATAAGCATTTCATATTTCTTTTTGACAGTAGGTAGAGGTATTTGAAAACTTCCAATACTGATTGTCGAAGATTTTTCAATAACATTAATACCATTCACTTGGAATTGTTTCTTCGGAAAGAGCACCGTATGCTCATTGCCATTAATATGAAAAGTGACCTTCCTTTTCTTGCAATCAATAACAGCCCCTGCAGTCTTTAAGAAGGGTCTACCGAGGATAATCGACATATTGTCCTCCCCAGATATCTCAAGTATAACAAAGTCAGTCAAGATAGTAACATTAGCAACAACAACGGGCACATCCTCACAGATACCGATAGGTATGGCAGTTGACTTATCAACCATTTGCAAAGATATTTTAGTAGGTGTGAGTTTATTTAAGTCATATCTTTTATATAAAGAGAAAGACACAACACTAACACCAGCTCCTAAATCACACAAAGCAGTTATCACATAATTAGTTTTTATAGAGCATGGTATAGTTGGTATACCCGGATCTCCAAGTTTTGTAGGTACTCCATCTTTGAAAGTATAATTAGCAAGCATAGTGGAGATTTCAGCTTTCATTATTTTTCTCTTATTAGTGATGATGTCTTTCATATACTTTGCATAAGGAGGCATTTTTAGGATATCAGTCAAGTGAGTATGCAAAAAGACTGGCCTCGGCATTTCAGCAAAGCGTTTAAATTCTCCATCATCATTCTTTTTAGTTGGCTTGGGTGGAAAAGGCATAGGTTTTTGGGCCCACGGTTCTCTTTCTTTACCGTGTTTTCTAGCAACAAAGTCTCTTTTATCATATCTTTTATTTTTTAGGTTGTGGCTTATCAAGATCAACATGTGGTTCTATCTCAACATCATTATCTGGTTCTTTTTCATAGTTTGGTTGAGCCTCTTCATGAACCTCATCATTATCTTTTTCATTATCACTAGGTGAGTGTTCATTACCAGATTGAGTTTTCGCATCAGAGATAGAAATATCATTATCATCAGGAGGTTTTTCTACTTCAGGTTCACTAATGGCATGCATAGTCCTATCATTTTTCTTTTCATTTTCTTTTTAGAAGGACTAGGTGTGCTAGTGTTATTTCTTTGTGAATCATGTTCAATTCTTTTGGGTGTCCCTCAGAATAAAGTGGTTTCTGAGTCATTTTACCTCCTCTAGTTGCAACTCTAACAACAAAGTCATGCATATAATGATTCATTTCATCAAGTAATTCTCTTTGAGATTTGTAACTTGTTCTAACTGAGTTTGCACCATAGAAGCATGTTCTCCAACACCTTCAACATAATTTGAAATTATAAATAACAAGTCACTCAAGTGAGCAATCATATCAGAATTGTATTTCAATTGTTTCATAACATTTGCATTGAAGTGATCTTGTTTTCTAATATAGTTTTCAAACTCAAAAAGGCATTGACTAGGATGCATATTGTGAGGATTGTCATCTTTATTGAACTTCATAAGAGAATTTACCTCTACCACCTTAGGCAATGGTGGTGCATTAAGCCCATGTATTTCTTCAATAGGAGGTAAATTTTTAACATCCTTAGCTTTAATACCTTTTTCCTTCATAGATTTCTTTGCCTCTTGCATATCTTCACGGCTGAGATATAATATACCCCTCTTCTTTGGAGTGGTTTTAGCCGGTGGTTCAGGAATAGTCCAATCATCATAAATTTTTAGTATGTTATTCAATAATTCTTCACCTTGAGCAATAGTTTGTTCCCTGAAAACACAACCAGCACAACTATCTAGGAAGTCCCTAGAAGCATCGGTTAGTCCATTATAGAAGATATCAAGTATTTTGTTTTTCTTAAGAGGATGATCAGGCAAAGCATTAAGTAACTGGCAAAGCCTCCCCCAAGCTTATGGGAGACTCTCTCCTTTAGTTTGCACAAAGTTAAATATTTCTTGTAAGGCATCTTGTTTCATATGAGCAGGAAAATATTTTTCAGAGAAGTAATAAATCATATCCTGGGGACTACACACACAACGAGGAGTAAGAGTATTGTACCAAGATTTAGCATCACCATTTAATGAGAACGGAAATAATTTGAGAATAAAGTAGTAGCGAGTTTTCTCATCATGAGTAAAAAGGGTGGCTATGTCATTTAACTTAGTAAGATGTGCCACAACAGTTTCAATTTCGTAACCATGGAAAGGATCAGATTCAACCAAAGTGATTAACTCTGGGTCGATAGAGAATTCATAATCCTTATCATCAATAAAGATAGGTGAAGTAGCAAACTTAGGATCACATTTCATTCTAGCATTCAGAGATTTTTCTTTATACTTGTGTAGTAATTTATCTAGATCATCTTTATCATTACAAGCAAGAATATCTCTAGTTGCTTCTTCACTCATAACATAACCTTCCGGTACCTTAGGCAATTCATATCTAGGAAGGCTAGTTCTAGCAGGTGTTTCAGGAGTTTCAGTTTCAAGCTCATCATTGGATTCAACAACGTCATGTTGTATTACTCTAACAATTTGATCATCAAGAAATTCACCAAGTGGCACATCATCATTATCAAGCAAGGTACTAGCATCATCATAAGCATCATTCATAGTAGAAGTAGCATCATCAATAACTCGCGACATATTAGAATTGATCGCATGTGGTGGTGTTGCAAATTTACACATAACAGAAGGTGAATCTAAAGTAGAATTGGATGGCAGTTCCTTGCCTCCCCACGTCTTTGAGGGAAATATCTTAGTCTTTGGATCCTTCAGATTCTTCATAGTGATAATATGATAATAACCAAGTGACTCAACCAATATAGCTATGCTCCTCGGCAACGACGCCAGAAAAGGGTCTTGATAGGATCGCAACAGTTTTCGAGGGTAGAGTATTCAACCCAAATCTATAGATTCAACACAAGGGGAGCCAAAGAATATTTGAAGGTATTAGGAGCTGAGTTGTCAATTCAACCACACCTGGAGATTAATAATCTGCAGCAAAGTGATCAGTAGCAAAGTAGTTTGATAGTTTTGATAATGGTGACAACAACAATAGTAACAGTAACAGTGATGGCAGTAATTTTGTAGCAAGTGTAACAGTAGCAGCAACCGTAGTAACTTAGCAAGATCAATATGGGACAAATTCGTAGGCATTGGATCGGTGACTTGTTGGATGATATTCATCATGTGACAGTTATAACCTAGGGCGATACTGCACTAGCTCCAGTTCATCGATATAATGTAGGCATGTATTCCGTAAATAGTCATACGTGCTTTATTAAAAGAACTTGCATGACATCTTTTGTCCTACCCTCCCATGGCAGCTGATGACGCACAAGTGTAGGGGATCAATTGTAGCTCTTTTCGATAAGTAAGAGTGTTGAACCCAACGAGGAGCAGAAGGAATAACAAGTAGTTTTCAGTAAGGTAGTGTCTGCAAGTGCTGAAATTGTAGGTAGCGAGTAGTTTGATAGCAAGGTAATTTGTAACGAGCGAGTAATGATAATTGTAACAAGTATGCAGCAAGGTAGCACAATCCTTTTGAGACAAAGGACAGGCCAAAACGGTCTCCTATAATAAGCAAATCGTTCTTGAGGGTACACGGGAATTTCATCTAGTCACTTTCATCATACTGGTTTGGTTTGTGTTCGCTACTTTGATAATTTGATATGTGGGTGGACAGGTGCTTAGGTGTTGTTCTTACTTGAACAAACCTCCTACTTATGATTAACCCTCCCGCAAGCATCTGCAACTATGAGAAAAGTATTAAGAATAAATTCTAACCATAGCATTAAACTCTAGGATCCCATCGCTCCCTTACGGAATAGTGCATAAACTGGGGTTTAAGTTTCTGTCACTCTCACAACCCACCATCTATTTACTACTCCACAATGCATTCCCTTAGGCCCAAACATGGTGAAGTGTCATGTATTTGACGTTCGCATGACACCACTAAGGGAATCATAACATGCATACTATCAAAATATCGAACACATATCAAATTCACATGATTACTTGCAACATGATTTCTCCCGTGACCTCAGGAACAAAGGTAACTAGTCACAAGTGATGAACATGCTCAATATCAGAGGGGTATTAATATGCATAATGGATCTGAGCATATAATGTTCCACCAAATAAACCATATAGTAATCAACTACAAGATGTAATCAACACTACTAGTCACCCCCTAGCAACAATCACCACTCCAGGTTGCTGCTAACGCGACACTACAATCAGAGAACCTTCGAGAAACTATGTGCGATGCCATAATCGCAGACGGTGGTGTATGAAAACCGTCAGAAATGTATAAAACGTTTGCGATGATGGATGCATCAAACACGGTTCAGGTTTTAGTTGCGTGTGCGATGAAGGGCATACGTTCAGTTCAATTAACCATTTGCGATGAGGAGGAACAAAGGAAATAGGCAGCCAGATGAAGGCATGTGCGATACACAGCATACGGTTCACTCGGATGAACTGTTTTTCATTAGGCAACACAAAAGAAATGGGCAGCCAGATGAAGGTGTCCTCGATATATAGCATACGGTTCACTCGGATGAACTGTTTGTGATTAGGCAACACAAAAGAAACGGTCAACCAGATCAACGTGTGTGCGATATACGGCATGCGGTTCACTCGGCCTTGTCGTTAGTGTGTGACCTCTGTGGCAACCATTCGCTTCCCACTAGCCTCTTCTTGTACCGTGGCAACCGTCCACCGCCTCTTCGCCTTTCCCTCTCGATTTGGAACTGCTGTCGCACGCTCTTCCTCCCTCCATTTGCCTTCATTCTTCCTTTTGCCATTGTTCGATCGTCTTCTCCATGGAGGGAACAGGCCGGAAATGACCCCGTTATTCTTGCCCCGATCTGAAAGATGACATGGTGGAGGAATTCATTGATCGGTGCGACGTCATCACCTCGGCTAGCATGGCAGGTTCGTACAAGACCATTCTCGACTCAAAAAATAGGATCATTACAAAGAACCCAAGGGTTCAGGAGCAGTTTGATCTCCCCTCTCTTCTTCACCATGACCTTGCTCACCATTGCGAGGACAACGGAAGCCTTGCCTTCTGCAAGTTGATGCCGCTTGATAATGATACGTGTGGTGTTAAGATGCCATCGCTTAAGGGAAAGGCCTGGGCAGGCGCAAATGGAGATTGGGTTGTTTATATTGGGAACAACAGCGAGTGGGAACTTGTGAATGCGTACACTCGTCACCGGGTTCCACTTCCAAAAATCTCAGACTGCCATGAGGTTCAGCACACAGATAGTCTACGTACGTTCAAATACGATCATCATGACTATCGTCTACAGAAGATAGTAATTTCTTGAGTTCCCTACTGCTTTTGGGACTACAAGAAGTATGTTGTTCTTGCTATCTTCGACAAGCTTGTTGCCATCTCTGCTTCCACAGATGGATGGATATTACTCAAAAATCAATTTCTGGACACGAATGAGTACTGTGATGCAATTCAAGACGAGCGTCTTGTGTTTGTTGTCACCACTCGTGGCACTGTTTTTGCATGGGATCCTTATTATTTCGGTACATTTGTCTTCCACTGTAATTATAATTGTTTCATCCACATGCATGCGGGTTAGCTAGTTTCCCTTTACTAATTAACCTTCTTGTGTTTCCAAGGTCCTGTTGTAATGCCCCGGATGTAATACTTTCCCTTGTGGGTATAAAATATATCTCCGGCTTCATCTATTCCATTTCGGGTTCTTTATCTTTCGGGTTTCGTCATTTTGTTGTGTGAGTGTGTGGCATTCATTCATATCATGTAGACATGTGCATCGCATTGCATTTGTGTTGTCGGTTGCATCCGGTTCCACGCGTTCCTTCCCGTTTTCCGTTTCGCGTTCCGGAGCTCCCCCACGTGTCTGTGACGTCCCGTAGGCCTACTTTGGTGTTTGGGCGTGTAACGTTACCGGTTTGCCGCGAGGTTGTCGTGTGTGTTGTTGTTTTGTTGTGTGCAACCCGCCTCTCAAATCTCGTCGCGTTTGGACTCCGTTTGCTATCCCAACAGTTATTCGTGTGGGTCCAAAGTGCCTCCACTTGTGGCCCAGAAACACCCCAGCAGTAGCCCACTACCCTCTCCTAGGCCCATCTAAACTACCCCCGCGATCGGATCCGTCGGATCACGATCGGAGGGCTCCTAACACCCCCAAATCCCCTAGCCCTAGAAATCTGCTATATAATAGACCCTAGTCTATTTTGGGCATCTAGCTTCTTCCTCTAGATCCCTCCCCCTCAATTTCATCAGATCCACTCCACCTGGCAGCTCCCCCGTCGAAGGCAGCCGCAAGTTTCGATCGGATCGGGATGTTCCCGCGGGGTCAACGCTCTCCTGGCTCCTCTGTGATTCCCTCGCCGCCCGATCTGCCAGGCGAGCCGGCCCTCCTTTCCCCGCTTCGATCCTCTTCTGGCTCCCCGATCGGGACCACTTCGCCGGCCCAGCGTCTCGTCCGCGAGGCCCAGCTCCAGGGCCCGTACGGGAGCCTTACTCCTGCCTCCTTCGCCTCTCCACCGGGAGCCGGCCTCGCCCTCCCAACCGGGCCGATCGCCCCAGGCGCCTCGGGCCGCCTCGCCTCCAGCGCCAGCCGCCGCGAGATCGGGCCGTTGACTCCAGGCCAAGGCCTTCTCCCACTCGCTGACCCCGCCGCTCCGAGCCGGGCCAGCGCCCCGTCGCAGGCCGCTTCGCCAGCCGCCAGGCTCCGCGCTGGGCCGCCGCGCCGCCCAGGCCCAGCCGGACCGCCTCCACAGCCGCTAGCTCGGGCCGCGCCTCGGCCACTTCCGCAGGCTTCTCGACCGGGCCGCTTCCAGTCTCCACTTCGGGCCGGATCCGCGCAGCCTCTGCCCGATCCACGAAGCCCCGGGTCCGACCCGTTCCGCTAGGACCCGATCCGCTCCAGTTCAGCCCGTTTGACTCCGGTTGACCCCTGAGGTTGCTTCTAATATCCTCTAAGTCCCTGTTTGTTTACCTGTCTGATGCTATTTTCAAACTGCTCTAACTTTGTGTGTGTTTGTCCGTTTCACGCAAATAGCATGTCCAGACGTTCGTGGTGAATAGCACTACGTTTTATCTTTTTGTGTCATGCATGATAGAAGTCATCTAGATGCTTGTTTTCCCGTTGCAAGAGTGCATCGTGATAAAACTGCTGCTATGTGATGTTTTTATGTCATCTTTGCCATGTGATATCTTTTAGCTCGTTTGTCCGAAATGATGCAAATGACATGTCCACGTGTTCGTCTTGCCATGCTCTACGTGTTGCTTGTGATAGGTTGCATGTTAGATTTATTCTTGCCATGTTTATCATCATTGCAAAGTGCCATGTGGATGTGATGTCGTTTCACTCGTTATGAAATGCCATCTTGTTGAGCTCATTGCTATCGTTGTGTTTATCTCCATGAAGCATGCTTGTGTGTTTCGGAATCACCATCATGTGTACTTTGATGAGGTGTTTACCACTTGCCATGTTTAGTTTCGAGGTGACTTAAACTTGCTATTTTAGATGCCATGTTGAAATTGCTGTTTTAGGACTTAGTGGATTTTCACTAAGTCTGAAATCTGTAACGTTCCGATGCCATGTTTGCTTGCTGCTCTAGGTCAAAGCATGATAGTTTTGGAGTGGATCTTGATTGTTCCTTGTAGTATATATTGTTGTCTTTCCATTCATGTTCTCACATGCTTATTTGAGTGGCTGTAGCATGTTTAGCTTTTGCTCCAAAGTTTCAATAAAATTCTGCTGCCAGAATTTTATTGTCAAGTTCAATATGTCCAAGCTCATTGCTATTGATCCGTGACTCCTTTGGGGGTGCACCTTTGGACTTAATTGCTGTAGGATATGTCTAGTTTGTGTTCTAGGTATTTTCCATGATGTTTGAGTGCTGTAGCTTAATTATTTTGTGCTCCGAAGTTGCTATGTTGCTGTAATTTTCAGCTTTCGCTCATTTCTTGTTTCAGGCATAACTTTTAGCCCGTAACTCCGATTTAAGCGAGTCTTATATGAAACTTGATTGATTTTCTGTGTAGATTCATAATATATTATTGTTATCATGTTTTGAGGTGTTTTGCTTGAGTGCTATTTTCCGTGCTCCGTGTGCATCCTTAGTGCATCCATCATGCATCCATCATTTTCGAGTGCGCATTGCATCTTGTTGATTTGTGCTTGGTGTGATTGTTTTGTTTAGAGCCGGAAGCAGAGACCGAGTACGAGTACGAGCACGAGGTTTCCAACGAGGTTGAGCACGAGGACCCTTCTTACGATCGGAACGACTTCTCTTCAGGCAAGATGACCGAACCCCGATAACATTATTATCTTTGCCTATTGCTAGTAGTCTCGATCTATAGTTTTGCCTCGATGCCCATGTTCTTATTGTTAGCCTCCTACTTGTAACCATTGCCATGTTTAACCACCCTTCCTACGCAAACCGTTGCTTGGCTAAGTACGCTTCGCTCAGCCCTTCTTATAGCATTGCTAGTTGCAGGTGAAGATCGAAGATGCTTGCTTCATGTTGAAGTTTGGTTGGGTTATATCACACTATATAAATGCTTAAAAATGAAATCATCTATATATTGGCAAGGGTGGAAGGCTAAGCCTTTTGCTTGGTGATTTGTTCCACTCATGCCGTTAGGAACCGTATAAACCGGTGTTATGTTCCTTGATTATGCGTTCCTAACACGGTTGGGGTGTATGGGACCCCCTCGATAAACCGCTAAGTGCTAAGCCTTTTCCAGCAAGTCCCAACATTGGTACTATTCGCCTAAACAACTAAAACTTTCCGAGGGAGTAATTAACCCGAGGCTTAATTAATTCAACCCCCCTAGGCCAGTGCTCGATTTGACTGTTGGTCCAAACTAGAGTCGTGTGCGGGGCCCACCTTGGCAACTTGGGTATTTCGGCCACTGTACGATGTGCTCATCCGGTCGTGGCCTGAGACGAGATACGCACGGCTACTATCAGGGTGTCGGCACGCCGGGAGGATTTGATGGATTAGCCTTACCTTAGTTCGGAGTATCTTGAGCACGGGATTCCGAGAATACTCGGGTCTTCCCACTTTGGAGTTGCGACTCCGCGGATCGTGGGCTTGTAATGGGTCAAGTTGGAACACCCCTGCAGGGTTATGAACTTTCGAAAGCCGTGCCCGCGGTTATGTGGCAGATGGGAGCTTGTTAATATCCGGTTGTAGATAACTTGACACAATGTTTCTAATACACTACCAGCGTGTGTTCCGTGACTGTCAATTTCCGAATAGGGATTCGGGAGTTGAACACAGAGGGGTTATGTTTGTTGAGCTTGTAGCTAGGATCACTTCGTGATCACTTCTCGACCGAGGCTTTCTCTTCTCGCTCTCACTCACGTAAGCTAGTTGCTAGTTGCTGTTGCAGACACTTATTCTTTTCTTCAGCCTTATCCTCTCCCAAGGCTTAAATAGTCTTGTTACCCGGGAACGGGATTGCTGAGTCCTCTGTGGCTCACAGTTACTTCACCACACCAGATGCAGGTCCAGCAGTGAGCTATCCAGGTGATGGCACCGAGCTGGATTGGGAGTACGACGAGGAGCGTAGTCCGTACTATGTTCGTTATCCGGATGATCAGTAGTGGAGACTTCTACTAGGATTCGATCCTCCTGTGGTTTATTTATTTAAGTTTGGTATCTTGACATTTGGATTTTGCCCTTAGAGGGTTGTGATCTTCTTAATGTATGATGTTTGAGACTTGTATTGTATTTGTGTGACGTGGCGAGTGTAAGCCAACTATTTATGTTTACAATCCCCTCTTTTACATGAGTTGTGCAAAGATTACCAAACTTGAGATCATTCTAGGATGGACTTATGCCTTTAAGTCGTGCCTCGACACGTAGGAGGTATAACTCCATCCTGGGCTTTACAAGTTGGTATTCAGAGCCTTCTCCGACCTAGGAGTCCCCCCTGATTGATCGAATCATTGACGGTCGAGTCTAGGCACACACTGAAAACATTTTGAGTCCTATATTATATCGGAGAGTAGGATTTCTTTGCTTCTCATCTCCTTTATCTCTGGTGAGGACTCCTGACGACTACTCTTGTCTCTCCTACTTTCAAAAATTGCACAAAATTTTTTTTTAGGAATCCCGCGAGTATTCTGGGATTGTTTCGATGTTCTTGTGACGAGGATATTGTTCTCGATGCCTCCTGACATTAGGGGTTGTGGCAGTGTCCCGGGGAGTTGAGCTTCGGGGTATTGTCGTCACAAGCATATCACGGCAGTACTAAATACTTAAGACGGCCGACATCGAAAATCTCTCCTATACGGCCAGTGGCAAGATAACCCCGACATCACCCAGTACTGGGGAGGTAGTTCGGGAGTATTGCCATAGCTTGTTATAGTGGATGCTTTTCGAAGGTCCGAGGTACACAGTTTCCGAGAAAGTCTGGTTATGTGTTGAAGGATGGATACACCTGGATGTAGGTTTAGAGTTGATTGCGCGGTGCTTCCCGTGTATCCCCAACACCTGATTGCATAACTGGAATCTTTCGGAAATTTATAGGTGGGCTTATCCAGTAGATCGTAGGCATTCTTCCAACGAATGCAGGTTAGCGAGTTTGGGGTTCTACATTGAGTGAAGTGGTTTATGACCGATGTTACTATCAGGAGTTGCATCTTAAAGGGTCCTTGGCTATGCTGATCCGGGGATTGCAAAACCTTTTCGTAACGCGTTCATATGCTTTCAGCACAAAGATGTTAGAACGAAGCTCCTATCTTGTGTTTGTTCCCGTCTGTACCTTGTTATTTTCTTATTTTATCCTTTTGATCCCTATGTGGCTTCTCGTGAAGACTGATGTTATCATCGAACTGAGAATTTCATCCGTTCCTCTTGTTCGAATGATTTCATTTGTAACTATTGTTCGAATGATTATTGTGAAGACTTGTTGCAATTCATTCCATTGATTCAGCTTATACCTTCTGTCAATCAATTGCTGATTCGTGGTCATCTCTTTCAGGATGGCTCCGAAAAAGGTTCCCAACGCTAACCCAGAGGGTGAAGAGGTTCCAGATCGTCCTCCTTCCCCTCCTCCTCCGCCTGAGGCTTGGAGAGCGATTATGCAGACTACAGCTCAGAACACCCAGTTGTTGATGCAGATGATGCAACAGATGCAAGCTAATCAAGCTAATCAGGGTGTTCCAGGGAACCAAGGCAACTTCTTCAACCAGCAGCACCATGCTACTCTCAACCAGTTCTTGGCCAACAATCCTAAAGCTTTCAGTTACTGTGTCGACCCTCTTGATGCTGAAGACTGGTTAACCGACATAAAGAAGCATTTTGAGTGCAGTAACGTGAAGGAAGATGATTATGTGAAGTTTGCAGCCTTCCAACTGAAAGATCAAGCAGCTGACTGGTGGCAGCAGTACAAAGACTCCAGGCCAGGTCAAGTGATCTCTTGGGAGAATTTCTGCAAGGACTTTCGCTCTCACCACTTTCCAACAAGTGTCATCGAGGGTATGCGTGAGCAATTCCGCAACCTGAAGCAGGGCTCTATGACAGTCTATCAGTATAATGTCAAGTTCCAAAACCTCGCCCGCTATGCTAAGCAAGACATTCCTGATGCCAAGAGAAAAATCTACCAGTTCCGTGGAGGCCTGAAAGATGAACTTCAACTTGCTCTCACCTTGTTCGAGCCCGATGAATTCGACAAGTTCTATAACATGGCTTTGAAACAAGAGGCAGCTTAGCTTAAAATGGAGGCTTCTAAGAAGAGAATTCGAGATGCCGTTCACTCTTCCTCATCGTATCAGATGGTCTCGAAGCATCAGAAATTCTGGCTTCCTCCTCCTCCAGTGATTCGAGCTCCATACAACAACTCCAACAACTCCAACAACAAGAACTCTGGTGGATGTGGTTTCTCCCACCCACCCAACCCGAGCAACCAGTCGAAGAACCAGTTTCAGTCTCAAGGCTCCAAGTCGATTGGCTCTCATTTCTGTCCTCTCTCTGAAGTGGTGTGCAACAGATGTGGCCAGAAGGGTCACTATGCCAACAGATGTCCTAATCCGAAGCGTCTTCCTCCTCCTCCGCCTGTGAGTTCAGCTATTGTCAAGCATGATCCAAAGTCTGCAAGGGTCAATCTGATGAGTGCAGCTGAAGCGGAGAACTCTTCTGATGTCATTTTGGGTAACCTCTCAGTGAACTCTATACCTGCTAAAGTCTTGTTTGATTCAGGTGCTTCACATTCTTCCATGTCAAGACCTTTTGCATTGTCACATGATATGCCATTGCAAGCTTTGCCGAGTCCGATGTCTGTGCTTTCTCCGGGTTTGCTCATGAACTCCAACAACTTTGTTCCGAATGTGTCTATTCGCATGGGTGATTATCGATTTCTGGCTAATCCGGTGGTTCTTGGTAATTCTGACATTGACCTCATCCTCGGAATGGATTGGCTTTCTCAGCATGATGCTCACATTGATTGTGCACAGAAGGAAGTCAAGATGACTCATCCTGATGAAGATGTGATTATCTTTGCCTCAAGGGATAACACTATCAGGCTTTTCTCTCTCAATGATAAGGGCGAAATTAATGCCATATCTCAAATTCCGGTGGTGAACGAATATCAAGACGTCTTTCCTGAAGAACTTCCAGGCATGCCTCCACACCGTCAGGTGGAATTCGTTATTGAACTCGAGCCGGGTACTGAGCCAGCATGCCGGCGTCCATACAAGCTCTCTCCGGATGAATTGAAGGAATTGAAGAAGCAGCTTGATAAACAGGAGAGTATGGGTCTCATCAGGCCTAGTACGTCTCCATGGGGCTGTGGTGTCTTATTTGTCAAGAAGAAAGATGGCACGGAGCGTCTCTGTGTTGATTACCGGCCATTGAACAAGAAGACAATAAAGAACAAATATCCGCTCCCCAACATCAACGAACTCTTCGAGCAGCTCAAAGGAGCTAAAGTGTTCTCTAAGCTTGACCACCGAATGGGCTATCATCAAATTCGCATTCGCGAGGAAGACATTCCCAAGACGGCCTTCAGAACGAGCTACGGTTCATACGAGTATACCGTCATGTCTTTTGGTCTCGCCAATGCTCCTCCTACCTTTTCGAGGATGATGCATTACATCTTCAACCCCTATACTGGCGAGTTTGTGCTTGTGTATCTGGATGATATTATGGTGTTTTCCAAGAATGAAGAAGATCACGAAAAGCACTTACGTCTGGTTCTTGATCGACTCCGAGAGCATAGGTTCTATGCCAAGTTCTCCAAGTGCGAGTTTTGGCTCGATAAGGTTTTGTACCTGGGCCACATCATCTCAGCTGACGGTATTGCGGTTAATCCCGAGAAAGTTGAAGCAATTGTCAACTGGGAAGCTCCTCAGAACGTCAAGCAACTCCGCAGTTTTCTGGGTCTTGCCAGCTATTGCAGAAGGTTCGTTGAGAACTTCTCCAAGATTGCCAAGCCTCTTTCAAACTTGCTTCAGAAAAATGTCAAATACTTGCGGTCTCCAGAGTGTGAAGTGGCATTCAAAACTCTCAAAGAAAAGCTTGTCTCTGCTCCAGTTCTGACTCCTCCAGATGAGTCCAAGCCCTATGAAGTATTCTGTGATGCTTCTCTTCAAGGTCTTGGTGGTGTGCTTATGCAAGACAAGAGAATTGTGGCATACACTTCTCGTCAGCTAAAGCCAAGTGAGAAGAACTATCCCACACATGATCTCGAGCTAGCAGCTGTGGTACATGCTTTGATTACGTGGAGACATCTGTTGTTGGGCAGAAAGGTCGACATCTTCACTGATCACAAGAGCTTGAAGTACATCTTCACACAGCCGCATCTGAACCTCCGCCAGACTCGTTGGGTTGAAATGATCCAAGAGTATAATCCCAGCATCGAATACACTCCTGGCAAGGCGAATGTCATTGCAGATGCTTTGAGCAGAAAGGCATATTGCAACAGCCTTCTTATCAAGCCGTACCAGCCTGAGCTTTGTGAAGCATTCAGCAAACTCAACCTCCAAGTTGTTCCGCAGGGTTTTCTTGCAAATCTTCAAATTGCTCCTACCTTGGAAGATCAGGTCCGTGAGGCCCAACTCAGGGATACCATGGTGAAGAAGGTGAAACATGCTATTGCTAAGGGCATTCCAAAATACAAGTGCTTCCGTGTTGATGAGAGAGATACCTTGTTCTTTGAGGACAGACTCGTTGTTCCCAAAGGTGATCTCAGGAAGCTCATAATGGAAGAAGCACATGATTCTCTCCTTTCCATTCATCCTGGCAGTTCCAAGATGTATCAAGACCTCAAGCAGTCTTACTGGTGGACACGCATGAAAAGGGAGATTGCCCAATTCATGAACGAATGTGATGTGTGCAGAAGAGTGAAAGCAGAACATCAATGTCCAGCCGGTCTTCTCCAACCTCTTCCTATTCCCGAGTGGAAGTTCGACCACATTGAAATGGACTTCGTCACTGGCTTTCCTAAATCCAAGAAAGGGAATGATGCTATCTTTGTGGTGTTTGACAAGCTTACCAAAGTCGCTCACTTCCTGCCAGTCAAAGAATCAATCAATGCAGCTCAATTGGCAGAGCTGTACACTTCCAGAATTGTGTCCTTACATGGCATTCCTCAAGTTATATCCTCAGACCGTGGAAGTTTGTTCACATCCAGGTTCTGGGACTCCTTTCAGTCCGCCATGGGCACTAAGATCAGGTTCGGCACTGCATTTCACCCTCAGACTAGTGGTCAAGTCGAGCGAGTGAATCAGATTCTAGAAGACATGCTCAGAGCCTGTGTCATCTCCTTTGGCATGAAATGGGAAGACTGCCTTCCATTTGCCGAGTTCTCTTACAACAACAGCTTTCAAGCAAGTGCAGGAAAAGCTCCGTTTGAAATCCTCTATGGCAGAAAGTGTCGTACCCCTCTCAACTGGTCTGAAACAGGTGAACGTCAACTTCTTGGCAATGACTTGATCTCAGAAGCCGAAGAAATGTGCAAAGTCATACGTGAGAATCTCAAGGCCGCTCACTCGCGTCAGAAGAGCTACTATGACGGCAAGCATCGTGATTTGGCTTTCAACATTGATGATCATGTTTATCTCCGTGTGTCTCCGATGAAAGGCACCCAAAGATTCGGTATCAAAGGAAAGCTTGCTCCTAGATACGTCGGGCCTTTCAATATTCTTGGCAAAAGAGGTGACCTAGCCTATCAACTTGAGCTCCCTCCAAACTTCGCCAATGTTCATGATGTCTTCCATGTGTCTCAACTCCACAAATGCTTCAAGGCACCTGAGCGCATGATTCCGTTTGAAGAGATTGATCTTCAACAAGACCTGTCCTACCGAGAGCATCATGTTGCTATTCTTGAAGAAACCGAACGCAAGACCCGCAACAAGTCCATCAAATTCTTGAAAGTCAAGTGGTCACATCACACCGACCGAGAAGCTACCTGGGAACGAGAAGATCATCTTCGTTCCGAGTACCCTTCCTTTTTCCAGTCCTAGATCTCGGAACGAGATCTTTTTGTAGTAGAGGAGAGTTTGTAATGCCCCGGGTGTAATAATTTCCCTTGTGGGTATATAATATATCTACGGCTTCATCTATTCCATTTCGGGTTATTTATCTTTCGGGTTTTGTCGTTTTGTTGTGTGAGTGTGTGGCATTCATTCATATCATGTAGACATGTGCATCGCATTGCATTTGTGTTGTCGGTTGCATCCGGTTCCACGCGTTCCTTCCCGTTTTCCGTTTCGCGTTCCGGAGTTCCCCCACGTGTTCGTGACGTCCTGTAGGCCTACTTTGGTGTTTGGGCGTGTAACGTTACCGGTGTGCCGCGAGGTTGTCGTGTGTGTTGTTGTTTTGTTGTGTGCAACCCGCCTCTCAAATCTTGTCTCGTTTGGACTCCGTTTGCTATCCCAACAGTTATTCGTGTGGGTCCAAAGTGCCTCCACTTGTGGCCCAGAAACACCCCCGCAGCAGCCCACTACCCTCTCCTAGGCCCATCTAAACTACCCCCGCGATCGGATCCGTCGGATCGCGATCGGAGGGCTCCTAACACCCCCAAATCCCCTAGCCCTAGAAATCTGCTATATAATAGACCCTAGTCTATTTTGGGCATCTAGCTTCTTCCTCTAGATCCCTCCCCCTCAATTTCATCAGATCCACTCCACCTGGCAGCTCCCCCGTCGAAGCCAGCCGCAAGTTTCGATCGGATCAGGAAGTTCCCGCGGGGTCAACGCTCTCCTGGCTCCTCTGCGATTCCCTCGCCGCCCGATCTGCCAGGCGAGCCGGCCCTCCTTCCCCCGCTTCGATCCTCTTCTGGCTCCCCGATCGGGACCACTTCGCCGGCCCAGCGTCTCGTCCGCGAGGCCCAGCTCCAGGGCCCGTACGGGAGCTGCACTCCCGCCTCCTTCGCCTCTCCACCGGGAGCCGGCCTTGCCCTCCCAACCGGGCCGATCGCCTCAGGCGCCTCGGGCCGCCTCGCCTCCAGCGCCAGCCGCCGCGAGATCGGGCCGTTGACTCCAGGCCGAGGCCTTCTCCCACTCGTTGACCCCGCCGCTCCGAGCCGGGCCAGCGCCCCGTCGCAGGCCGCTTCGCCAGCCGCCAGGCTCCGCGCTGGGCCGCCGCGCCGCCCAGGCCCAGCCGGACCGCCTCCACAGCCGCCAGCTCGGACCGCGCCTCGGCCACTTCCGCAGGCTTCTCGACCGGGCCGCTTCCAGTCTCCACTTCGGGCCGGATCCGCGCAGCCTCTGCCCGATCCGTGAAGCCCCGGGTCCGATCCGTTCCGCGAGGACCCGATCCGCTCCTGTTCAGCCCGTTTGACTCCGGTTGACCCCTGAGGTTGCTTCTAATATCCTCTAAGTCCCTGTTTGTTTAACTGTCTGATGCTATTTTCAAACTGCTCTAACTTTGTGTGTGTTTGTCCGTTTCGCGCAAATAGCATGTCCAGACGTTCGTGGTGAATAGCACTACGTTTTATCTTTTTGTGTCATGCATGATAGAAGTCATCTAGATGCTTGATTTCCCGTTGCAAGAGTGCATCGTGATAAAACTGCTGCTATGTGATGTTTTTATGTCATCTTTGCCATGTGATATCTTTTAGCTCGTTTGTCCGAATGATGCAAATGACATGTCCACGTGTTCGTCTTGCCATGCTCTACGTGTTGCTTGTGATAGGTTGCATGTTAGATTTATTCTTGCCATGTTTATCATCGTTGCAAAGTGCCATGTGTATGTGATGTTGTTTCAATCGTTATGAAATGCCATCTTGTTGAGCTCATTGCTATCGTTGTGTTTATCTCCATGAAGCATGCTTGTGTGTTTCGGAATCACCATCATGTGTACTTTGATGAGGTGTTTACCACTTGCCATGTTTAGTTTTGAGGTGACTTAAACTTGCTCTTTTAGATGCCATGTTGAAATTGCTGTTTTAGGACTTAGTGGATTTTCACTAAGTCTGAAATCTGTAACGTTCCGATGCCATGTTTGCTTGCTGCTCTAGGTCAAAGCATGATAGTTTTGGAGTGGATCTTGATTGTTCCTTGTAGTATATATTGTTGTATTTCCATCCATGTTCTCACATGCTTATTTGAGTGGCTGTAGTATGTTTATCTTTTGCTCCAAAGTTTCAATAAAATTCTGCTGCCAGAATTTTATTGTCAAGTTCAATATGTCCAAGCTCATTGCTATTGATCCGTGACTCCTTTAGGGGTGCACCTTTGGACTTAATTGCTGTAGGATATGTCTAGTTTGTGTTCTAGGTCTTTGCCATGATGTTTGAGTGCTGTAGCTTAATTATTTTGTGCTCCGAAGTTGCTATGTTGCTGTAATTTTCAGCTTTCGCTCATTTCTTGTTTCGGGCATAACTTTTAGCCCGTAACTCCGATTTAAGCGAGTCTTATATGAAACTTGATTGATTTTCTGTGTAGATTTATAATATCTTATTGTTATCATGTTTTGAGGTGTTTTGCTTGAGTGCTATTTTCCGTGCTCTGTGTGCATCCTTAGTGCATCCATCATTTTCGAGTGCGCATTGCATCTTGTTGATTTGTGCTTGGTGTGATTGTTTTGTTTAGAGCCGGAAGCAGAGACCGAGTACGAGTACGAGCACGAGGTTTCCAACGAGGTTGAGCACAAGGACCCTTCTTACGATCGGAACGACTTCTCTTCAGGCAAGATGACCGAACCCCGATAACATTACTATCTTTGCCTATTGCTAGTAGTCTCAATCTATAGTTTTTCCTCGATGCCCATGTTCTTCTTGTTAGCCTCCTACTTGTAACCATTGCCATGTTTAACCACCCTTCCTACGCAAACCGTTGCTTGGCTAAGTACGCTTCGCTCAGCCCTTCTTATAGCATTGCTAGTTGCAGGTGAAGATCGAAGATGCTTGCTTCATGTTGAAGTTTGGTTGGGTTATATCACACTATATAAATGCTTAAAAATGAAATCATCTATATATTGGCAAGGGTGGAAGGCTAAGCCTTTTGCTTGGTGATTTGTTCCACTCATGCCGTTAGGAACCGTATAAACCGGTGTTATGTTCCTTGATTATGCGTTCCTAACACGGTTGGGGTGTATGGGACCCCCTCGATAAACCGCTAAGTGCTAAGCCTTTTCCAGCAAGTCCTAACATTGGTACTATTCGCCTAAACAACTAAAACTTTCCGAGGGAGTAATTAACCCGAGGCTTAATTAATTCAACCCCCCTGGGCCAGTGCTCGATTTGACAGTTGGTCCAAACTAGAGTCGTGTGCGGGGCCCCCCTTGGCAACTTGGGTATTTCGGCCACTGTACGCTGTGCTCATCCGGTCGTGGCTTGAGACGAGATACGCGCAGCTACTATCAGGGTGTCGGCACGCCGGGAGGATTTGCTGGATTAGCCTTACCTTAGTTCGGAGTATCTTGAGCACGGGATTCCGAGAATACTCGGGTCTTCCCACTTTGGAGTTGCGACTCTGCGGATCGTGGGCTTGTAATGGGTCAAGTTGGAACACCCCTGCAGGGTTATGAACTTTCGAAAGCCGTGCCCGCGGTTATGTGGCAGATGGGAGCTTGTTAATATCCGGTTGTAGATAACTTGACACAATGTTTCTAATACACTACCAGCGTGTGTTCCGTGACTGTCAATTTCCGAATAGGGATTCGGGAGTTGAACACGGAGGGGTTATGTTTGTTGAGCTTGTAGCTAGGATCACTTCGTGATCACTTCTCGACCGAGGCTTTCTCTTCTCGCTCTCACTCACGTAAGCTAGTTGCTAGTTGCTGCTGCAGACACTTATTCTTTTCTTTAGCCTTATCCTCTCCCAAGGCTTAAATAGTCTTGTTACCCGGGAACGGGATTGCTGAGTCCTCTGTGGCTCACAGTTACTTCACCACACCAGATGCAGGTCCAGCTGTGAGCTATCCAGGTGATGGCACCGAGCTGGATTGGGAGTACGACGAGGAGCGTAGTTCGTACTATGTTCGTTATCCGGATGATCAGTAGTGGAGACTTCTACTAGGATTCGATCCTCCTGTGGTTTATTTATTTATGTTTGGTATCTTGACATTTGGATTTTGCCCTTAGAGGGTTGTGATCTTCTTAATGTATGATGTTTGAGACTTGTATTGTATTTGTGTGACGTGGCGAGTGTAAGCCAACTATTTATGTTTACAATCCCCTCTTTTACATGAGATGTGCAAAGATTACCAAACTTGAGATCATTCTAGGATGGACATATGCCTTTAAGTCGTGCCTCGACACGTAGGAGGTATAACTCCATCCTGGGCATTACACATGTGAACATTCCACCACCTATACTTGAAAAAAATTATAACCAAGGGGGAGATGACGATGGTGATGATCACGAGCATGAGGATGAGTAGGATCTATATACTCAATAGCGCCTAGCAACTTATTCTGATGGATCGCCTACATATACAGGGCACTACTGATGTTACTAACGAAGCAGGTGTTGTCTCCCATGGTCGCACTACCCGGACCTATTCCAACATCCATTGCAGGGTATTCGGGATGGATACTAGTGTACTAGCGCCAGCACCTTCTGAATGGTTCCGTATTGAAAGTGTTGGAGGAAACTCGCTCTTCCTTGGACAAAACTAAACAATGATGGTGAAAGGTGATCCAGCTATTGTTGACACAACGTTACTACCATTTATGAGAAGCAACTGTATCTATACAATGGACATTGCTATGATTCCCTGCCCTGGTTATCACAATATGTGTCCTGATATAGGCCGCTTCAGCCTAGATGATCAGTCCTGCGTTGGTCTCGAGGTTGACAATAGCTGGCCCTTCCCAAAGAATCAGTTATGGTTCAAAGCAAGCGTTTCCAACGCCGAGGATTGGTTGAGCTGAAGTTCATTTCATCACTTTGTTATTTGTTGTGTGAGAAAAACTGTACTTTACTAGAATGTTTTGTTGGAAATAATCTATAATCCAACATGTATCCTCGTTGTTGTTGTGTGTTGATGACTTGTTGTATGTAATGAATGGTACATTTTCATATCAGTCCCATCAACTCATGCATGCTCGCACATCACACGGGTCGCGTGGTGGCACGTATATTATTTTTCTATTTGGATGACAAAAAAAGTACAATGCCACTTTGTATTGGTGTCCATATGAACAGTGCTAGTGATTTTAGTTGCAAAAAATAGACAGTGCTAGTGATTTTTAGCTGCATATTTTGACAAAATCGCAATGTTACAAGGTTGACAAATGGCAATGTTACTAGATAAAAAAATGTCAATCTTTCCAGTTTGACATATGGTAACATACCCAAAATGGCAGATATGCAAATCTTACCCAATTGTTTGTACGTGGTTGCACACGGGTCATGCAAAACAACCGTTTGCGTTGTAGGGGTGCAGAAATCCTGCTCGGCATATTTTCCCTTGGCTTCCTGGGGACTGCTACCTCTTGAGCTTGCGTTGTTTTCCCTCGAATAGGAAAGGGTGATGCAGCACAGTAGCGTAAGTATTTCCCTCAGTTTTTGAGAACCAAGGTATCAATCCAGTAGGAGACCACGCGCGAGTCCCTCGTACCTACACAAACAAATAAGAACCTTGCAACCAACACTATAAAGGGTTGTCAATCCCTTCTCGACCACTTGCAAAAATTGAGATATGATAGAGATGATAAGATAATATTTTTGGTATTTTTGTTTTATAGATTGAAAGTAAAGTTTGCAAGACAAAAGTAAAGTAAAGATAAATAGTAGATGGAAATTTATATGATGGAAGATAGACCCTGGGGCCATAGGTTTCACTAGTGGCTTCTCTCATGATAGCAGATTTCTACGGAGGGTGAACAAATTACTGTCGAGCAATTGATAGAAAAGCGCATAGTTATGAGAATATCTAGGCATGATCATTGTATATAGGCATCACGTCCGTGACAAGTAGACCGAAACGATTCTGCATCTACTACTATTACTCCACACATTGACCGCTATCCAGCATACATCTAGAGTATTAAGTTCATAAGAATAGAGTAACGCCTTAAGCAAGATGACATGATGTAGAGGGATAAACTCATGCAATATGATATAAACCCCATCTTTTTATCCTCGATGGCAACAATACAATACGTGCCTTGCTGCCCCTGCTATCACTTGGAAAGGACACCGCAAGATTGATCCCAAAGCTAAGCACTTATCAAATTGCAAGAAAGATCAATCTAGTAGGACAAATCAAGCTGATAATTCGAAGAGACTTGCAAAGATATTTAAATCATACATAAAAGATATCAGAAAAAAAAATATTGTTCATAGATAATCCTGATCATAAACCCATAATTCATCGGATCTCGACAAACACACCGCAAAAAGAATTACATTGAATAGATCTCCAAGAAGATCGAGGAGAACTTCATATTGAGATCCAAAGAGAGAGAAGAAGCCATCTAGCTAATAACAGTGGACCCGAAGGTATGTGGTAAACTACTCACAACTCATCGGAGAGGCTATGGTGTTGATGTAGAAGCCCTCCGTGATCGATTCCCCCTACGGTGGAGCTCTGGAACAGGCCCCAAGATGGGATCTCACGGGTACAAAAGGTTGCGGCGGTGGAATTAGGGTTTTGTTATGCTCTCTAATGTTTTGAGGGTACGTAGGTATATATAGGAGGAAGAGGCACGTCAGGGGAGCCACGAGGGGCCCACGTGGGTGGGGGCGCGCCTACCCCCCTGGGTGCGCCCCTGCCCTCGTGGCCGCCTCGTTCCTTTCCTGGTGTGTACTCCAAGTCTTTTGTGTTGTATTTGTTCCAAAAATGACTCTCCCGAAGGTTTCATTTCGTTTGGACTCCGTTTGATATTCCTTTTCTGTGAAACACTGAAATAGGCAAAAAAACATCAATTTGCACTGGTCCTTGGGTTAGTAGGTTAGTCCAAAAAATAATATAAAAGTGTATAACAAAGCCCATTAAACATCCAAAACAAATAATATAATAGCATGGAACAATCAAAAATTATAGATACGTTAGAGACGTATCAAGCATCCCCAAGCTTAATTCCTGGTCGTCCTCGAGTAGGTAAATGATAAAAATAGAATTTTTGATGTGGAAGCTACCCAACATAATTCTCAATGTAATTTTCTTTATTGTGGCATTAATGTTCAGATCTGAAAGATTCGAGACAAAAGTCTATATTGACATAAGAATAATAATACTTCAAGCATACTAACAAAATAATTATGTCTTCTCAAAATAACATGGCCAAAGAAATTTCATCCCCACAAAATCATATAGTTTGGTTATGCTCCATCTTGGTCACACAAAATACTCAACTCATGCACAACCTCGGTTTCAGCCAAGAAATTGTTTCATACTTAAAGTTTTTCAAACTTTTTCAATTTTCACGCAATACATGAGCGTGAGCCATGGATATAGCTCTATAGGTGGAATAGAGTGGTGGTTGTGGAGAAGACAAAAGAGGAAGATGGTCTCACATCAACTAAGTGTATCAATGGGCTATGGAGATGCCCATCAATAGATATCAATGTGAGTTAGTAGGGATTGCCATGCAACGGATGCACTAGAGCTATAAATGTGTGAAAGCTCAACAAAAGAAACTAAGTGGGTGTGCATCCAACTTGCTTGCTCACGAAGACCTAGGGCATTTGAGGAAGCCCATCGTTGGAATATACAAGCCAAGTTCTATAGTATATGAAAATGAAAAAACAAGAGACTCTCTATTATGAAGATCATGGTGCTACTTTGAAGCACAAGTGTGGAAAAAGATAGTAACATTGTCCCTTTTTCTTTTCTCTTTTTTTTCTTTTTTTCTTTTTTTTCGTTTTTTTCCTTTTTTGGGGGCCTTTTTTTTCTTTGGCCTTTCTTCTCTTCTTTTTTCTTTGGGACAATGGTTTAATAATGATGATCATCACACTTTTATTTACTTACAACTCGATACTAGAACAAAGTATGACTCTATATGAATGCCTCCGGCGGTGTACCGGGATGTGCAATGAATCAAGAGTGACATGTATAAAAAATTATGCATGGTGGCCTAGCCACAAATACGATGTCAACTACATGATCATGCATGGCAATATGACAATGATGAAGCGTGTCATATGAACGGAACGGTGGAAAGTTGCATGGCAATATATCTCGGAATGGCTATGGAAATTCCATAATTGGTAGGTATGGTGGCTCTTTTGAGGAAGGTATATGGTGGGTGTATGGTACCGGCGAAAGTTACACGGTACAAGAGAGGCTTGCAATGGTGGAAGGGTGAGAGTGTGTACAATCCATGGACTGAACATTAGTCATAAAGAACTCACATACTTATTGAAAAAATCTACAAGTCATCAAAACAAAGTACTACACGCATGCACCTAGGGTAAGGGATGGTAGGAGTTAACCATCGCGCGATCCCGACCTCCACACAAAGGATGACACTCAATGAAATACCTCATGCTTTAGATTTGTCACACAACGGTTACCATACGTGCATGCTACGGGGCTTGCAAACCTCAACACAATTATTTCTCAAATTCACAACTACTCTACTAGCATGACTCTAATATCACCATCCTCATATCTCAAAACAATCATCAAGTATCAAACTTCTTATAATATTCGATGCACTTTATATGAAAGTTTTTATTATACTCATCTTGGATACCTATCATATTAGGACTAATTTTATAACCAAAGAAAACTACCATGATGTTCTAAGAGACTCTCAAAATAATATAAGTGAAGCATGAGAGATCATTAATTTCTATAAAATAAAACCACAACCGTGCTCCAAAAAGATATAAGTGAAGCACTAGAGCAAAACTGTCTAGCTCGAAAGATATAAGTGAAGCATATAGAGTATTCTAATAAATTCCGATTCATGTGTATCTCTCTCAAAAGGTGTGTCAAGCAAGGATGGTTGTGGTAAACTAAAGAGCAAAGACTCAAATCATACATGACGCTCCAAGCAAAACACATATCATGTGGTGAATAAAAATATAGTCTCAAGTAAAGTTACCGATAGACGAAGACGAAAGAGGGGATGCCTTCCCGGGGCATCCCCAAGCTTAGGCTTTTGGTTGTCCTTGAATTCATTAGTATAAGAACTTGAAAACTTTTCCATAGTCCATCAAATCCTTACCCAAAGCTTAGGCTCTTTTTTCCATAGTCCATCAAATCCTTACCCAAAAACTTGAAAACTTCACAACACAAAACTTAACAGAAAATCTCGTGAGCTCCATTAGTATAAGAAAATAAACCACCACTAAACTGTAATGTAATGAACTCATTCTTTATTTGTATTAGTCTTAAACCTACTGTATTCCAACTTCTCAATGATTCATACCCCCCCAATACTACTCATAGATTCATCAAAATAAGCAAACAACACATGAAAAACAGAATCTGTCAAAAACAGAACAGTCTGTAGCAATATGTAACTTTCGAATACTTCTGTAACTCGACAAATTCTGAAATAAATTGGTGGACGTGAGGAATTTTTCTATTAATCATCTTCAAAAATAATCAACTTAAAAGCACTCTCCAATAAAAATTGGTAGCTAATCTCGTGAGCGCAAAAGTTTCTGTTTTTACAGCAAGATCGCAAAGACTTCACCCAAGTCTTCCCAAAGGTGCTACTTGGAAAAAACATTAATTAAAACAGACAACCAAATCTAAATAGAAGCTAGATGCATTATTTATTACTAAACAGAAGCGAAAGCAAAGAAAATAAAATTGGGTTGCCTCCCAAGGCATGATACAAGAATAGATCTAGGTATTGCCATCTTTGGTAGGCAATTCTTCAATTGAACACTTATAATTCTTAGGAGTTTCTTCCTTCCTATTAATAATCAAACTCCTAGGCAAGAAATCAAGAAATTCATTTGTAGCAAAAGGTTCCCTAACGATAGTGAGAAAGTTGGGGTGAACACTTATTGATTTGAGATCCGCAGTTCCCTTACTAGAGGATTCACCCTTATTCTTAGGAACATACATAAACTTGGTCATTTTAGTAGTGGAGGGGTTTGAAGTATTTCTCTCAGCAGAAAAAGCAAACCCTATATTGGTAATAATATCCTCAAGTTTATCAATTCTAGTAGAGTCTTGATCTATTCTTTCTTTAACTATGGGTTCTTTTTCTTTAAAAAAATTCATAATGACTCCTACCTTAGATCCATATTGGGTAATTTGGTTATGGATCTTTTTATCCAAACTCTCAACCAACTCCACGGTGGCAACTTTATTTTCAATAATTTCAAGCCTTTGCATTACGTGCTCTAAAGTTAAGATAGTTCCATTAACCAAAAGAGGTGGTGGGCCAAACAAGTCTATCATAGCATTATAAGAATCAAAAGTATGGCTACCCAAGAAATTCCCTCCGGTAATGGTATCAAGAATATATCTATTCTAAAGAGTGATGCCTACATAAAAATTGCGAAGAAGAACGGAAGTCGAAAGCTTCCTAGTAGATCTAATCTGAGCATTGCAAATTCTATACCAAGCACCTTTTAGATTTTCTTCCTCCCTTTGTTTAAAATTAAGAACTTCACTCTCGGGAGTATTAATAATGATAGAAGGGCTAGCCATGATGGCAAAGCACACGGAGCAAATAAGGAGGCGAATCAAATGGCAAAGGGTGAAGTGGGGGAGAGGAAAACGAGAGGCAAATGGCAAGTAATGTAATGCGAGGGATAACGGTTTGTGATAGGTACTTGGTATATGACTTTTGCGTAGATCTTCCCGGCAATGGCGCCATAAATTCTTCTTGCTACCTCTTGAGCTTGCGTTGTTTTCCCTCGAAGAGGAAAGGGTGATGCAGCACAGTAGCGTAAGTATTTCCCTTAGTTTTTGAGAACCAAGGTATCAATCTAGTAGGAGACCACGCACGAGTCCCTCGTACCTACACAAACAAATAAGAACCTTGCAACCAACACGATAAAAGGGTTGTCAATCCCTTCTTGGCCACTTGCAAAAAGTGAGATCTGATAGAGATGATAAGATAATAATTTTGGTATTTTTGTTTTACAGATTCAAAGTAAAGATTGCAAAACAAAATTAAAGTAAAGATAAATAGTAGATGGAATCTCGACAAACACGCCACAAAAAGAATTACATCGAATAGATCTCGAAGAAGATCGAGGAGAATTGTATTGAGATCCAAAGAGAGAGAAGAAGCCATCTAGCTAATAACTATGGACCCAAAGGTCTGTGGTAAACTACTCACAACTCATCGGAGAGGCTATGGTGTTGATGTAGAAGCCCTCCGTGATCGATTCCCCCTCTGGTGGAGCTCTGGAACATGCCCCAAGATGGGATCTCATGGGTACAGAAGGTTGCGGCGGTGGAATTAGGGTTTCGTCATGCTCTCTGATGTTTTCAGGGTACGTAGGTATATATAGGAGGAAGAGGCACGTCAGGGGAGCCACAAAGGGCCCACGAGGGTGGGGGCACGCCCGCTGCCTTCGTGGCTGTCTCGTTCCTTCCCTTGCGTGTACTCAAAGTCTTCTGTGTTGTATTTGTTCCAAAAATGACTCTCTCGAAGGTTTCATTCCGTTGGACTCTGTTTGATATTATTTTTCTGCGAAACACTGAAATAGGCAAGAAACATCAATTTGCACTAGGCCTTGGGTTAGTAGGTTAGTCCCAAATAAAAGTGTATAATAAAGCCCATTAAATATCCAAAACAAATAATATCATAGCGCGGAACAATCAAAAATTATAGATACGTTGGAGACGTATCAGGGAAGCTGTCGGTTAGCATCCGGGTGTTCTAACTAAAACATTTGCGATGAGTGTTTTATATTTGAAAACCATTGACGTTTTTTTAAAGAAAATCGTTTGATAAGTCTGTACATTAAGAGAGAAAAACACAAGTTCATTCATACCATATCTTTCATTCTGTCACACTGCGAATTTATATTCATATGATCGAGAATTCAAGATACTGTATTAAACCCCAAAAAAACTATTTCCGGCGGCGGCGGAGGCGACGTGCCGCGTCGTCGTTGTCATTGTCGTCCTCCAGGATGCCGTTGTTGAAGTCTTCAAGGCAGCACCAAATGTTCTTCACTTTTAAATCAAACATCATGTTGTCGCGCGATCGACGTGTGGGGCGTGGGAGGACGGCAACTGGCGCCGCTAAGAGGTAGCGGTCGATGGCAGCGTCCCATGCCGCTGAGGGGGTGCGCGCATGGGCACGGGCACGGCGGGTGCAACCAAACGCACGGGGGCCGGCGCCACAGTGGGTGGAGGGGCGCACACGGACACGGGCACGGGCACTAGCGCTAGCATGTACACGAGCTCGCGCGGGTCCGCGGAGACCTCGCTGACGCCCGCGGCTTCCAGCTCTGCGATAGTGCTCGGCGACCAGCCTGTCATTGCTACGGGGATCGTCGCTGGCGCGGGCGCGGGGAAGGGAGCTGGCACGGGAGCGGGGGCAGCAACCGGCGCGGCCAGCTCATTCTAGGACATGTCCATGAGGCCCCATTCCTCCTTATTTTCTATCTCCTCCGGCTCGGAGTCGACTTCACCAAACTTGAAGACTAGTGGCAGATGATCGTTCTGCACCATGGCGTTGGTGGAGGTCTGCGGGAGGGAGGGGAATGGGAGGCGAACAGTAAGTCCGCCCGTATTAAACAGGAGCTCGTGTGCCATTAATGGAGAGGAAGGCGGGCGGCCATAGAAGTCGAAGGGCTCGCTTCCCATTGAGCCTGCGCAGCGTACAGCTCGCACGCTTCCCGGTGAGCATGCTCATTGGAGAACAACTTGCACGCCTCTCGGTCAGCCTGCGCACCGGACTGCGCTCGCACGCCTCCCGTTCAGTCAAGTCAAGTAGTTGTTCGCACGGCACCTCCTACAGCCATTAAAACCAAGACACATGGCGTCACATGAATGGTTAACAGAACGCACATGGTTTGAATTCTACAAACGTTTGAGATATTAAAGTGGCAACTATTTTTTCAAAATGCCTCTGTTGGCTGTCATTATTCGAGTGCGCCTTCTCTCAAAATGGAGACAAAAAATGCCACAACATGTCGGGTGCCATTCCATGATAGCATACAAAGTTTCATGAATTTCAGACGAGTTTTGGATTTACTATAATTGTAAAACCAGGCATCTCAATGTTTTGCCGGCAATCAACGGTGCCCTGGTGTTTGAAATTCATTCCCATTTCTTGCATGGGGCCTAAGCATACACCCAAGGACACAAATTTGATTTTTCAACCAATTTATATGCACTGGAGCAAGTGCATGTAGTTCAAATTTGAATTATGCACATAAATGCATTGAAAACTCAGTTAATGCATAAAAATGTCCAAACACTTCAAATGAACTCTGAAAAGGTTGAAAGTTGCCATGGTATCATCATTTCACCCATATAGCATGTGCAAAAAAGTAGAGAGGGTTACGGCAAAAACTGGATGCACTTCGTGTACAAAATGGACAATCTCTTTCGAAGTATCAGGGTTTCGGACGAAAACTCATCTGTTACAAAGGCATTTCCTTTGCTTGAACTTATTTGAAGTCTAGACTTTTTGTGTGTCTAAAATGCACCTTTCAAATCCACGTCATCAATTATCAACCCTTTCTGAATTCATTTGCTATTTTTCATGCATTTACTGAATTTTGTTAGAGCTAAATGACCCTGAAATTGAAAAACACTTGAAATGAACTCTGAAAAGGTTGAAAGTTGGCATGGTATCATCATTTCACCCACATAGCATGTGCAAAATTGTAGGGAGGGTCACGGCAAAAAATGGATGTAATTTGTGTACAAAATGGACAATCTCTTTCGAAGTATCGGGGTTTCGGAACAAAACTCAACTGTTACAAAGGCATTTCATTTTTCTGAACTTATTTGAAGTCTAGACTTTTGGTGTGTTCAAAATGCACCATTCAAATCCACATCATCAATTATCAACCCCTTTCTAAATTAATTTGGTATTTTTCATGCATTTACAGATATTTTTAGAGCTAAATGACCCTGAAATTGAAAAACATTTCAAATGAACTCTAAAAAGGTTGAATGTTGGCATGGTATCATCATTTCACCCACATTGCATGTGCAAAAAAGTAGAGAGGGTTGTGAGAAAAATTGGATGCACTTCGTGTACAAAATGGACAATCTCTTTAGAAGTATCAGGGTTTTGGACGAAAATTCATCTGTTACAAAGGCATTTCATTTTTTTGGAACTTATTTGAAGTCCCGACTTTTTGTGTGTTCAAAATGCATCATTCAAATCCACATCATCAATTATCAACCCTTTCTGAGTTCATTTGGTTTTTTCATGCATTTACTGAATTATTTTAGAGCTAAATGCCCCTGAAATTGAAAAACACTTCAAATGAACTCTGAAAAGGTTGAAAGTTGGGATGGTATCATCATTTCACCCACATAGCATGTGCAAAAAGGTAGAGAGGGTTGCAGCAAAAACTGGATGCACTTTGTGTACAAAATGGACAGTCTCTTTCGAAGTATCAAGGTTTTGGACGAAAACTCATCTGTTACAAAGGCATTTCATTTTTTGAACTTATTTGAAGTCGAGACTTTTTGTGTGTTCAAAATGCACCATTCAAATCCACATCATCAATTATCAACCCTTTCTGAGTTCATTTGGTATTTTTCATGCATTTACAGAATTTTTTTAGAGCTAAATGACCCTGGAATTATAAAACTATGTTGATGCCGCTCCATGATAGCATACCAAGTTTCATGAATTTCAGACGAGTTTTGGATTACTAGAATTTAAAACCCAGACATCTCAATGTTTTGTCGGCAATCAACAGTTCCCTGGTGTTAGAATTTCATTCCCATCTCTTGCATGGGACCTATAAATTCACCGAAGGACAGACATGTGATGTTTCAACCAACTTTGGTGCATTGGAGCATGTGCTTGTAGTTCAAATTTGAGTTATGCACGTACAATGCCTAGAAAACCCAGTTAATGTATAGAAAAGGCCAAATGAACCCCGAAAAATTCCAAGATTGAACACCAAACTCCTGTTGTTCTATGTTGACACTAGAAATTTTTTGAAAGCAATAAGAAGGAACGGATATCGTCCCGTCCCCAAAGGTGGTACGCCCCCTATCGAAACCATCATGCTTGTTCTGAGAAGCTTTTGTTTGTGAGAAGCTTATACCCAAACCTGCCCCAAATGGGACAAATTTTCACAACGGCATGTTGATGCCGCTCCATGATAGCATGCCAAGTTTCATGAATTTCAAACGAGTTTTGGATTTACTAGAATTAAAAAACCAGGTATCTCAACGTTTTGCCGGCAATCAACAATGCCCTGGTGTTTAAATTCATTCCCATCTCTTGCATGGGACCTAGAAATTCACCCAAGGACACACATGTGATTTTTCAACCAACTTTGGTGCTTTGGAGCATGTGCTTGTAGTTCAAATTAGAATTATGCACATAAAATGCCTACAAAACCCAGTTAATGTATAAAAAAGGCCAAACAAAACCCGAAAAATTCATTCCCATTTATTGCATGGGACCTAAGCATGCACCAAAGGACACAGATTTGATTTTTCAACCAATTTGTATGCACCGGAGCATGTGCATGTAGTTTAATTTTGAATTGTGCACGTGAAATGGCTAGAAAACCAGTTTAATGTATAAAATGTCCAAATGAACCCTAAATAATTCCAATTCTTTTACGACACACATATAGTTGCATGTTCACTGCACATAAATGGTCTAGCAATTCAAACAGTGTCCATTGCCGCCGTGACCCCATTTTGTAATTCAAATCAAGTAGATCCCGCATAGTTTATTATCACCAATCGTGTGAGATGTAGTACAAAATATCTTGGAGCATCGTTGGTGTATAGTACGGGAGAAGGTGTGTCGGCTACAGTCCACAGCCGGCGTGTCAAGCACACTAGCTCACTCCCCAAAAACTCCCGCCTCTGCATCACTCGCAATCTCGAAAATATCTACCGCCTGGAAGGTTTTAATGTTTGATAGCACACGATTACTATGTGCGGACCGTGTGCGATGTCTATTACTCCCGCTCTGCTTCAGTCCCTTGATTCAAATTTTCAGTAGACCCGGCATTTTACTCCCGCCTCTGCATCCCTCGCAATCTCAAAATATATGCTCGCCCTTGATCCAAATTTTCAGTAGCCCTGCCTTGTTACTCCCGCCTAGTAAAATTTTCAGTTGCCGCAGTATTTACTCAAACACCGCCTTGCCCCCCCCTCCACACACACCCCAAAACCTTCGCTCACACAGACACACACAACCCTCGAGACCATTGGTAGGTCGTTGCCATCGCCGGCGCCTCCATCCAGAACCTCCGCATGTGTGCTGGGGAGCTCGAGGAGCCAATGGACAAAAAGAGGTTTATCGCGGCCTTTTCGCCCGACACCAACGAGGTGGCCGCCGAGGTGTCACCATCGTCCTCTACTGGCCCGATCCGCTGTCACCAGTCCCCCGATCCGCCCGCCGCCACGCCCCTATGCCGGTTCGAGGACTTCCCCGTCCTCCCTCGGACCCGGCAGCTGACGAAGTCCTACCTCGGGGTCCGGCAGTGGCGGTGGGGGACGTGGGTCGCCGAGATTACAGATCAAGAGACCCACACCCGCCGGTGGCTCGGTAGCTTCCACACGGCCGAGCTCGCGGCCATGGAGTACGATCGCTGGCAGGTCCGCTACCATGGCGCGGTGGCTAGGCTCAATTTCCCCTTCGGCACACGTCCGGTCCAACTCGTTCCGCCGGAGCCTGGGGTGGTGAGCTCGGCTATGGCATGGGAGGACCGCGAGGGGTGGGAGCGCCTCGAGGCCGAGGCCACCGACGAGGCCTACATGCAAGAGCTCCGCCGCCAGCACCCGGAGCTCGTGGAGGCGGAGCGGACGATCTTTGTCGGCGCGGAGGGCGGTGAAGTTATCGCGCTCTTCTCCGATGACGAGGTCAAAGGAGGCAAGGACGGCGGCGCGGAGGGCGGCGAGGTTGTCGCGCTCTCCTCTGATGACGAGGTCGAAGGCGGCGGCGCGGAGGGCGTCGAGGTCGGCCCCGAGGACGAGGAGATCGATGTTGACGAGTGGAGGAGTGCCTTCCCCAACGACCCCGACGACGGTACTGGCCCGGACCCAGCTCGCGGCACACCGTACATGAGGAGGAAGGATTGCTTGACCTCTACTTCGACCGAAAGCAGTTTAGCTTAGTTTAAATTTATGTTTTATGTTTGGTTATGAAAAAATATCTATGTTTACGTTTGAATGCATGCTACTTTCGGTTGAATCTGCTTTGAACTTGATCAAATTGAAGTTTACAACCTTAAGTTTAGGGGATCGACTAGAAAAGGCCAAAACTTGCTGGAGTTCAATTTGATCAAACTAAGGGTTTTAGTACTTTAACTTTTTAAGGATCGCCTAGAGATGTTCTTATGACTTGTTTATTTCAGTTCTTCACAATGTGATGCTCTATATGTGCAACTATTTGTTGTGTAGTTCAATTTCATCAATAACAGTTTCAACAATACCACTATGAATTACGATATTTGGTTGTTGTTAAGGATATTGTAGTTAACATGCCTTTTCGTTTTTCAATTGTTGTTTAGAGACATGCATTGTACTGAATGACTAAATATGCAATCCCAGGCTACATAGCAACAAGGAAGAGTTTTACCTTAATGTTCTGATGATGTCTAGATATACATGTAATAAAATCTTATATAATGGGATGGATGGAGTGTTGTACTGCATCATTTTTCAATTGTTGTTTAGCTTCTAATATTAACTTGGTGCTTTTAGGTACATATATCATTGCCAAAGATCCTCACTTCGACCCTTTCTGCGTATGGGGCAATGAGATATTCACGAACCAGCATCAAATGAGGAAACTGATCAAGATTGTTACTAAAATGGGTCAAAAGATGTCAATCGAACTATTTGTTTACACTTTATGCAAGACAAAAGTGAACTGCAGGATGGTAAGTAAGAACCCTCTAGCCTTCTTTTTACTGCCCGTAATGAGTTGTGTTAGATGACAATATCTGAATCGTTTTTCTTTTGAAGTGGATCCTGAAGCAGTTTACTTAAGATTACCTCTCAAGCTACATGATTGGCGGCCGACCATCACAAGCGGTTGGACTAGAGTCCTGCATGCCTTCTGCATCCAAGAGAGCACAATAGGGCCATTATGCTTCACCTTGTTCAGCAACTGGAATGTTTGTCGCCTCTTTCTTTACCATCTGTAATAGTACAAGTATAGAACCCTGGTACATCATTCTTTATTTGGGGCTTCTGTAATTCTTAAACATATGTACCTGTGAATCGAATAATGCATTGGTTGTTTGAACCTGATGGATATGAATAAAGCTATAGCCTACTTTCAAGTTTAAATTAGGTACAATTTTAAATAGCAGCAATTAAATTAGAGCGATATTACGTTGTGCAGGTAATTATGGCACACGCACGGTTGGTAAAACACAAACGTTTGCGATATACACCATAATCCGAGACGGTTCACAGAGAGGAAACGTGTGCAAGCATGCACACAGTTGCCATTCGCAAAGTGTGTGATGTCGGACACTATCACATACGGTGCAGGGAAACTAAATGTGTGTGATTGTCTACCTATCGTACATATGGTGCAGGGAAACTAAGTGCAAGGCATCGTAAATCTCCCGTGCCTGGAATCTGCCTAGAATCTGCCTGGAAAGCTCCCGTGCCTAGAATCTGCATGGTTTTAGGCAGAACCACAAAACTCCGACTGCGATGGCAATGCGAGCACAAACGAGTAGCAAGGATGAAGCATTTGGGATATTCGAGATATCGGAAATGGTTATATAGGGACAACTGTATGCATCAAGGCTCCCTATCCCCGAAGGTTTATGGGTCGTGTGGGAAGGACCCCCCTATCGCCCACACTCACTTGGCGATGGTTCCAAATGCCTCGCGGAAAGGGGTTAAAAACCGTTTGTTTAGGACCGACGTGCACCAGTGAATCTATAGTTCCGGTAACAAGATTGAATATAAGAGATGAACTAGGGTTTGAGATGAGATGGTGTTGTTGAAGATGTTGATAAGGATTACCCTCCCCAAGATGGGAGAGTGGTTGGTGATGATCATGACGATGATTTCCCCCTTCGGGAGGGAACTTCCCCCAGCGAAATCGCTCCGCCGGGGGGCAAAAGTGCTCCTGCCCGAGTTCCGCCTTGAGACGGCGGCATTCCATCCCGAAAGTATTTTTCTGGCTTTTTCTAGGTCAACATCGCTTATATACCAGAATATGGGCACCGGAGGTGGGCCGAGGGTGCCAAAACCCACCAGGGCGCTAGGGGGGCCTGGCGCGCCTAGGTGGGTTGTGCCCACCTGGTGCCCCCCCTCTGGTGTTTATTGACTCCAATATTTCTTAACTAATCCATAAAAAATCCTCGTGGAGTTTCAGCTCATTTGGAGTTGTGCACAATAGGTGGCCTCACATAGCTTTTTCACGTCCAGATTTCCAGCTGCCAGAATTCTCCCTCTTGGTGTGTACCTTGCAAATTATGAGAGAAAAGACATTGGAATTAGTCCAAATAGCATTGTTATGGATAAAAACATTGTAAATAATAGTAAGAAAACTTGATGCAAAATGTACGTATCAACTCCCCCAATCTTAGGCCTCGCTTGTCCTCAACCGAAAACCGAGATCAAAAAACATGTTCACATGCTTTGAGAGAGAGGTGTCGATAAATTCAAAATACGGACATACAAGCATCATGTTGATTATTACTAACAAAAATAAAATTAAACATGGGACTTTTACCATTTGCAACATATACTTCACATGAATAAGTAATAGTTCATCACATAATCGAAGTATGAAGCATAAACTCTATTAGAAACCAACAAACTATGTTTTCAGTCAACTTTTGCAACTACAATTCATCATATTTTTAGGAAGGGTCACGTATCGGAGCCTTTAGGCAAGTCCACATACTCAACCATCATATAGTCTTCTATGATTGCTAACACTCACTGCATAGACATGAGCAAAACGTTTATACCAGACACATAGAAAGATAGGGGCTCAAAGTTTCGCCTCCCAACATACTCACCTCAAGGGTGATGTCAATAATAATAACTCGTGTTACCCATATTCAACTGGACATATGTACCTAGATCTTTCCTCACCACATGATGCTTGCCAAAGGATAAAAATAAAAGATGAAGGAGGGAAAACTTTGGCTCTTTGCATAAAAGTAAAAGATAGGCCCTTCGCATAGGGAAGCGGAGGTTGCCATGCACTTATTTGTTTGCATGCTCAATCCCTTAGTGCAAAAGAACGTCATGTTGTATTGCCCCTTAAGATGACAACCTTTATTATGCAGTTTGTCGCTTTTATTCTTTGTCATCCAAGTTCATATAACGCTCAATTTTCTCTTACACTAAATGATCTCACATATTTAGAAGCAATTTTTATTGCCTTTTTGCAACGATGACAAATTACTTGAAGGGTCTTACTCAATCCATAGGTAGGTATGGTGGACTCTTGAAAAAGGTTTGGGTTTAAGGGTTTTTGGATGGAAAAGTAGTATCTCTACTTAATGCAGAATATTTGGCTAGAAAAGATATCGGGCAAGCACCACATGTTAAAGGATCTATGACAATATGACTTCTATGTGAATATGAACAAACATAAATCATTAAGTTGTCTTCCTTGTCCAACGTCTTGGCATATAATATTTTGATGGGGGCTCACAATCACAAAAGATTTCTAGGATAGTATATTTATATGTGATTCTTCTCTTTCCCTATTAATTCTTTCATGAGTTGCATCATTGACCAATGCTATGTTTGTCAATCTCTAACAAAATTTTCTACTTATACTTTTCCTTATGTGGTTCTATCACCTACCATAGGATTAGTATATGATTTTATTGATGTATTTCTTTCCTTTATTTCTTTTCTTTATTTGCAGCATGAAAATAAAGAAAGCAAAAATTCAATCTAAACTTTATTATATAACTTGCACATGGTGACAAGGATAGATCACTAAGCAAACTCTCGAAAAGAAAGGATTGAACTAAACTTATTTCATCTAAAGCAAAAAGATTGAACTCAAATAAATAAAAGCAAGAAGATAGTGGGATGATACGATACCGAGGCACCTTCCTCAAGCTTGGCGGAAGCCAAGGGGAGTGCTCATACCCGATACTCAATTCTCTTTTGGTGACGAAGAAGCTGAAGGTGATGAAGTAACGATCCTATCCTTAAGGATCAAGAGATTCTCCAATCGACGAATGACGCTATGGAGACAGGTGATATGCTCTTGATACAGAATATTTTCGCGAGTGAGATATTTATTATGTCCACAAACTGTTTCGATAATCCGAAAGGCTGAAATTTCAGTAGGGGTAAGAAGAGCATAATAGGGATTAAGGATATCTTCTTCTTCCTCCTCTATTGGCGATGCTTGCTCGCCGACAACCTTCCTGTCTTTGTCTCCATTCCCAGTCTCTATGAGTTCTTCCTTGTTTAGCGCGGTCTTCATAAGCCAAGCATCTTCTACCAATGGATTTGAGGAGGAGGAAGACATGATGTCGGGGTTGATAGACCTGACTGAAAACAACAAGAAAACAAAACAAAAAATTTCTTCGTGATACGGTGGTCAACAGGTTCGGGGAGTATGTATAGAATTTTTTATCTTGCAGGACAAGTATACAGAAGAAAAATGGAGTCCGGAAGATGCCCAAGGTGGGCACAACCCACCTGGGCTCACCACGCATGCCTGGCGCGCCCTGGTGTATTGTCCTCACCAGGGGACGCTTCCTTAAAATTTCTTTATTTCCAAAATTTTAAAATATTCCAAAACTGACAGAAAATATATTTTTGGATTTTTTGGAGTCCGTTTACTTACCGTATTACGTACCTCCTTATTTTCACGATTCTATAGTGTTCCAGAAGGACTCTTTTATGTACTCTTTCGATGTCAAAGTTTGGATAATATTACTTTCAACATTAATGGGCGTATCTGAGATATAATACTTTATTCGTTGCCCATTGACAACCTTTGGATTAGTGCCTTCGAAATTATTTATTTTGATGGCGCCAGACCGGTAAACATCCTCGATGACATATGGGCCTTCCCATTTCGAGAGGAGCTTCCCTGCAAAAATTCTGACACGATAATTGTGAAAAGAACATAATCTTCGACTTTAAACTCGCATATTTTAATTCTTTTGCCATGCCATCTTTTAACTTTTTCTTTGAATAACTTTGCATTTTCATAAGCTTGGGTTCTCCATTCATCTAATCAGCTAATATTAAATAACCTCTTTTCACTAGCAAGTTTGAAATCATAGTTGAGTTCTTTAACTGCCCAATATGCTTTATGTTCTAACTCAAGAGGCAAATGGCTTCCATAGACCATTTTATAAGGAGACATACCCACAGGATTTTTATATGCTGTTCTATAAGCCCAAAGTGCATCATCTAACTTCATAGACCAATTCTTCCTGGACCTATTAACAGTCTTTTGCAAAATTAATTTTATTTCTCTATTGCTAAGTTCAACTTGACCACTAGACTGAGGATGATAGGGTGATGAAATTCTATGGTTAACATCATACTTAGCAAGCATTTTACGGAAAGCACCATGAATAAAGTGTGAACCACCGTCAGCCATTAAATATCTAGGGACTCCAAACCTTGGGAAATAACTTCCTTAAGCATTTTAATAGAGGTGTTGTGATCAACACTACTAGTTTGAATAGCTTCTACCCATTTAGTAACATAATCAACAGCAACCAAAATATGTGTATACCCATTAGAGGAAGGAAAAGGTCCCATGTAGTCAAACCCCCAAACATCAAATGGTTCAACAGCAAGTGAATAATTCATAGGCATTTCTTCACGCTTACCGATATTACCTACTCTTTGGCATTCATCACAAAATGAGACAAACTTACGTGCATCCTTGAAGAGAGTAGGTCAATAAAATCCAGATTGCAATAACTTGTAAGAAGTTCTATCTCCAGCATGATGCCCTCCATAAGCCTCGGAGTTACATTTCCGTAGGATTTGTCCATGTTCATGCTCAGGTACACACCGCCTAATAATACTATATACTCCTTCTTTGTAAAGATGTGGGTCATCCCAAAAGTAATGTCTTAAATCATAGAAGATTTTTTTTCTTTTGTTGGTATGTAAAGCTAGGTGGCAAATATTTAGCAACAATGTAATTAGCATAATCAGCTTACCAAGGTGTACTATGAGAAACATTTATTGCAGCTAACTGCTCATTAGGAAAACTGTGGGTCATCAAGCACATTTTCAAGCCTGGACAAGTTATCAGCTACGGGGTTCTCAGCTCCTTTTCTATCAATGATATGTAAATCTAATTCTTGCAACAAGAGGACCCAACGAATAAGTCTAGGCTTAGCATCTTTATTTTCCATAAGGTATTTAATAGCAGCATGGTCTATGTGAATAGTTACTTTAGAGTCAACGATATAAGGTGTAAATTTATCACAAGCAAACACCACTGCTAAGAATTCTTTTTCAGCTGTATCATAATTTCTTTGAGCACTGTCTAGAGTTTTACTAGCATAATGAATAACATTCAGTTTCTTATCAACTCTTTGTCCTAGAACAGCACCAAGAGCATAATCACTAGCATCACACATAATTTCAAAAGGCAACTTCCAATCAGGTGGTTGAACAATAGGTGCAGAGATTAAGGCTTTCTTGAGTGTTTCAAAGGTTTCAAGACAATCATCATAAAAAACAAAAGGAATATCCTTTTGCAAGAGACTAGTAAGAGGCCTAGAAATTTTTAGAAAAGTCTTTGATAAATCTCCTATAGAAACCAGCATGACCTACCAAACTACGAATACCATTGATGTCTTTAGGACATGGCATTTTCTCAATTGCATCAACCTTAGCTTGGTCCACTTCAATACCTCTTTCAGAAATTTTATGACCCAAAACAATGCCTTCATTAACCATAAAGTGGCACTTCTCCCAATTCAAGACGATATTTGTTTGTTCACATCTCTGCAAAACTCGTTCAAGATTGCTTAAACAATCATCAAAAGACGTCCCATAAACAGAAAAGTCATCCATGAAAACCTCAACAATCTTTTCACAAAAGAGAATATAGCCATCATGCATCTTTGGAAGGTAGCAGGTGCATTACATAAACCAAAAGGCATACGTCTATAAGCATAAGTTCCAAACGGACAAGTAAAAGTGGTCTTTTCTTGATCAGGTTGAGAAACAGGTATTTGTGAAAAGCCAGAATATCCATCAAGGAAGCAAAAGTGTGTGTTCTTAGAAAATATTTCAAGCATTTGATCAATAAAAGGCAAAGGGTAATGATCTTTTCTAGTAGCTTTATTTAATTTTCTGAAGTCAATTACCATTCTATAGCTTGTAACAATTCTTTGTGGAATAAGTTCATTCTTATCATTAGGAACTACAGTTATACCTCCTTTCTTAGGGACACAATGAACAGGACTTACCCATCTACTATCAGCTATGGGATAGATTATACTTGCTTCCAGAAGTTTTAATATTTCAGTTCTTACCACTTCTTTCATCTTCGGATTTAACCGGCGTTGGTGATCAACAACTGGTTTAGCATCAGGTTCCATATTAATTTTGTGCTGACATAGAGTGGGACTAATGCCCTTTAAATCGTCAAGAGTATATCCAATATCAGCTATGTGCTTCCTTAGAACTTTAAATAATCTTTCTTCTTCATGTTCTGAAAGGTTAACACTGATAATAACAGGGTATATTTTCTTTTCATCAAGATAAGCATATTTCAAAGTGTTTGGCAATGGTTTTCACTCAAACACAGGATCACCTTTAGGTGGAGGAGGACCTCCAAGAGTTTCAATAGGTAGATTGTGTTTACACAGAGGACGTTGTTCAAAGAATTTTTTATCTATTTCATTTCTTTCATGCATATGTGAATCATTTTCATGGTCTAGTAAATATTTCTCTAAAGGATCAGTAGGAGGCACATCAATAGAAGCAAGACCAATAATTTCATCCTTACTAGGAAATTCTTTTTCATGAAGTTTCCTACTAAACTTTGAAAAATTAAACTCATGAGATTCATCACCAAAACTAACACCGACAGTTTGCTTCTGACAATCTATTTGAGCATTAATAGTGTTCAAGAAAGGTCTGCCAAAGATAATGGGACAGAAATCATCTTGTGGGGAACCAAGAACAAGAAAAACAGTAGGGTACTTTATTTTCTCACACAAGACCTCAACATCTCTAACAATCCCAATTGGTGATATAGTATCTCTATTAGCAAGTTTAATAGTGACATCAATATTTTCTATTTCTTCGGGTGCTATGCCATTCATAATTTCTTGGTATAAAGAGTAGGGAATAGCACTCACACTAGCACATATGTCACATAAACCATGATAGCAATGATCTCCTATTTTAACTAAAATAACAGGCACGCCCACAACGGGTCTATGTTTGTCCCTTTCATCAGGTTTGGCAATTCTAGCGGCTTCTTCATTAAAGCAAATAACATGCCCATCTACATTTTCTTCCAAGAGATCCTTTACCATAGCAATATTAGCCTCTACTTTAATTTTCTCATCAGGTTTAGGTGTTCTAATATAACTTTTGTTAACCACAGTTGTAACTTTAGCGTGCTCCTTTATCCTAGCAGAGAAAGGTGGTTTCTCAATATAAGTAGAAGGAACAACTGGATCAACATTATAAAGTATAGTCTCTTCTTTGACTAGTACCAGTTCTTTAATTTCTTCTTTCATAGGTGGGTGATATTTAAACCACATCTCTTTTGGTAGATCAACATGAGCAGCGAAAGATTCACAAAAGGAGGCTACTATCTCAGAGTCAAGTCCATATTTAGTGCTAAAATTTTGAAAAGCATTAGTATCCATAAATGATTTAACACAATCATACTTAAGTTTTATACCTGACTCTTTACTTTCGTCGAGTTCCCAATCTTCAGAGTTGCGTTTAATTCTTTCCAAAAGATCCCACCGGATTTCAATAGTTTTCTTCGTAAAAGAACCAGCACAAGAAGCATCTAGCATGGTTTGATCATTACGAGAAAGCCGAGCATAAAAGTTCTGAATAATAATTTCTCTTGAGAGAACATGATTGGGGCATGAATATAACATTGACTTAAGCCTCTCCCAAGCTAGAGCGATACTTTCTCCTTCACGAGGCCAAAATTATATATATAATTCTGGTCACGATGAACTAGATGCATAGGATAAATTTTTTAGTGGAACTCCATTTTCAATCGATTCCAGTTCCAAGATCCAATATCATCGCATAGCCTATACCATGCTAATGCTTTTTCCCTCAAATATAACAAAAAAACCTTCCTCATAACTTTATCCCTGGGTAAACCTGCAAGCTTAAGCAATCCACAAATTTGTTCCACATATATCAAGTGCATATCAGGATGTTCGGTTCCATCTCCTGCATAAGGATTAGCAAGCAGTTGTTCTATCATACCCGAATGGATTTCATATTCAATATTTTCAATAGGTGCAGAGGGTTTAGGGGTAGCTAATTGTTGTTCTGGACGAGGTGAAGTTACCCCGAACAAACTCTTCAAAGGATTGTTTTCCATAGTGACAAGTGACAATAAATTTCAGCACACTATATGAATGTTTCCTTACCAATTTCCACTTACCAGAAGCGCTTCACTCCCCGGCAACGGTGCCAGAAAATAGCCTTGATGACCCACAAGTATAGGGGATCAATTGTAGCTCTTTTCGATAATTAAGAGTGTCAAACCGAACGAGGAGCAGAAGGAAATGACAAGTAGTTTTCAGTAAGGTTGTGTCTGCAAGTGCAGGAATTCTAAGTAGCGAGTAGTTTGATAGCAAGGCAATTTGTAATGGGCGAGTAACAATAATTGTAACAAGTATGCAGCAAGGTAGCCCAATCCTTTTGAGACAAAGGACAGGCCAAAATGGTATCTTATAATAAGTAAAGCATTCTTGAGGGTACATGGGAATTTCATCTAGTCACTTTCATCATACTAGTTTGATTTGTGTCCGCTACTTTGATAATTTGATATGTGAGTGGACCGGTGCTTAGCTGCTATTCTTACTTGAACAAACCTCCTACTTATGAGTAACCCTCCCGCAAGCATCCGCAACTACGAGAAAAGTATTAAGAATAAATTCTAACCATAGCATTAAACTCTAGGATTGAATCGGTCACTTACGGAATAGTGCATAAACTGGGGTTTAAGTTTCTGTCACTCTCGCAACCCACCATCTATTTACTACTCCATAATGCATTCCCTTAGGCCCAAACATGGTGAAGTGTCATGTAGTCGACGTTCACATGACAACACTAAGGGAATCACAACATACATACTATCAAAATATCGAACACATATCAAATTCACATGATTACTTGCAACATGATTTCTCTCATGACCTCAAGAACAAAGGTAAATACTCACAAGTGATGAACATGCTCAAGATCAGAGGGGTATTAATATGCATAATGGATCTGAACATATAATCTTCCACCAAATAAACCATATAGTAATCAACTACAAGATGTAATCAACACTACTAGTCACCCCCTAGCAACAATCTATAGTTCTAGTAACAAGATTGAATATAAGAGATGAACTAGGGTTTGAGATGAGATCGTGTTGTTGAAGATGTTGATGAGGATTACCCTTCCCAAGATGGGAGAGTGGTTGGTGATGATGATGACGATGATTTCCCCCTCTGGGAGGGAAGTTCCCCTGGCGGAATCGCTCCGCCGAATAGCAAAAGTGCTCCTGCCCGAGTTCCGCCTCGAGACGGCGGCGTTCCGTCCCGAAAGTATTTTTCTGATTTTTTTTAGGTCAACATCGCTTATATACAAGAAGATGGGCACCGGAGGTGGACCGAGGAGGCCACAACCCACCAGGGCGCGCCAGGGGGGCCTGGCGCCTAGGAGGGTTGTGCGCACCTGGTGCCCCCTTCTGGTGTTTATTGACTCCAATATTTCTTAAATATTCCATAAAAAATCTGGCGCGTCGTCCCGATCCAAATCTAGCCTCACCCCCCTTTCACTCGCTCACCCATAGCCACTACCCCCTTTCTTCCCTACTGCCTCACCATCGGCGGCGGCTGCGATTTCAGATATGCGCTAGAGGCGGCGGCGGCGATGGCGGAAGAGGCGGCGGCGTTTGCGGCGGATCTGGTGCTCCCATTAATGTTGGCGACCGTCTGGTCGACCTAGAGTGTGCCATAGCTCCCCCTACACCGTCCTCGTCTCTGATGCCGGTAAGCAGCACCCCCTCCCCCCTTTGTTAGCTCGGTGGTTAGGCCGTTAGGCTAGGTGTAGGATCGATTTCCCACTGAACGAACCGTCGATGTAGACTAGGTTATGGACGCACGGATGAGGCTGATAATCCAGGCAGCAGCACTGATTAGTGTGATTCAGGCATGGGTCATCTTGATGCACCAGAGAGTTGTTCGTCATGCTGGTAGACCTTTGATCCGCTATGGTCCATTGTTTATCCGGGAATAGGAGAGGATCCAAAATCTGAACTACATCTACAACCGCAATGACGTCGAGGCTCTGTGGATGCTTCGAATGAAAATAGCACCATTTGCCAGGCTTGTCGATACCTTCAGGAGAAGGGGGCTGCTACAAGATAGCATCAACAACAGTGTCGAAGAACAAGTGTTCATGTTCCTCCATGTTGTTGGCCATAACCAGAGGTTCAGGGTCATTCACAACACGTTCAGGAGATCAATGGAGACCATCTCTAGGTACTTAAAGCGGGTGCTTTTTGCTATTGGGGAGCTTAGAGGAGAGATGATCAGGAGACCATCTGGTCAGACTCCACCCAAGATTCGTAGAAGCCCAAGATGGTATCCATACTTCAAGGTGAGCATTGACAATATACACTATTCATGGCTTGATATGCTTGCTTTGTTCAAGTTGAGCACTAACACGGGCGTGTGATGCCATTTTCAGGATTGCATTGGGGCAATAGATGGTACTCATGTCACTGCCAGAGTACCTAGGTCACAGTCTGCAGCATACAGGGGGAGGAAGCACTACACAAGCCAGAATGTGCTTGCTACTGTTGACTTTGATCTGAAGTTCACATATGTGATGGCTCGCTGGGAGGGGTCAGTGCATGATGCTAACATTCTCAGTGACAGCATGAGTCGACCTGATGGGATCGACATCCCTGACGACAAGTTCTACCTTGGAGATGCTGGCTATGCATGTCGGCCGGGTATTCTTCCACCCTTCAGGAAAAACAAGTACCATCTCAATGAGTTCTCTGGTAGGAACTATCCTAGGACTGCACATGAACTATTTAATCTCAGACACTCCAGCCTTAGAGTAACTGTTGAGAGGGCATTTGGAGCTCTGAAGAATAGGTTGAAGATCCTGGATCAGAAGACATTCCACCCATACTCGACTCAGGTTAAGCTAGTTCTTTTTTGCTGCATTCTACATAACTGGATCCTCCAATGGGGCTTTGATGAACACGTGTCTGAGGAGGAAGAGGTCGAGCCTGACGATGTTGTTAGCTCCGGCCATGGTGTGGAGGCATTTGACAATGACGCTTGGAAGAAAAAAAGGTTGGAGTGGGCAGAGGCGGTGTGGCTTAACAGAGGTCAGTGCAGGATTTGAAGAAGAAGAAGAAGAAGAAGAAGAAGAAGAAGAAGAAGAAGAAGAAGAAGAAGAAGAAGAAGAAGAAGAAGAAGAAGAAGTATAGCAGAAGCAGCAGCAGAAGCAGAAGCAGAAGAAGAGGAAGAGGAAGAGGAAAATCTGATAGCAGCAACACCGATGAACTATCCCCTATTTAGCCAATGGCTCTTAATAATTTGAACTGTCATTTGATATTAGTTAGGATGAACTGTCATTCGTTTAAGTAGTTGGCGCTACATGTTCAGATTGTGTGTGGTAAGCTCACCACTAGTTAGAAGTGGTGACAACACCTTATGCAGGTTGCAACCAAACACCATGTCATATGTGCGCCTAATGCAATGCGGGCAACCAAACATCGGGTAAAAAATGGTTGTCTCGTGCAACTAGGGGCATGTAGGCAACCAAACTATGTGCATCTGGTTTTTTTTGCCTGCGTCTCCTCGAACCGGCTCAATAGAGCCAGGCTTGCCGGGCCAGGCTGGATTGACAATGTAACCAAACACGCCCTGGCTAACTACTACCACCTCACAAACAACATGAGAGCAAAGTGTTCTACCCACAGTAGGAGGAAGGAGAACTTGTGCTCGGGCACTTAGGCTAGGACCCCGAGCACCCCAGTATAGCACTCCAGCACATGTACCATCGTATATTCATATCAATCAAGAACATGACCTGGGTATTAGAGCATCTCTAGCAGATCCCATATAAAGCTGACCCACAAAATGCGTTTATAGTTCACGGAAAACCGAATTTGCGGGTCCGCGCAGGTGGCGGCCGAACAGACCCCGCAAAGTGGATGAATATCCTTTTTTACGGGTCTGCTTTACGGGGTCTGCTCGGCCGCCGCCCGCAAATCAGTAAATTGCATTTCAATTTCAGACATGGAAACACATTTCTTTGCTTTTATATTTTCTTCAACGACAATTGCATTCATAGTAATTCACCAAATCTTTGCTAGAATAGAAAGACCAAGGAAAACAAGAGCCAGAATTATGCATTTTAGAAGATATCCAACTTCCATAACTGATCGTACTAGTTGAACCAATATCTCCTCCATGCCTTTGTTGTCGATTTGCGGATTGTTGATCTTGCATTCTACATTCTTCTTCTTTGATCCTAAACAAATAGACGTTGATTCCCCTCTAGTTTCTTCTCTAATTGCACATTCAACCGCATCTGTAGCCTCAATTCTACTAAGGAGTGCACGAACATCTATTAAGTTTCTTTGTATCAATAAATCAATGTATTCTCCTTACCAAAACCAAAAGGAGCATCCATCTTCCTACACACATGACGATGTCCATAAGCTATCGAAATTGAACCGAATAGGGTGACAAAGCCGAATGGAAACAACATCATACCCTGTCATTTTCGCATTTGAAGAATATCCATCCGGGGTGCTTGGGCATGCTAGAAGTTAGCCGCAGCATTGTCCGCGTGCAGTCGTCGCACTATATGAGCGGCCTCGGCGAGCCACTGCACGAGCGCCCAGCCCGGCGGACGCCCGATCGAATCCATGCCAGTAAACAGATGACGGTGGATACAGGACGAATCAGTACCTGCATGCGGTGTTGGGGCTTTGCCGGGGGCTGCACGGGGTGCTCCCCGACCAATCCATGGCTTGGCGCCGCCATCGGTGGATGGATACGCCAAATCCGGCCGCTACGACGAACAGTCGCCGATCTGCTCGTTCCCAGCCCGCCGACGCAGGAGGAAGTGGTGTAGGGCAAGCTCACGTGTGTGGCGGCCCTTCGGCGTGATCCCACCGGCTAGTTTAGCCGGAATCGTATGCGTCGGCCCGGCGGCGGGGCATGGGGGAGCGAGGCTGCGGCGGGTGGGGAAAAGTGCGGGCTAAAATATCTGTCCCACCAACCGCTACCGCATAATACAGGGCGCCGATAGGGTGAGAGGGGAACCCACATTTTCGCAGGTTGGGACGAGAATTATACCGCGCCCGCAAAAACAATTACGCGTCGGATGCATTTGTGGAGTCTGATCGGGTAACATTTGTCGCGCCGACCCGTATTTTGATGATTATTTTGCGGGTCGCGACTTTATACGGGATCTGCTGGAGATGCTCTTACACCATCAACGGCGGCTTGAACCTGTATCCTTGTGTATTTTGTGCCACTTACCCAAAGAATATCTAGAGCGTTCTAGCCCCTGGACAAACACAAAAATATAAGGTATCCTTGAACCCTGATGTCCCGAGTTTACACTCCAAAAGACACGCTTCTTTCGTCACATCACCATATCCTGACATGCTCAGACCCTCGCATCAGCTGATCTGACAGGACATCCCATTTATGATGGTGTTAGTCCTGACCATGGGCAGTCCGGCTCGACTCGGCCGAAAAATCCCGACCTGGCCCGTCCCGACGCTGCTCCCGGGCCGGGCTCAGGCCTAGATTTTGAGCCCGATGGCCTGGCCGGGCTCGGGCCTAGATTTTGAGTCTGATGGCCTGGCCGGGTCGGGCCCGGGCCCGTCATTTTTGCGCTTTCCCAAAGGGGCTTGGCCCGAGGCTCGAGGCTCGGTGAGCTTTTATGCGTTCGGGCTGGGCTTGGGCCCAAAAAACAGGCCCGATGGCCGGGCCTGGGCCTAGGTTTTTTGCCTCGGGCTTGGCTAGGCCCGTCCCGGCCCGAGGTTTGGTCAGGTATAGTTGGTGTCATCTTTCGATTGAGGACCACCACTGTCGTCATCCCCTCTCATCCTAGCAAGCACGTGATAGGGCCAGCTAGATGGGAATGGGTCGTTTCGTCCCATTCCGTTTACGCTGCGACATCATACATTCCATGAGGGTAGCTGTGGCCATAGCCATCGCGAACGGCCGTCTGCTTACCCAGAGAGCGCTTAAATACAAAAAAAATAGAGTTTGCCATCTGTTTTTCTTTGTATGGGTATTTAAGCTGCATTGATCAATGGAAGATATTAGAAAAATTCCCCGTTCAAAGAGAGAGATCAAGCGTCATACTTCAACAATTTTCCCAGTACTCCCTCCCTCCTCCGCGTCACCTCCCCGAGCGGGGCGACCGGGGCCGCCTCTCCTTCCCTCGCCACCTAAGCCCCCTCCCACCACTGCCGCTGGCTAGCGCGGTGCCGTTGTGGCCAGCGGTGGCGGCCCCCTTCTTCTTCCCGACAGGATCCCGGCTCGGCCGGGCGTCTCCGGCGGCGGTGTGGTTAGGCTGGTGGTGCTCCGGTGCAGGTCGGGCAGTGGGCATGTAAGCGGCGCGGGCCCTTGGCGACGGTGGCGGCGGGGGTTGACCGGCGGGGCCCTGGAAGCTTGGATCCGGGCCATCTTGGCCCAATCTGGGTCATGGCGGGCCGGCTTGGACTCCTGCGGGCCACCTCCGGCTGGAGCTGGCGAGTTACGGGTGACAGGTGTGGCGGCTACTATGATGCGTCTGCTGCAGCGTGGCAGCGGGAGCTTAGTAGGCCCGATCTGGGACTGGCCGAACAGTTGGCCTGGTGTGCTTCTACTCCTGCGTCCGGTCTGCTACCAACTTAGCCAGTGGAGGTTGCCCCCTCCCACGTGGTTGCGATACTGCTGGCCCCTATCTATGGTGGCTTTGTTTTGGTCCAGTCGGCCTTGTAGTGTCTGTTGTGGTGAGACGACGGTAGTATCTTCGTGACTGTGGTGGCACATGTTGGCGGGCGGAAGGCAAGGTGGAGCCAACGGTTGGTCATGAGTTGTGGGTATGAGGGGTCAGGAGAAATCCCTGTCGAGTCTATGACGCCGGTGGGTGACGAGGTTACGGACCTAGGGTAGGGTCATAGGCCAGACCAAAGTGCCCCACCCAAGGTCACTACCCTAGGAGATCAAAAGACAGGGCCCATGACAGTAGAGACAGTCGACTGAGACGGTCCAAGGAGACACTTCACTCGACTGACTCATGTACACAGGACGACTCAACTCCACTCGACTGGATCAGGCACTCGACCTCCGAAGATCAAGCGCCTCTTGGAACAGCAACGGTCCTATATTTACTCACTGTAGTAAACCCCTTAATTACCCTTTACTGCAGGCGTTATCAGTAACGCCTGCCTTAATGCACCTTTAAGCCCTTGGTAACGTGGAGCATGGCTGGGGTCCTGGCATACTATATAAGCCACCCCCCTCCTCCAGAACAAGGGTTTGCACCTCTGTAACACATACATACACACATCAGTCGACCAAGCCTCCGGGCGTCGAGACGTAGGGCTTTTACTTCCTCCGAGAAGGGCCTGAACTCACTAAACACTATGTGTACAACTTTGCCATCGCTAGAACCTTGCCTCTCCATTCGTACCCCCTACCCTTACTGTCAGACTTAGAACCACGACAGTTGGCCCACCGTGGGGCAAGGCGTCTTAGCGACATTTGGAGAAGTTGCGATCTATTCCCCGACCACTTTCATCATGGTGCCAGGCGGCGCTTTGGCCTCGGGCCATGAGATCCGGCTCGGCACGCTGGTCTTCGTCGCCGACGATTCCGCGTGGCTCCAGGAAGCCCCTCTCGACGTTGAGGCTCTACCCGCCCGCGGAGCCACACACTTTCGCGCCGGGGCCGGCGGCGTCCTCCTTCTACAGCCGTCGGCCCGGTACTCATCGTCCACCATCCCCGCTGGACGCCGCCGTAAGCGGTCCGGTCGTTCGCGGCTCCAGCGGTGGGTGAAACATGCGGTGGCCAGTCAAATGGCCACCCCGCAAGTCGCGGCCATTGAGCCCGACGGTTACCTTTTCGGGTCGGCCGATCAGTCGACCGGGCTCGAAGATTCCGTTTCCGAGTGCGGGAGCAGCGATCCCGTGGTGGAAATTCTCATGGTCGATCCGCGCCGTAGCCCGCGAGGTTTTCCTCGTGGAGAGAACGGTCGCAGCGGTGGCGATTGGGCGCACGACAACGACGGTTACATCCCTCAGCCCCTCACCTCCGAGCAAAGAGCTGAGCTTTGTCGCCGCAACGGAGATGCGCTCTTCACCCCCATCGTGGGAGATTCCCCAGAAGCTTTGGCCCTTGAAGCCATGCGCGTGGCCACCTTGGCCGAGCGCGCGCGCCTGGAAAACATCCAACGTTCACTCGACGAACAGGCCCGCCGACTGGCCCCCGAGTCCAGTCGACGGCCGCGGCAATCACGTCAGCGTGAGACTCAGGTGTTCCGCACACCAGTCCAAAACCTCGAAGCCGCGGCTCGTATCGCGGAATCGATTCAGCCCTCCCAGTCGGAAGCTGGGAGAGGCCTTCAGCAGATCCGAGCTTTGCTCCGAACGGCTAAAGAGCAGAACACGGCTGTCTCTCAGTCGCGCAACAGGATTCACAGCAGATCGGTGGCTCCAGACACCGTATGGTCCGCCCACAGTCCAAGATCACCCCTGAGGCGTGAGGAACGTGGCCCGCGGCATGACCGGCCCCTGGGTCGGAACGACGATCCACTCGACCGTCGACACGGACGCAACGACCGCCGTCGAGCACCTACCCCTCCTCCGGTAAGTGGGTCACACTCGCCCCCGCGGCACGTGGGCAGGCGCCTGCGAGACGACGAGCGGAGGATTCCCCCTGATCCCCGGCGGCCGGGCTTCGATGCGAGGTCCATCCTTGTGCAGGGTCGGGTCGACCATAACCGGGCATCCAGGGACGAGCGAGGCGGGGACCAACCCTCTGGCAGCCGAGCGCCGGCCTCCGGGCCCGAATGCTTCTGCAGCGCAATCAGGGCCGCGGAGATCCCCCCGAACTTCAGGCTGGCGGCCGGAGTAAGCAAATTCACCGGCGAGTCGAAGCCGGATACTTGGCTGGAAGACTACCGAGTGGCCGTGCAGATCGGAGGAGGCAACGACGACGTGGCCATGAAACACCTCCCCTTGATGCTAGGGGGCTCCGCTCGGGCGTGGCTCAACCAGTTGGCCCCCAAGAGCATATACAGTTGGGAAGAGCTCGCTCGGGTGTTCGTTCGGACCTTCGAAGGCACCTGCAAGCGACCTGCTGGACTCGCAGAGCTTCAGCATTGCACACAGAAGCCGAGTGAAACTTTGAGGGATTACATTCAGTGGTGGACCACTTTGCATCACACGGTGGAAAACGTTTCCGAGCACCAGGCGGTGTGCGCTTTCAAGGAAGGCGTGCGCAATCGGGAGTTGAATCTGAAGTTTGGGCGAACAGGAGACATGTCCCTGTCGCGGATGATGGAAATTGCCAGTCGGTACGCCAATGGCGAAGAGGCCGACCGGCTCCGCAGCGGCAAGAAACCAATCGGGCAGGACGACCAGAATCACAATCGGAAGAACAAGCGTAAGGCCGACCCAGCCGCTTAGGGAGAGGCCGCGGTGGTCAACCAAGGGAAGGGCAAAGGAAAGACCAAAGGCTCCTGGGCCCCCAAGAAAGGAAAGGGTCAGGCTGGGGATGATATGCTCGACCAGCCGTGTCCCATACACACGAAGAAGGACGAAGAGGGAAACTTGGTGTATCCCAAGCACACCACTCGACAGTGCCGACTCTTGATCCAGAGTTTCCAGAAGGACCAGTCCGCTGAGAAAGAGAAGGAATCAGAAGAGTCCGAAGACAAGGAAGGGGACGGAGGATACCCCCGCATCAACTCCACCTTGGTGATTTTCGCAGACGTAGAGAGCAAAAGTCGACTGAAAATCATCAGCAGAGAAGTAAACATGGTTGCTCCGACGACCCCCACGTTCCTGAAATGGTCGAAGACCCCCATCACATTTGACCAGTCCGACCATCCAGCGCACATTGCCACCCCTGGGCGGCAGGCGTTGGTGGTCGACCGAGTAGTCGACGGCACTCGCCTGACCAGAGTTCTGATGGATGGAGGCAGTGGCTTGAATATCCTGTATGCAGCAACCCTCCGGGATATGGGCATTCCGATGTCCAAGCTAAGGGAAAGTAACATGAGGTTCCATGGGGTAATCCCCGGGAAGAAAGCCGACTCACTTGGCCAGATCTCACTCGACGTCGTCTTTGGTGAGTCCAAGAACTACCGAAAGGAGAAGCTGACGTTCGAAGTGGTGGACTTTAACAGCGCCTATCACGCCATCCTGGGTAGGCCTGCCAACGCCAGGTTCATGGCTTGACCATGTTACGTCTACCTCAAGCTGAAGATGCCGGGACCCAACAGCGTCATAACCATCACTGGGAACCGGCAGAAAGCGGAAGAATGCTTCCAGAAAGGCTCGAAGATCGCCGACGAGCAAATGGCAGCAGTAGAGATGGAGGAGTACCAGAAGCAAGTGGATCCAGGCGACCTGCTAAGGGCAAAGAAGCCGGCTTCCGAGTCAGCTTTTCAGTCGGCCGGAGACACAAAACCCGTGCACATGCACCCCGCCGACCCCAACGCAGCGCCGACCCACATCTCCACCATCCTCGACAGCAAATAGGAAGAAGCGCTCATCCAGTTCCTCCGTGAGAACTGGGACATCTTTGCATGGAAACCGTCAGACATGCCGGGTGTGCCCAGGGGGCTGGCTGAGCACCATTTGCGAGTCGACCCGAAGGTGAAACCTGTGAAGGAACATCTCCGTCAATCCGCTGCGGAGAAGCGAAAGGCAATTGGCGAAGAAGTGGCTCGACTCCTAGCAGCAGAGTTCATCCGTGAAATATACCACTCCGAGTGGCTCGCCAACGTCGTCATGGTCCCCAAGAAGGACAAGTCTCTCCGCATGTGCATCGATTTCAAGCACATCAATCGGGCCTGCCCGAAAGATCATTTTCCTCTTCCCCGCATCGATCAGATAGTCGACTCGACTGCGGGATGTGAGCGTTTGTCCTTTCTGGACGCGTATTCCGGGTACCATCAGATCCGTCTGCATGGGCCCGATGAAATAAAGACAGCTTTCATCACCCCTTTCGGGTGTTTTTGTTATGTCACCATGCCTTTCGGCCTCAAAAATGCCGGCGCCACCTTCATGCGCATGATCCAGAAGTGCTTAATAAAGCAAATCATTCGGACCGTCGAGGCGTACATGGATGACATCGTGGTCAAGTCACGGAAAGGTTCCGACCTGCTGACTGACCTCGCTGAGACATTCGCGAACCTCAGAAGCTACGATATCAAGCTGAACCCGTCAAAGTGTACATGTGGAGTTCCTGCTGGCAAGCTGCTCGGTTTTCTCATTTCCGAACGAGGAATCGACGCCAACCCAGAGAAGGTCGGCGCCATCCTCCGAATGAAACGCCCCGAGCGTATACACGACGTTCAGAAGCTTACTGGTTGCTTGGCCGCATTGAGTCGATTCATTTCTTGTCTTGGGGAGAAGGCACTGCCTCTCTACCGACTCATGAAGAAATCCGACAAGTTCGAGTGGAATCCCGAAGCCGAAGCAGTGTTTGAGGAACTCAAAGCCCTGCTGTCCACCCAGCCGGTGCTCGCTGCCCCAGTCAGCGGAGAGCCTCTTCTGATGTACATCGTTGCCACTTGACAAGTCGTCAGTACTGTACTCACGGTCGAGCGGGAAGAAGAGGGCAAGGCATACAAGGTCCAACGCCCGGTCTATTACATATCCGAAGTTTTGACTCCCTCCAAGCAAAGGTATCCACATTACCAAAAGCTTGTGTACGGGATTTACTTGACTGCAAAAAAGGTTGCCCATTATTTCTCGGATCACTCAATCTCAGTCGTTAGCGACGCCCCATTGTCAGAGATACTAAACAACCGAGATGCAACCGGTCGAGTGGCAAAATGGGCGATTGAACTTCTTCCGTTAGATATCAAGTTCGAAGCGAAGAAAGCCATCAAGTCTCATGCCATAGCGGATTTTGTGGCTGAGTGGATAGAACAAGAACTTCCGACTCAAGTCCAGTCGGACCATTGGACTATGTTCTTCGATGGGTCCAAAATGCTGAACGGATCCGGTGCAGGCGTGGTCCTAATCTCTCTCAGAGGCGACAAGCTCAGCTACGTCCTTCAGATCCATTTTGATTCATCAAACAACGAGGCTGAATATGAAGCACTTTTGTATGGGTTGCGTATGGCCATCTCACTCGGCGTCCGTCGCCTGATGGTCTACGGTGATTCTGACCTAGTGGTGAACCAAGTAATGAAAGAATGGGACGTCAGGAGCTCGGCAATGACTAGTTATTGCAGTGCAATGCGAAAGCTTGAAAGGAAGTTCGAAGGCTTAGAGCTCCATCATGTGCCCAGAGCAAAGAATCAGTTAGCCGACGATCTCGCAAAAATTGGGTCGACTCGGAGGTCCATACCCAAGAATGTGTTCCTAGAGCATCTGCACACTCCCTCTGTCAAGGAAGACCCCTTCACGGAAGAGCCCCCATAGCCAGTCAGCGCGACGGATCCGACTAAGGTCGAAGTGCCTGCCGTGGTCGACTTGATCATGGAGGTCCTAGTGATCACACCTGATTGGACTGTGCCATATATATCATATCTACTCAGACAAGAACTCCGAGAAGATGAAGAAGAAGCGCGCCAAATCGTCCGTCGATCCAAAGCATTCACAGTCATTCAAGGTCAGCTCTACAGAGAAAGCGTCACTGGAGTCGCCCAGCGCTGCATCGATCCGGAAGAAGGTTGACTGATCTTGGATGAAATCCACTCGGGGACTTGTGGCCACCATGCTTCCTCTCGGACTATCGTGGCCAAAGCATACCGAGCCGGATTTTACTGGCCCCGCGCCAACGAAATGGCCAAGGATATTGTGGATAAATGCGCGGGGTGCCAGTTCTACTCCAACATGTCACACAAGCTAGTATCCGCCCTCAAAACCATCCCACTAGTCTGGCCCTTCGCTGTTTGGGGCTTAGATATGGTCAGCCCCTTCAGGACAGGCAGGAGTGGATTCACCCACCTTCTGGTGGCAGTCGACAAGTTCACCAAGTGGATTGAGGCCAAACCCATCAAGAACCTCGAGTCGAGCACCGCCATCAGCTTCATTAAGGAACTAATATTCAGATATGGGGTCCCTCACAGCATCATCACGGACAACGGCTCCAACTTCGACTCGGATGAATTCAGAGCTTTCTGTACTTCCCAAGGGACGCGAGTCGACTACGCCTCCGTAGCACACCCTCAGTCGAATGGACAAGCAGAAAGAGCAAATGGGTTAATCCTCCAAGGCTTAAAACCACGGCTCATGCGAGATCTCAAGCATGCCACCGGAGCTTGGGTAACTGAGCTGCCCTCCGTCCTGTGGGGTCTGAGGACGACTCCGAATCGGTCGACTGGCCGTACCCCTTTCTTCCTGGTCTATGGGGCCGAAGCTGTATTACCGAGCGACTTGTTACACAACGCCCCCAGAGTGGAACTCTTCTCTGAAGCTGAGGCAGAGCAAGCTCGTCAAGATGCAGTCGACCTTTTGGAAGAGGAGAGAGAGATGGCCATGATCCGATCGACCATCTATCAACAGGACCTGCGTCGATTCCACGCTCGCAACGTGAGAAGTCGAGCGTTCCAGGAAGGAGACCTGGTCCTCCGAGTGCATCAGAAACGTCCGCACAAGCTCGCCCTAGCCTGGGAAGGCCCGTTCATCATCACAAAGGTGCTACGCAACGGAGCTTACCACCTCTACAATGTAGCCCAGAAGAAAGACGAACCTCATTCGTGGAATGCGGATCTACTCCGCCGTTTTTTCACTTGAAACACCCGACGGTCGAGTTGTAATAAAGATTCCCCAATTTGTTTCAAAAACAAGATAGCAATGACCCCCTAACGATTGGTATCCTCTAAATCCCCCAGTGGGTGCTTAGCTGCGATCCTCCGAGCTATGCTACAAGTACAAAGCGGTTCGGTCCTCCGAACTCCGCCACAAGTACAACGTAGCTTGGAATCGCCTAAGTTATAAACATTCTACTCCGAGTGAAGAGCGACCCTCTCACTCGGGGGCTTAGCTGCGACCCCGTGACTCGCCTAAGTTACAACTATCTACTCCGAGTGAAGAGCAATCCTCTCACTCGGGGGCTTAGTTGCGGTCCTCCGAGCTACGCCACAAGTACAAAGCGGTTCGGTCCTCCGAACTCCGCCACAAGTACAACGTAGCTTGGAATCGCCTAAGTCATAAACATTC
>LR738713.1:369971762-369991704 GCA_902687465.1 Secale cereale | reverse complement strand
TGTAGCTTGGAATCGCCTAAGTTATAAACATTCTACTCCGAGTGAAGAGTGACCCTCTCACTCGGGGGCTTAGCTGCGACTCCGTGACTCGCCTAAGTTACAACTATCTGCTCCGAGTGAAGAGCAATCCTCTCACTCGGGGGCTTAGCTGCGGTCCTCCGAGCTACGCCACAAGTACAAAGCGGTTCGGTCCTCCGAACTCCGCCACAAGTACAACGTAGCTTGGAATCGCCTAAGTCATAAACATTCTACTCCGAGTGAAGACCGACCCTCTCACTCGGGGGCTTAGCTGCGACCCCGTGACTCGCCTAAGTTACAACTATCTACTCCGAGTGAAGAGCAATCCTCTCACTCGGGGGCTTAGCTGCGGTCCTCCGAGTTACGCCACAAGTACAAAGCAGTTCGGTCCTCCGAACTCCGCCACAAGTACAACGTAGCTTGGAATCTCCTAAGTTATAAACATTCTACTCCGAGTGGAGAGCGACCCTCTCACTCGGAGGCTTAGCTGCGACCCCGTGACTCGCCTAAGTTACAACTATCTACTCCGAGTGAAGAGCAACCCTCTCGGTCGGGGGCTTAGCTGCGGTCCTCCGAGCTACGCCACAAGTACAAAGCGGTTCGGTCCTCCGAACTCCGCCACAAGTACAACGTAGCTTGGAATCGCCTAAGTTATAAACATTCTACTCCGAGTGAAGAGCGACCCTCTCACTCGGAGGCTTAGTTGCGACCCCCTGACTCACCTAAGTTACAACTATCTACCCCGAGTGAAGAGCGACCCTCTCACTCGGGGGCTTAGCTGCGATCCTCCGAGCTACGCCACAAGTACAGAGCGGTTCGGCCCTCCGAACTCCGCCACAAGTACAACATAGCTTGGAATCGCCTAAGTTATAAACATTCTACTCCGAGTGAAGAGTGACCCTCTCACTCGGAGACCTAGCTAAAGACGTCGACTCAAAGATTCAAGCAATCAAAAGAAGAGTGACAAACCAAAGGATCAAAATTAAACAAAAGCCCCGCAAGGTTCGGGCAAGAGTACTTGGGCCACAGACCCACCAGAGTTTAACGAGTACAAATCCATGCGGCATTCCGCGGCAAATAAGATTAATGTATCAAAGTCATGGCTCGGGAGGAGGCGGGCTTGCAGGCGCAACAAATTCGTCCAAATCAATCCCATCGGCGATACGAGTGGCAGCCTCCAGGGAAGTCTCCATGAAGGACTGGAATTGGAGCTCCTTCGTGTTTGCGACCTTCAGCGCAGCAAGCTTCCTCTCTTTCACCTCCCTACAGTGCACACGGACCAAAGACAGCGCCACGTCTGCTCCTCCCCGGGCGGCCGACTTCTTCCATTCCTGCACTCGGTCGGGGATCTCGTTAAGTCGAGTCATCAAGGACTCGAGGTCGTTCTCCTGCACGGTTCCCCTCCAGAGCGCAATGTCGATTCGGGCCATCACCGCCTTCAGTCGCCCCGGGTAATCGGTTGCCGCAGTAAGGCGGGACTCCAGCCTCTGTATGTTCATGGAAACCTCGTCCTTCACAATGGAGTTGGTGGAGTCCAAGCCTGGCTCGACCCGACCAGTCTCCTCTTCGAAGTTACGACAGAACTCTGTACCAAGAACAAGCAAGTCGAGTTAGCAGATAGGATACGGGTCGACCAGTCCAATTTCAACCAATCCAAAGGGGACATACCTTCGAGCACGAGGTACCATTTTTTGGTGATGTCGCCTAGATACGCCTCAAGGTCGAGCCTCTTCCGAAAGAGAGCCTCGTACTTGTCGTTCAAATCGGCCTTGGACTTCTTCAGCTGAGTCACCTCCTGGTTGGCCGCGTCGAGTGAGCCTCTCAGTCGGATAATCTCCGCCTCGAGCGCGCCCACAGAAGCCAGCTTCTTCGCCGCCAGCTCCGACTTCTCCTGAGCCGCCTGCTGCGCCGCCGCCAGGTCAAGATCCTTTTGCTCCAAAGCTGCCCTCAGTTGACCTACCAAAGCCGCCACTGGACAGATGAACATGAAGGAACATTCTAGCGAAAAGTCAGTCGACAGAAGACGGAAGTAAGTTACCAGCCGCATCGTCTTGCGTCTTCTTCAGATGGTCCCGAGCCATCTGCAAGTCAAGATTAAGCTGGATTTGCTTCTGCTCAAGATCTGCAAACTTGGCCCCAAACTCGCAAGATTTCTGCATCAACAGAACAAAGCAAGATTATAAGACTACAGTCGAGTCAGATCACTCAACCGCAGCCTCGGGGACTACACCCAGTGGGTGCACTGAGCGTGCGCCCATCGGTTTCACTCAGCCAAGGTCAGTCCGGCGCAAGCTCAAAAAAAACCAACAGCATAAAAGTTCTATAGTAAGACCATGGCCGACCGCCAGCAGTCGACCACGGTCTCGGGGACTACACCCAGTGGGTGCACTGAGTGTGCCCCCACTGGTTTCACTCGGCCAAGGTTAGCCCGGTGCGAGCTCAAAGAAGACAGGAAAAGAAGAACACCCAGTGGGTGTGATACCTCACAAAAAAAGTAGTACTCCAACAAAGACAACATACCTGGACGTTGGCCCGAAGAGCAGAGCTGGCGTCGTAAGCCGCCATGCTGGCCTCATACGCCGCCTTCGTCCGCCCCATCATCACCTCCGCCTGGCGAACGGCCTCTTGCGCCGCCCCCACAGGGTCCTCCGGGAGGCAGTAGGTGGAGAAGAGGATAGACGAAGCAGCGGGCGTCGAGCCGGCCGCAGGCGCGGGCGCTGGATCGACAGCACGAACCGGCGCTGAGTCGACGACCGGAGTGGACGTTGGGTCGACAACTGGGGCGGGCGCTGGGTCGACGTTCGGCGCAGACGATGGGTCGACGACGTGCGTAGTCGACACGGGGACGGCGAAAGAGACCGCGGTTCGGGCCGCGTCCTCCTGTCCCTGGGCCCCTGAGCCAGAAGGCGCCTTCCGGCCCTTCTTCCTTGCGCGCCGGCGGTCCTCCCCCAACTGTTCCTTGTCTTCGTCGTCATCCGACAGCTCTATGACAAGGCGCGGCGCTTCGAATCAAGCAGAGAACCGAGTCAGTCGACCATCACCCGCGAAAGAAAAGAAGGATAAAGACAAGTCTCATAGAGCCCATACCTGCACGAGATGTCGCAGCATCCGCGATCTCCTCATCATCTCGACCCCGATCGATGTCCATCGAGGTCGTAGAAGCGGCGGCTCTGAAAGATTCAATCAAGAAATGAGTCGACCAAAACTGCAGTCGACCCCCAATAAACAGAGAAAAGCAAGCCCAAGTGACACTTACGTGGAGGCGATGGGTACGTCCACCTTAATCCTTGGCAGGGCCTTCCGGGGCTTGGTGGTGGTGACCTTGGGCTGCTTGGGCGTCTTCTCAGCTGGCTCGGGGGTGGTCGTGCGGGTACGCTTGGGTGTCCGGGACCCCGAGGGACCCACATGAGGTCGAGCGGCCCCTGGGTCATTCTTCTCCTTGGATCGGCGCTCGACGCAGGGAGGTGACTCGACCTCCTCCCCGCTGCTGTAATCCTCTCTCTCCTCGGTCTCCTCCTCCGATTTCCATTCGGCGGCGTTGCCTGTGCCCTCCTCGCCCTCCTGGCCCAAGTCCCCGTTGGGCAGCGAGTACATCTCTGTATAGATCTGCGAAGAAAAGAAGTTGACCAAATACTTGACGGAACCATCAATAAAGACCACAAGTCAATCGACGGACACGTCGCTCAGGAGCGGAAGGCTAACCTTGTCTGGCAGGTGGTCGGCGTCGAATGGGATGATCCTCCCCGACCCCCTGGGGTTGTCCTTGTTCCCGGTGATGCTCTTCAAGCACCGCACTACGTACTCCGGGTGAGCCGCCTCCGGGTGGACTCGTGACGAGTCATCGGTGCCGGAGTACAGCCACATCGGGTGGTCTCGGGCTTGAAGCGGCTGAATCCTCCGCGTGAGATACACCTCGAACAAGTCCATCCCCGTGACCCCCTCGCGGACTAGCTGGACGACCCTCTCCATCAGCATGTCTACCTCGGCCCTCTCTTTCTTGCTCACTACCATCGAAGGAGGTGGGCTGGCTCGACCTAGGGTAAATGGAGGAAGGCCAGTCGACTGACCCGGAGTCGGACTGTCCTTGTAATAGAACCAGGTCGACTGCCAGCCCCGAATCAACTCTGGAAGGTTCATGGGAGGGAAGGCGCTCCTATTCCTTGGCTGAATCCCGAGCCTGCCGCACGCCTGGAGGACGTGCGTCTTGCCGTCACTCGGGTTCACTCTCTTGACGGTCTAAGAGCGGCAGGTGAATATGTGCTTGAACAATCCCCAGTGCGGTCGGCAATCGAGGAAGTTCTCGCACATGGAAACAAAAGCGGAGAGAAAGGCGATGGAGTTGGGCGTAAAATAATGCAGCTGGGCACCAAAGAAGATCATAAACGCGCGGAAGAAAGGGTGCGGGGGCGTAGAGAAACCTCGGTCGACGTGGGTGGCGAGGAGTACACACTCCCCCTCCTGCGGCCGAGGCTCGAGCTCTCCTCCCGGCGCCCGCCAGGAGCCGCCGGTGATCAGCCCCTCCTCCTCCAGCTCCTCCAGATCCTCCACCACGACGGTGGACTGGATCCAATCCCCCTGGATCCATCCAGCGGGGAGTCCAGACCTCGACGAAGAACCGACCCGGCCGGCGCGCCGCCCCTTCCCCGACGCCGCCTTCTTGGAGCGCTCCATGGCCGCAGTCTTGTCCTTAACCATGGCTCGCGAGACGGCAGTTGCGGCGGAGAGAAGCGGGAAGGAGTGGGGGCGCGGCGGAGAAGCAAGAACGCTGCGGAGAAGACAAGGCGAACGGGAGAAGGCTAGGCGCACAGTACCCCCCACGGCGGACTCGGCGCGCCCTTATAATGGCTCGGTCGAGTGGCTGACCGGTGGCCCCAGGCGATCTTATCCGATCCCGTAACAGGCGCTGACGCGATACGTGGCGAAAAAGGAGGCGCGGGAATCGAGGCGTTCGAACCGCACCCCTCCGATTGATGCGGCACGCCCCGTCCCGCGCACTTCCCCAAATTTCGAAAGCTCCGCCGGATCCGGCCGACAGAAGGCAACCGATTCCGTCGGAAACGGCACGCACTCATGGCGCCCGACGCCTAGCGCCAAACCCGGTCGACGCAAGACATTCAGTCGACGCAAAAGCAACTAATTCATCAATGGCTTCGGAATCGATCGAGGCGACCAAGGCACAACTGAGGAGGCCTGCCCAAGTCACGAGCTCCACAACAATATGCCCCAAGGACGTCGAACCAAGACCAGAGCTTCCCTCAGCATCCCTTTGCTCAAGCCCCAATCCATTCGGGGCTACTGACGAGGTTACGGACCTAGGGTAGGGTCATAGGCCAGACCAAAGTGCCTCACCCAAGGTCACTACCCTAGGAGATCAAAAGACAGGGCCCATGACAGTAGAGACAGTCGACTGAGACGGTCCAAGGAGACACTTCACTCGACTGACTCATGTACACAGGACGACTCAACTCCACTCGACTGGATCAGGCACTCGACCTCCGAAGATCAAGCGCCTCTTGGAACAGCAACGGTCCTATATTTACTCATTGTAGTAAACCCCTTAATTACCCTTTACTGCAGGCGTTATCAGTAACGCCTGCCTTAATGCACCTTTAAGCCCTTGGTAACGTGGAGCATGGCTAGGGTCCTGGCATACTATATAAGCCACCCCCTCCTCCAGAAGAAGGGTTCGCACCTCTGTAACACATACATACACACATCAGTCGACCAAGCCTCCGGGCGTCGAGACGTAGGGATTTTACTTCCTCCGAGAAGGGCCTGAACTCGCTAAACACTCTGTGTACAACTTCGCCATAGCTAGAACCTTGCCTCTCCATTCGTACCCCCTATCCTTACTGTCAGACTTAGAACCACGACAGTGGACGCCGACATCCTTCTTGAGGGGTGTCGGGAGTCCCCCTCCACTGATTCCCTCTGTGTACCAGGAGAAATCCTAGGATTCGTCTGAGCAGCAAGGTCGTCGTCGTCGCAATCCGTCTTGAAAGTGTTGCTTGATACGCGGCGATTCGGGGGCATAGGAGTGTGGTGGAATTCTCCAAAGGGCGCAGTGGTCGTAGGATACTACAGCTTTCATTGATCCAGTGCTTCTGGCAAATTTTCTCTCGTTTTTCTCTTATTTTTCTTTTCTTTTTGGCATGATTGTGCTATTTGCCTCGGTGTTGGACTATATGGCGTATCGGGTGGTTGTTGTGCTAATATAGCAGGGCGATAGCCCATTTCAAGAATACTCCGACAATTCTAAACATGATTTGTCCAGTTTAGAGTATGCAATTGCATGCTGGTACAATGTCCCAGTTTTTCTTTCTAATTTAGCCTTTGGGTGATTGATGGGTTGTTTGTGCTGGACTGCATCCATATATTTTATTTACATCCGGTTTCACAATTTTTGAAAAAATAACTGCATCACAGTTCGTACCCACCATATTGAAATCTGGTTCATTTAAAAATAATGTAGCATTTCCTGTACCAATGTGCTACATGTCCAAGTAAATGAGTAAAACGTTTTTTCTTTACGTATATAATGTTCTTTGGACAAATGATTTTTGGTCCATAACGTCATGATCAGTGAAGTACTCCCTCTGTTCATAAATATATCATGCTTTAGTGTGTTTGTTCACTCATTTCAATCTATATATATAGTCCATACAGAAATACTCAAAACATCTTATATATTACTGAACGGACAGAATATTGTTGTTGATAAAAAAAATGCTTACATCACATGTTTTCAGCTCATCCATCGACGTGATCAGAATTTTATGCTTACCAGCCTCCAAACTTTTGGAGCCCATGCCCGCTCACATTCATCTCCCAAGCCGTCCCCAAACCCAACGGCGAAAACGAAGCCACGTCAAACAGCTGATCATATTGGTTCACCTCTGCAGTAGCCAGGTCTCCCGCCATGTCCAGCAGGTTGCAACTGCTCTCGAGGGACGCCGTCGTCGTGTGGTGGTGGTCAACGACAATCGAAGAGCAAGTCACCGAGATATTGCTGCACTGGCTGTTGCTCCGGGCAAGCTCCTCTCCCCCGCCTTCACCGCACCTGCCGGTGCTTGCCGTCTCGACGACGGCGGCATCGGTCTGACCGGGCTTGCAGGTGTGTTGACCGTAGTAGACGACGGCGTACATGGCAGGGTCATCGTCGACGCCGCCGTCTTGTTGCTGCTGTTGCACCGTCTTCGTTGCTCTGCAGTCCTGTTCTTGCTTGTAGGTGCATTTGTAGTAGAGTGAATTCCGCTTTTTACCCCCTATTTTGACATTTTTGACACTAATTACCCAATTTAGCGAAATTTCATCCGTTTTACCTCATTTAACAAAATTGTTGACACAATTTACCCTGTTTAAAGTTTTGTGCGCATTCTAACCGGTCGGTCACAATTGTTAGGTCCAACAGTCATGCCACGTCAGTGTTTTTTCATGACTATTTTTCTCACTGCTGAACAGTGCCGTGCAGCTTCTCCCGACCGGCTCGGCCCGATGGCGGTCGCTCACGTCACATCCAACGCACAACGCCCAAGACGGCCGCACGCCACGCTCGCCTCCCGTAGCTTCTCATTTGCGTTGCTCGCCCCCAATCAAACATGCAAACTGATTTCCATATAAGCATCAAATTCCTATAGCATGTTCATCATGACTGCATCATTTGTTAACTCAACCATGGAGTTCCCGTTGGCCACCTTCTTCTGATAATAAACATTGTCCCAAGGGTTGGAAACCAACTCCTTGATCTTCTCCTTTATATCAAAATAACTAATGAAGTCCCTCTCAATCATCTCCGGCTTTGGATTCTTTTATCCACTGACATGTAAAATATATAACACTCCACATCTTGGTTGACATCCGCTTTGTGCAAGAAAAATAAAAATGAATTAGTGGCTGCAATCATCATAAATCATAATCTACTCTAATAGGGTAAATACACATGTTTCAGCATGCATTGTAAGATACAAATATCCAAAATTCCTTTACAGCTAGCAAGTAGCAACAGATGCTATCACTTGTGCATGTATTAACACTCTACCGGTCAACATATTTGCTACCTAGATATTCATATATGTAGGTGTATCAGAGTTAGTGAAGTAGTATATTTACACCACTTTAATATAATCCATAGAACCATGCATACATAGGATCGTATATCATATCTGAAGAAAAACATACATGATTTCAAATTATATCAGTAAAAATTTCTCCGATAATTTATTCAATGGTAATATGCCATGCTGATCAAGTATAGTCGTCCCATCAGAATACTTCAAACCAGAAACGAGTTGAGTAGGGGGGGGAAATATGCAGGAAAAAACTGTGGACGTGGCATGCCAGCCGGTCAAAACGCCCAAAAAATTTAAAACAGGGTAAATTGTGGCAACACTTTTGCTAAATGGGGTAAAATGGATGAAATCCCGCTAAATGGGGTAATTAGTGTCAAAAATGTCAAAATATGGGGTAAAAACCGGAATTCACTCTTTGTAGTAACTCCTGCTCAACCAAAACCATGCCAGTGAGTTGTTATACCACGAAAAGGTGTTCTTTTTGCATTTGGAATTGTGATCTTTGATGTATACGCAACAAAAATTATGCGTATATCTACTTATGTACGGTACCTAGGGTGCTTTGTGTGGTTGATGATCTTCTGACCATACTTCCTCCATTGGTGGCCATCGTAGTGAGGAACAGGCGTTTCAAGCGCCACGGAGTTATCGGCTAATCTCCTGCGCAAAGCAATAAAGCCATTAGTAATTGCTTTTAATTACTCGATTATTCAAATACCCAAATATTTAGTGCTCCTCACCTTCTCTTGCGCTGACGGCGAAGGGGCTTGGCATTGTCGTCGCCCTCCTTCTCTCCGTCGCCGGTGACGATCTTCCTGACTCTCGTCTTGTCGTCCACCATCGCCGTCGGCAGCACTGCATCATCAACTTGAGAATGATCGAGCCGAAGAAACTTCAACGCGGCTATGGCCTTGGCCGAGCAGTCCAGTATGCTCTCGAACATCTGGGCGACGACCTCGGCCCGCTCGCCGCCGGCTAGCTGGATCGCCGGCAGCACGACAGCGCGCAGCTGCGTCACCAGGGACTGCTCCCTGGCCATCTCCTTCAACGCCGCCGCGGAACGGTAGTCGTCGCAGACAAGCCTGGACGAGCTGCTGCTTTTCTTGGTGTGCTTCATCTCTCTCAAGCTCTCAACTAACTTGCCTCGCCTCGATCTCAGAGTCAGATAGAGCAGCTAATTGTGCGTCCACGGTTTAGTATATATGGTACCCCTATGTAACCGCGTAAACTAATGGGGCCTGCCACTTGCACATAAAATTGCGCATTACAAGTTGTAAAATCAGCTGCATGCGACGTAGGCAAGAGGGTGGATCGACATCGAGCACATGCTAATTGAGAAGGCAACTAAACAAAACGACTGGCACTGTGGCACATACACGTCGACTACATCGGCAGCTCGGTTTTGATTTCATCTCTATGAGTGCATGGTCAATGTCGTTTGTGTTCACCAGTTACCCTGCGAACAAATTAAGCAAGTATCTGGCCAGTAATCCATCGTGCTCAAGAGTTAATTATATGCACCTCATGCACGCACGTTAGTGGCGTCAGGCTGGCAGAGGCAATCGCATGTCACCACAATCTCGTCACCACCATATGTGGCCATGCTCCAGGCCTGGGTAAAATGGTAAAGTCCCATCGACGCCATGGTCGTGCCAAATGTAAGTCGTTTTCATCCATATGTATGAGCTCAGTCTGCAAGCGTGTGTGGACTAATTGGAATAGCGCGCATTTTATGGTATACTTATTTCTGTGGTGTACTGTAATCAACACGTTTCCAAGTTCCTTCTTTGCTCCTTCCTATTGATCGATCGACGGATTAAACTGTGAGCTCGAGCTCAGTGGCAGCCTTCTTTTGCCACCATTTTCCACGAACCACATCAAAGACCAAATCTAAGTACATTGACTTCGCCTGACTAGCAATGCAGTCGGTATAAAATAGAGTACATGAATGATCAAACACCGTGGATACCACCAGGGGATACCTGCCCATCCCCCTTTCTCAACAGAATTCGCGTGTTCCAAGCAGAGGCCAAATAATTGCGCCGATATTCTATAGTATGCAAGTGTGGAAATTCATCTTTTTGCCATGCAGATTCTTTTTCACCTGGTGCGGGTGGGACAGCCCTGTGAGCACAATCATTGTTTGAGGAATAGAGAGGGGTGTTTGGCCTAATGCAATGCGTTGGATGTTTGTAATGAGGCGAGTATATATAGGAGTACATATTTGGAGGACAAGAAGGTTTTCCTAGAGATAAGATAGAAGATGGATTACTGATCCTAAACTACCAAATACATGAAAACCTAATATATCTCTAACATCCCTCCGCAGTCGTAGCGGTGGCTTTGCAAACAACAGGAGCATCGCGGACGATCAGACTGAAAAGAATAGCAGCCGAAGGGCTGACATCCCCGCAGTCGCAGCGGGAGTGCCGTGGATGGTGTCGCATCCGCGAATGGACTGTAGAGAAAGCCAACGAGTTGCTCAAGCGAGGTGATAACCCTTTGTGCCATTGTCGAGGTAGCCGAGAGCTAGGGTGGTGTAGCCATGGTCGAGGTAGCCGTGCGAAGAACACCGTGGTCGATGTCGAGTCGAGGTGGCCGATCTCGAGGAAGTCGCCCTGAAGCCGCGGGCACAAGGAGGCGCTAAGTTAGTCATGGACGCAGTGGTGTCGAAGTAGTGGTGTGCCGGGAAGAAGATGGTGTTGAGGAGGTGTTGCGCCGGGTTTGCCAAGCCCAGGGACACGTCATGGACGAAGGCACGCATCGGTGTTGCCAGCACCAGGTATCCGTAGACGGACGATGTTGATGTTGAGGAGGCGCCACACTGGACTTGCCAGGCCCGGGGACACGTCGTGAACGAAGGCATGCGTCGGTGTTGTCAGCACCAGACATGCGTACACATGAATCAACATGAGTTGTACGCCATGTCGAGGGGGCTAGTAGAGAAGGACTCAAAGATGGTTGCGGCACCAATCGACGTGAGGCCGATGTCTCCCCTGGTGGTCGGAGTAGATGAAGTGATCGGGGAAGACGACGACGATGCTGGCGATGAGCTAGTGTTGGACGAAGACGAAGAGGTGGACGTCGTCGGTGACGGCTGCTACGACGGTACCAACTGCGGCGGTGGAAGAAGAGCGGCAGCGACGGCTTGACATGGCTAGATTAGGAGTGTTGCAGCGATGCCCAAAGTAGGCCAGGAAGCCGACAGCGCGACAAAGACTGGTGCGGACGGTGGAGTTCCTGTGCCTTGGGAGGCGGTGCTACGCATACGGCGCAGAAGTCGACGCGCGGGGATGACGGAGTGGACCGCGTGTCCTGGCGCTCCGGCCCGTAGGGGCAACGCAGCGGCAACGCAGCGGCAACGCATGGGTCGAGGCGACAGCGGGAAGACATCAGGGTTGTGGCCTTGACCACCTGCCACGGGGCTACGACCTGAAGGGGTGCCGCAACGGCGACGTGAGGCTCGATGCAACTGCGGGGATGGCCTTGGGACGGCGGCATGGATAACGTCCCACGATGCTACAACCCCAAGGGGCGACGCAACGACAGCTCGCGGGTCGATGCAGCCACATGGAGAACAATGGGGCGGCGACTCTACGGCCCAATGGGGCGATGCATCGGTAGCTCGTTGCTCGATCAATGGTGGGGCGCGATGTACGCGGGACATTATTCAGGTGACCTGTGGAGGCACGTGCAACCGATGGGCCAGAGTGGTCGCGTCGCATAGACGGTGCGGATCGTAGATGGGCGGGTGAACAATCCGATGGCGCGCGAGGTTGAGGACGCCGCTCAGTGGAGGCAGGGTGGTGGCGAAGTCTAAGATGAAAGCCATCGGGGACGACTAGCATAGGACGATGTGCAGACGAGTGAGTCAGCGGCGACGCATGGGCGGCCAACGCAGCGTCGGCGCCCGGGCAGCGAAGCTAGAGCGATCAACGCAACAGCGGCAACCGTGCGGCTAGGCCCGAGCCGCAAACGCAACGTCGTGCGGAGGCGGTTGTACATATGTGGCGGAGGCGGGAGGTGACACAAGAGTCCCATTCGGAGCAGGGCGGTGCTACCTCTTGAGCTTGCGTTGGATTTTCCCTTGAAGATGAAAGGGCGATGCAGGAAAGTAGAATAAGTATTTCCCTCAGTTTGAAAACCAAGGTACCAATCCAGTAGGAGACAGCGCGCAAATCGTCAAATACCTACACAAATCATCAAACAACTTGCACCCAACACTATAAAGGAGTTGTCAATCCCTTCACGGTTACTTGCCAAAGTGAGATTTGATAGAGATGGATAAACTGTAAAGTAAATATTTTTTGTATTTTTGGTTTATAGATTGAAAAGTAAAAGATTGCAAAATAGTATATCGGAAACTTGTAAGATGGATAATAGACCCGGTGGCCTTAGGTTTGACTAGAGGCTTCTCTCAAGATAGCAAATATCACGATGAGTAAACAAATTACTGCCAAGCAATTGATAGAAGAGCGCATAATTATGACGATAATGATCAAGAATATAGGCATCACGTCCGTGTCAAGTAGACCAACTCCTGTCTGCATCTACTACTATTAATCCACACATCGACCGAAACGATTCTGCATTTAGAGTATTAACTTCATAAAGAACAGAGTAATGCATTAAGTAAGATGACATGATGTAGTGAAATTAACTCAAGCAATATGATGAAAACCCTATCTTGTTATCCTCGATGGCAACAATACAATACGTGTCATGTCCCTTTCTGTCACTAGGATTGAGCACCGCAAGATTGAACCCAAAGGAAAACACTTCTCCCATTGCAAGAAAAACCAATCTAGTTGGCCAAACGAAACCGATAGTTCGAAGAGAATTATTAAGATATCAAATCATGCATATACGAATTCAGAAAAGACTCAAATAATATTCATAGATAATCTGATCATAAATCCAAAATTCATCGGATCTTGGCAAACACACCGCAAAATAATATTACATCGGGTGGATCTACAAGAACATCGAGGAGAACATGGTATTGTGCATCAAAGAGAGAGAAAGAAGCCATCTAGCTACTAGCTATGGACCCATAGATCTGTGGTAAACTACTCACATTTTATCGGAAGGGCAATATATATGGTTGATGTAGATGCCCTTCGTGGTCGAATCCCCCTCCGGCAGAGTACCGGAAAATGCCTCTAGATGGGATCTCACGGATACAGAAAGTTACGGCGGTGGAAAAGTGGTTTCGATGTCTCCCCTAGGGTTTCTGGAATATATGTGAATATATAGGCGAAAGAAATATGTGCGTGAAGCAACAAGGGGGGCCACAAGGGTGGGGGACGCGCCCTACCCCCCAGGGCGAGCCCTCCATCATTCTGGCTGCCTCGTGACTCCCCTGACGTGCACTCCAAGTTCTGTGGATGTCTTCTGGTCCAAGAAAAATCCTCATAAAATTTCATTATGTTTGGACTCCGTTCGATATTCCTTTTCTACAAAATTCAAAAACAAGGAAATAGCATAAACTGCCACTGGGCTCTAGGTTAATAGGTTAGTACCAAGAATAATATAAAAAAGCATATTAATGCATATAAAACAACCAAAACAGATAATATAATAGCATGGAACAATCAAAAATTATAGATACATTGGAGACATCAGGCGGCAACGGCCGGCGTAGAGCAACAGGTGGGCAGATGCGCGAACGAAGGTCGGGATGGGCCGCAGCATCACGCGAGGCCGCCGGGTCGAAGAAGAGGCCGGATGGTCGTGCCGGTGTTGTAGCACAGGCGCGGGGTCGATGGTGGCGGCAGGCGACGCAAATCGATCTTAGACCGGAAACCAAAAAGAAAAATATCGATCAAGATGACCGGTGGGAGAGAGAAAACCCCGGGTCAAAGGACCAGGAAAAAGACTATCTAGGGCTGCCGGTCAATATGACTGACAGGTGAATCCTATGTACAGGCGGCGCGGCCCCGGTGGCGATCATGGAGACCGACCACCCAGGGACGGCAAGGGGCGGACGCGGTGGCGACGGCTAGAGTTTGGATTGGTTAGGCCGATACCATTTTGGAGGTATAGAGAGGGGTGATTGTCCTAATGCGTTGGATGTTGTATGTTGTATTGAGCCTCATGGACGGCATATATAGAAGTACATACTTTGATGGTGAGAAGGTTCTCGTAGATATAAGTCAGGAGATGAATTATATATACTAAACTATCAAATACATGTAAATCAAATATATCTCTAACAATCATAAAATAGGAATAGGTAAGAGACCAAATAATCTACAATTCTATATATTTTTGGATAAAAGGAGCTACCGTGCTACCATTTTATAAAAGTCACAATTATAAAGTTGGTGGTCAAGTTCAATAATGAAATTGAGAGCAGGCAAAGAAGCATGTATTGCACTTGATAAAGTCTAGCAAATTTTTTTAACGTAATACAGACGCAAACACTTATACATACGTGCATACACTCACGCATATGAACGCACACACACATCTTACCCTTATGAGCATCTACGAGACCTTACCCTTATGAGCACCTCCGAGAGACTGAGTCGGCATATTATCGTGAAATTTACTAATTCGTCGTAGACGTCCGTCGCTGACGGAACGTCTAGCAATTGTTATGTATTGATCATTAAAAAAATAAATAATTGTGAACGACAATTAAAAAGACATCATTTGGTGATTTTTTTCTGACAATAAAGGGTTCATTGACCACAAAAGTAAATATCAAGTATCTGCATAGTACGATGCACACCACCAAAACCAGCTGAACTCGGTTATCTACAGTTTTTGGAGCAATTTTTCATAAATCATATGGGAGAAAACATCACAATTAGTGGCAGAAACTTTTACCTTCTGTTTTTTTTTTCTCATCACCATGGCGTGTTCCCGCCACAAATTAACCACCCTAGCTAAGCTATCATTTCTTTCCAAGTGGGCCCGACTGGCCGCCACAACCTTGTCGTATATAGCCGCGGATAATGATATTTGATGCAGACGACTTAATTAATTTTTAGCAGATGTATGATGTATAGTAGATTCCTGTGCCTGGTCGACGCTGCCTGCTGCACATGCAGTGACAAAATGCACGACAACCAATTGCAGCAGCAGACCTAAGCGTACATAATCCAACCGCCCGAGAATAGTCAACTATATATTTTTGGCCCTACCTTTCTGATGGAACTTGCATGTGGTGATGGAAAGGGAGTGGCATGCAGCTTGATCCGGGGTAGGAGTACAATCAATAAGACAACAAGAAATATGCTATTTATGTATGTCCTAAACTATGCGCCTAACATAGCAATTATCATTAGGCGTAAACTAACCATATTCAGCACTAACAGTTGAGGCTGCCGATAAGATCAGCGACACCCAGCGGACCAGGGTACCCGTGACATCCCAACATCTACCCTCGAACCCCTCGCATCTTTTTAGATCACGCTATCGAGACCGCGAAAGCCATTCAACACGGACTTGTATCGATTCGTTGTGTAGTCTAGACGTACTTTCTCCCGCAAACCGAAGATAAACGTAGGAGGCTTTGTGGGCGTCTCGACAACAACTAAGCAAGCTTCTGACCACCCAGGCTTACCCAAACCCTCTCCCTCCCGGCGCTCGCTTCTCGCCCGAAAGCGCCAACGCCACTCCAGAGCGTTAGTGCCCGCCCGCATCCATGGCCGGCCAAATCGAACGCGACCGTGCACTAGCGCCGGCATTGACAGTAGTGCAGAAAAGCCTAACTATGACGTGACGAAATTGGCCTTGCTGACGTAGGGCTCCAACTCCACCAATATGACGCTAGTGAATTTTTTTACTGATGGCGTTGGGGACACGTCTGCACTATTTTGGGTACTCATGGCATGCAACGTGTCCAACGCCAGCAATAAGTTCGTGTTAGCTATGGGGCACCTTGTCGATTTTTCGTCAAAACAGACCATCTGCCGGATCGAAATGACAAAAAAGACCACATTTGAATCAGATTGACAAAAAAGACCCCCTCAGCCGTGGCGGCAGGTCCGGCAGCCGACACGTGGCACTTGCCGCCACGGGCAGAGGCGGCAGGACCTGCCGCCACGAGCGCTGGCGGCAGCTTCGGCTGCACAGGATTTCGAGCGAGCGCACAGTCGCAACGGAACGGACAGGGCCAGGTGGGCCTTGCCGCCACTGCCTGAGACGGCAGCTCGCTGTGCATGCATGCACACGGACGAGCCGTACGTGCGAGTGGTTTTTTCTGGGCCAATCGCCAGCCGTGTGGGAGCGGTGGAGATTTTTTTTTTACTGCAGGGTGGCTGCGTCCCGATGCTAAGAGCATTGGTGCTACGTACGGTAGTGTCTGTGGAAAAGCACGTACGTACGGTACGCTGGCGTGCAGTAAATGTGAAATATCATGGCAGCGTGTGATGCATTCACGGCAACAGAACGTACGTACGTCTTGATCGCCCCACGTTGCGAGCGAGCGCGCCGTCGCAGCCGCAGCAGCACATGCCGCCTCGTGGCGTGGCGGCAACCAACACGTGGCCGAGCTGCCGCCTCACGCAGTGGCGGCAGGACCCACCTGGCCCAATCCGTTCCGTTGCGACCGTGCGCTCGCTCGAAATCCTGTGCAGCCGAAGTTGCCGCCAGTGCTCGTGGCGGCAGGTCCTGCCGCCTCTGCCCGTGGCGGCAAGTGCCACGTGTCGGCTGCCGGACCTGTCGCCACGGCCTAGGGGGTCTTTTTTGTCAATCTGATCCAGAGGTGGTCTTTTTTGTCATTTCGATCCGACAGGTGGTCTGTTTTGACGAAAAATCGCACCTTGTCTACCAACGTCAGCAATAAGTTCATGTCAATTATGGCGTATCTTGTCTACCAACGCCAACAATTTTATTTTTCAGTAATAAAAAATTATATGCAACAATTTTAAACTAGGCCATATATGCAGCAGTTAGTTTCAACTTCACAAAAGGATAGTAGTTCACAAACTTCACCAACAGTACTACTAGTTCAACTACACAACTACCTCACATCTCTTTATGAAGAATTAAATGTGGTGTAGCTTGTTCCTATGACTCTGGCCCTCTCTTTTGAAGTGGGCTTTCTCCGTTCAGCTGAGTCCTCTCGACCCTCGGGAGTTTGATGTCCTTTCTCAGTTGATCCGTCTCGTGAACCAACTGATTCTTCTGCTCGTTCAGCTTGAGTACCTTGTCGTAGAAATTAGAATTATCGTCGATAATCTGATCCTTCTCCATCCGTAGGGAGACATTCAACTCCCTTAGGGCCTTGACTGTACTCTCATGAGACGCAATCAACTCGCAGTTGAGCATGTCTATGTCACATAGCTTCTCCTCGAGGGTGTCAGAGATGGGAGTCGTACGTATTCGAATCTTACCTGGTTGGTGCTTGCTTCGGCATACTCCACGAAGCTTGACCTGTAATGGCTATTAGAGCTAGTCATCATCGATCGCCGGCAACTACAAAATAATAACAAGTGTTATTAATGAACAAAAAGCGAGTGTGGGCTAACTAGTGTGCCAAACTAAGATACAAATAGGATCATTATGAGTTGTGTTATTAATGGCTAGTGTAGACTAACAAGTTTTATTAATGAAAAACTAACATGACATATGAATATGACAATTGAACAATATGGCAACAATATGTGACATATGACAACAATAAAAAAAACTAGTGTAGGCTAACAAGTGTTATTAATGAACAAAATAATAACAAGTGTTATTAATGGCATTTGACAATTGAACTATATATGACAACAATAGCATGACATATAACAATTGAACAACATGACAACACTATATGACATATGACAACAATATCTGAATAGTATGTAACAATAAGTATAAGATGGGCATAAATAATAAATGCAGAAATGTACCTCAACACCGGGCGACACCGTAAATGGCCGGAACCGACTGACGACAGTCAGCGACAGAGCGGGCGGCGATGAGAAAGGGGGTCGATAGAGAGGCATGGAGTGGCGGAGGGGGTTGTTGCCACCTATGTTTTGACCCGACAACATTGGGTTCGGCCGGACTTCGGACGCGATGTTGGGCTATGTCCAAAAATAAATTCAAAATAATAAAAAGACACAAAAACATAAAAATACACAAAATAATAAAAGAATCAGTATAACAAAAGACTCAAATAATAAAATGACTCGAAGTAATAAAAACTTTCAAAGTAATTAAAACATTCAAATTAAGAACTATAATATTATAAAAATACACAAAATAATAAAAGACTTAATATAATAAAAATACACAAAAACATAAAAAATACACAAAATAATAAAAGACTCAAATATAAAGACTCAAAGTAATAAAAAGTTTCAAAATAATAAAAGACTCTAAATAATAAAAATGTCACAAAATAATATAGTGGTGGCGACCAAATATGCCAACACCACCACTATTTGGAAAATATAGTGGTGGCATTGGTAGAAATTGACGTGCCATCAATAAAAGTTGTGGCTAGCCATTTTTTCACTAGTGTGAAGTAGCGCGCAGGCCGAGAAAGCGTTGCCCGCGCCGCTTCCCGGTGCAGGCAAATGCTCTGCATTTAACAAAACAAAGGTTGGCCATCCTCCCATTTCACGCCCACATTAATGACACGCGGTTGCTGAGGCGCCAACTCCGGCACCATCCGTCGGTCCATCTACAACCACCATTGCTATATACTCCCTCCGGTCCTTTTTACTCTGCATATTAGGTTTGTCTGAAATCAATCTCATCCAACTTTGATCAAGTTTATATAAAAAATTATTGACATTCACATAACAACACCAACATCATTAGATTCATCTCGGAATATATTTTCATAATATATTTATTAGATATTATAGATGCTCATAATTTCTAATATAAATTTGGTCAAACTTAGTAAAGTTTGACTTTCGGCAAATCCAATGTGCAGAGTAAAAAGGACCGGAGGGAGTAAATAGCTACCACGGCCATAGCCGCGGTCATCCGCCTTTGATCCCTGTCAGCACCACTCCCACCATGGATTCCTCCCCTGCCAAAGCTCTTTGGGACAGGCTGACACTGGACCGGAAGAAGGAATTGGCCGCCATTGCTGTCGGCTGGCTGGCATACAGACAGCTAAAGAACGACGACGTCCAAATGGAGGACGCGGCCAACGACGAGTCGGCGCCATTATCCTCGTCCGCGCCACCCTCCTCCTCGTTCGCGCCACCCTCGTCGGTGCATTGCACCATGATCATCGCCAAGGCCAGTGCCCATTACATGGACATGCTGCCGGAGGAGCGTGGGGTGCAGTTCTGGGATGCGCAGGCCGACGCCACCTACAACCACCAACTACTACAGTAGCACCTACAGGCGGAGGAGCAGCTCTCCGCAGGTAGGGCGATCGCATCGGGCGCGACCCCAGTGGAGCAGACGGTGCTTCTCGACTCCTACCACACCGCCCGTGAGATCCGCCTCACCCGCTGGCAGTACTACAAACGGGCGAGGGTGGTGGCGCCTGCCTACAAGGAGTGCGACGATGAGGCTGTATTCGACGAAACTGACTATGAGGAAGACATCGTCGGCTCCACCGAGGCCGTGCCTCGCCACCATGATCACGGAGAAGGTACGTCTGTGGGCGTCGCTGATACGTCCAAAACGTATCTATAATTTCTGCTTGCTCCATGCCTCTTTTGGGTGATATTGCTATGATATTTATACACTTCCATACACTTTTGATCATATTTGGACTAACCTATTAACACAGTGCACCCCAGTGCCAGTTTCTGTTTTCGGCTGTTTTTGTATTTCAGGTTTTCACGTTACGAGAACTGCCAGGAAAAATCCAGAAAAATTATATAAAAAATCAGCGTTCCAGAAACTACCGTGCGCCCGAAGGACAGCCGGGGGGGGGGGGG
>LR738713.1:369951494-369971668 GCA_902687465.1 Secale cereale | reverse complement strand
CCGGGCCGCGCCGGGGGGGCGCCTGGCCCCCCGAGGCTCCTCCGATGCCCCCGTTTGGCATATATTTAAAGCGTCTCCCGAAACCCTTGAGGGAGGAACTCTTTTCACGATCCCATCTCTGTTCCGCCGCCGCCGCCGCTTCCAAGATCGGGAGCACCAGGAGAACTCTTCCCGGCACCCTGCCCGAGGGGAGGATCACCATCGGGAGCCTCTCCACCACCATGGACGCCTCCCGGATGAGTTGTGAGTAGTCTCCCTTGGACCATGAGTCCATGACCAGTAGCTATGTGATGTTCTCCTCCCGTTCTTGTGCTTCACTAATTAGTCCTCGTGAGCTGCCCTACATGATCGAGGCACATATGTAATCCTTATGCTGTTGCTATGATGAGTTTGCTGGGATCCGATGGATTATGAGATTATGTTCAGATTGTGCTTGAGTAATATATTTGATCTACCTCTTTTATATTTATGTTCGTAAGTAATTCTTGCATGTTCTCCGTTGTTATTTATTGCTTTGGCCAAGTAATAGGTAGTGACTCCAAGAGGGAACGTTATGCTTGATTGTGGGTTCATGCCCCTCGATGACTAGTTTGAGTGACAGAAACATGAGTCTAGGGGATGTGCTGTTGCCACAAGGGGGAAAACAACTGTGCTTGTGCCCGCGGGTGCAAGGATTGTTTACTTTACGCAAAGTTCTTTTAATGCAGTTGTCTGTTGCATTGAGTTTACACTATGGGTGGGACTCGCAACTTAATACCAGCGAGATGTTCTGGATAGATATCTCAAGGTGGATGATTAGTAGTAGATATTGATGGATTTCGGTCTACTTACTTTGGCGTACCGCCCATGCTTTGAACCTCAACCTTTCTTGCAATGTAGTCAGCATTGGTTTGCGCACATGGTCCTGTCAATTGCCCAGCTTTAATTCGTTTACCTCACATAGCTGTTTTATCGTCTTTTGGGAGAGAGACATCACTAGTGAACATCATGAGACTCCGGTCCATATTACCATCATTGATCACATCCGCTATTTACTTTTCTCTATTATTTACTATTGCAATTATATCTATCACTACTATCACTTGCGTTTAATCCTTTGTGAACTACAAGGCCGGAGGGATTGACAACCTCTATGTACTCGTTGGGAGCAAAGTTATTTGTATCTGTGTGCAGGTCCACGTTGATTGCTAATATCTGGCGCCGTAGCAGTTGACACCTTCTTGTTGAACCTAGGAGTCTCTGGGATTCGATCCTTGGTATCTTTGCCAAGGGAAAAACTTCCGCAACACTACATCTCACACCTTCCACTTGGGGTAACCAACGAGGGGCGAGAAGCCTAGCAAGAGTTTTTCTAGCGCCGTTGCCGGGGACTCCACTCTTCAAGATAGGGGAGTTGCACGCTATCTTTTACCTTTGCTTTTAGTCTTGTTAGTTTACCTTTCAGTTTTTGCTTTAGTATCTTTTATCGAAAATCACAAAAATAGTTATCTCGTTCTTTAGTTGTCATTATGTCGGGTCCTTTTGTCTTTGACGAGGCAGAAGTTCTCACCTTTAAACAAAGAGGTGGGGAAAGTTTGAAAGATGCTTGGTATAGAATTAATGATTCACAAAAAAGAGCCACCAAGAAGCAACCTACTACTATCCTGCTTAGAAATTTTTATGTTGGAATTACTTCTTGGAATAGGTTTATTCTAGATACTGCTATCAATGGGAATTTCCTAGAGGCCCCAGTTTGGGAGTCCCTCAGTATTATTGAAGAGCTTTTTGATGATCTTGATGATGGTTCAATTGATACAGCTTGATCTATATGCATTATGCCTAGCTTAAAGGCATAAAAGAAAGCGCTTTTGGGAGGCAGCCCACATGAATAAATTTATTTTGCTTTTGTTGTGTCTTGATGTTGTTACTACTGTAGCATCATCATTGTATCTTTACTTTTCAATTTTGTGCCAAGTGTAGCCTCTGATTGCTAGAAAGTTCAAAAGTTGTGAGGTGCTGTCCAGGAAACAGATTCTGTCATTGGATAGAAAAATTCGTATAAAATCACCAGATCATCTTTTTGGTCTGCATTTTTTCGACAGCGTGCTCTATATAATTGTCTTTCGTGCGTCTGTTCTGAGTTTTTTGATTAGAGTTGCAGAAATGCCCCGAACAAATCAATTACTACCTGCTGTTCTGTTTTTCACAGATTATGTCCTGTTTTGCCTTTCCTTCATTTTGCAAACCAAGAGCTTGCTTTTTCTTTGCAAAAAACCTTTTGGCAATCTTGAGAAACAGTAGACCTTCAAGAATATCTTTATTTCCAGCAAGGTACAATTATTTTATTATGGGTACTAACCTCGCTAATCAGATTATGATGAGTTATGTATGAAGGGAGTTTTCAAGTGTGCGAGGGAAGATGATAAAAAGATTCAGGAGTGTCAAGCGCTCAAGCTTGGGGATGCACCCATGCACCCCCAAGAAATATTCAAGGAGACTCAAGCGTCTAAGCTTGGGGATGCCCCCGTGCATCCCCTTCTCCAACAACATTATCAGTTCGTCTTTCGTTCCACTATATTTTAATCACTTCATGTGTTATGTGCTATGCTTGGAGCGTCTTGCTTTTAGTTTTCTTTAGTTTTTCATAACGAGTCGGAACTCAGCTTTCTTTATGTGGGAGAGAAACACGCTCCACTTCTACCTAGAACATAACATACAATTTTCATGTCTATCCTTGATGTGTGTGTTCTTTGTCTTTTAATAGCAACTATCATGTTCAGCTCTTAGCTTTCATGATTATCTTTTCAAGAGCTTTTGTTCAGTTGGTTGCTTGAACTCTCTTTAATTACCATGCTCACCTTATTAAGAGAGTTTGCTTCCATTGCATTGGTTGATATGTCTGTGATAAAGATGCTACGTGCATGATGGCGCTTAGTAGTTCATGTTTTCTTATGGTTAGTCTCAAATAGCTGGGGGGGGGGGGGTTCCCAATGTGTTATTGGAATACCAACATGATTTGTTTGCCTATGATGTGGTATGGTTTAGTAATATCTTCCTTCGAGAATTTATTTTGATTGACTTGGCGTATGCTCACGCATATTTAAGACTGTAAAGAAAGTCTGTCAAGCCTTGATGATCTTTTGTTTCTGAGTAGCGATATAACTACCATGCCTGATTCAATGTTGCTTTGTCGCTCTGCATGATTATGACCGTCATTGCTCTCTTAGTTGGTCGCTCCTAGTCTTTTGCTAACCTTCACCTGTACTAAGCGGACTGACTGCTTGTGCATCCACATCCTTTAATCCAGTTATGCCATATGAGTCCACCATACCTTCTTACATGGTATTTACCTGCCATTCCTAACGGAGACTTGCATGTGCCATCTCGAAATTATTCAAAGAAAAAGCATTCTTATTTTGTGCCTCTGTTGTAAGTCCATGAGGAAGTAGTAGTTAATTCATGACCTTTTTAAGTTGGACAAGCTTCACCCCGAGATTGCATGTATAATGTGCAAACCCATAATACGAGAAGGAACTGGCATTGAGTGCGCCCGGCTCAAAAAGATAATATAACAAACAAACCCTCCTTCACGCTTTGTTCATGAGAAATCAGAAAACTTTGGCAGTGATAAACAAAGGAGATTAAGAGGATGTGATCGTCCTCATTCGGGAGCCGTTCCTCGAAACTTGTCCATCTCGAAAAGTGATTGAGTTGTCTGCTAGCATTCGTTGACGAAACATGCATGATCTAAAATAAGTTATTACCTCTGTTTTAAAGCCAAGAGCTCTGGTACATGTTTCGTCTTTGTTTCCGACTACGGGTTTTCAACCTTGCCAACAAAAGCCACGGTTCGAGAGTCTCCACCTTCTTTTTAAAGCACCAACTACTAAGAGCATGATTGTCATTCTGAGTGTAATGTGCATTGTCCCAAAGTAGCATTGTCTTTTGCATGATTGTGATATCGTTTATTCTGAAATCATTGTATCTAGTCATCACTTAAACCTTGGAGGTGCCCCTGCATTTATGTTTTTCTTCACTAAAGGGGGCAAGCTAGATATCACTTTATCATATTTGCACATCATGTTCATTGCAAATCTATTTGATGTTTCAGTATCATATTGTAAAACTTTCAGTCCTTTGTGATTTTCTCATGAGGCAACTTAATTAGTATAGATTCATTGTCTCAGTAAGCTTTTGTCATATGACTATGAAAAAGTCCTATATGGTTAATAGCATGTCACCACAGAAATTATTCTTGTTATCATTTACCTACTCGAGGACGAGCAGGAATTAAGCTTGGGGATGTTGATACGTCCAAAACGTATCTATAATTTCTGCTTGCTCCATGCCTCTTTTGGGTGATATTGCTATGATATTTATACACTTCCATACACTTTTGATCATATTTGGACTAACCTATTAACTCAGTGCACCCCAGTAACAGTTGCTGTTTTCGGCTGTTTTTGTATTTCAGGTTTTCACGTTACGAGAACTGCCAGGAAAAATCCAGAAAAATTATATAAAAAATCAGCGTTCTAGAAACTACCGTGCGCCCGAAGGACAGCCGGGGGGGCCACCAGGGCTCCAGGCGCCCTGGCGGCGCGCCCCCCTGGGCCGCGCCGGGGGGGGGGGCGCCTGGGCCCCCCGAGGCTCCTCCGATGCCCCCTTTGGCATATATTTAAAGCGTCTCCCGAAACCCTTGAGGGAGGAACTCTTTTCGCGATCCCATCTCTGTTCCGCCGCCGCCGCCGCTTCCAAGATCGGGAGCACCAGGAGAACTCTTCCCGGCACCCTGCCCGAGGGGAGGATCACCACCGGGAGCCTCTCCACCACCATGGACGCCTCCCGGATGAGTTGTGAGTAGTCTCCCTTGGACCATGAGTCCATGACCAGTAGCTATGTGATGTTCTCCTCCCGTTCTTGTGCTTCACTAATTAGTCCTCGTGAGCTGCCCTACATGATCGAGGCACATATGTAATCCTTATGCTGTTGCTATGATGAGTTTGCTGGGATCCGATGGATTATGAGATTATGTTCAGATTGTTCTTGAGTAATATATTTGATCTACCTCTTTTATATTTATGTTCGTAAGTAATTCTTGCATGTTCTCCGTTGTTATTTATTGCTTTGGCCAAGTAATAGGTAATGACTCCAAGAGGGAACGTTATGCTTGATTGTGGGTTCATGCCCCTCGATGACTAGTTTGAGTGACAAAAACATGAGTCTAGGGGATGTGCTGTTGCCACAAGGGGGAAAACAACGGTGCTTGTGCCCGCGGGTGCAAGGATTGTTTACTTTACGCAAAGTTCTTTTAATGCAGTTGTCTGTTGCATTGAGTTTACACTATGGGTGGGACTCGCAACTTAATACCAGCGAGATGTTCTGGATAGATATCTCAAGGTGGATGATTAGTAGTAGATATTGATGGATTTCGGTCTACTTACTTTGGCGTACCGCCCATGCTTTGAACCTCAACACTTCTTGCAATGTAGTCAGCATTGGTTTGCGCACATGGTCCTGTCAATTGCCCAGCTGTAATTCGTTTACCTCACATAGCTGTTTTATCGTCTTTTGGGAGAGAGACATCACTAGTGAACATCATGAGACTCCAGTCCATATTACCATCATTGATCACATCTGCTATTTACTTTTCGCTATTATTTATTATTGCAATTATATCTATCACTACTATCACTTGCGTTTAATCCTTTGTGAACTACAAGGCCGGAGGGATTGACAACCTCTCTGTACTCGTTGGGAGCAAAGTTATTTGTATCTGTGTGCAGGTCCACGTTGATTGCTAATATCTGGCGCCGTAGCAGTTGACACCTTCTTGTTGAACCTAGGAGTCTCTGGGGATTCGATCCTTGGTATCTTTGCCAAGGGAAAAACTTCCGCAACACTACATCTCACACCTTCCACTTGGGGTAACCAACGAGGGGCGAGAAGCCTAACAGTCGCCGACAGCGAGGAAGAGTGCGCGGTAGGTCGGTACCACTTGGGTCTCAATAAGGCCACCGCTCCTCCCCTCCCGTCGATGCCAAGCTTGATGGGTTGAGCGCATGCGGCCGATTAGTCGCTTGGCGGTGACGTGGAGGTAGACGGCTTCACTTCTCGGGTCTCCGGAGGCGGAGGTTACTGAGGCAAAACTAGAGAAGGCAAAGCTTCAGTTCCTGAGGCTCATGGCCGGACACGGGATATGGGCGCCGATGATCATTTAGATTAGGTATTAATTATACCTCCAGAGACGAACGAGCACCGCTTAGTTGATGTAAATATAATGAAATCCATCATGTTTATATGAATTCTGGCATGTCTATATGAAATCCGACCGTGTTTATATGAATTTCATCCGGTTTATTGAAAAAGAATTTGAAATGTATGCGGCTACGGTTGGAAGGTGACCTCCGACATCCATGTCCGCGGAGTGATCCCCCCTATCCGCGTACGGAGGCGGGAGGAAATTTACGTGTCGCCGTTGGAGATGCCCTAAGATAGTCATCTCCATTATCTTATTTATGTCAACATGCAAGCATGTCATCTCATCATACAACTATGAATAGGATAAGGCCCACCTCAACATGCAATCATGCATGAGAAAAGACCTACCACAACATTCAAGCATATATGGAAAAATATTTCTCATTCAGTAATACTACTTATATTAAATAAATATTGTTACAACTATACATAATCAAATATAATAACTCATATTTATTTTTATTTTTTGTTCTCGCATTATCAACCTAAATTTTTATTAACCTTTCACCCCCACCCCTCCTCATGAAGCATACGACAGATGTTGTCAGCGCAGCTTTCCCGTCTTTGTCAGAAGAAAAAAAAGCACACAAACATGGCAGTTGTGGAACCTTTTTTTTATTTAACTCAACATGCAAGTATTCCGTCTTACCATTCAACTATAAATAAGATATGATTCTAAAAAAACTATAAATAAGATAAGAAACACCACACCATGCAATCATGCATGGCAAAAGACTCACCACAACATTCAAGCATGCATACAAAAATACTGTTTCCCATTTAGTTTTATGACTTGTATTAAATAATTATTGTTACAACTATATATAATCAAATATAATAACTCATGTGTATTTTCAAATATTGTTCTTATGTTATCAACCCAATTTTTTATATCAATCAATTCCTGTTAGAATAAATTCGAGGCATACCGTCGATCATCCAAGGACCAAGCAATCACACGAGGCACGACACCGAGATTTGTTAACGTGGTTCACCGATATGGCTACATCCCCGGGGCTTGACTACGGGCGCTCCTCCCCATGACACCTTCACAATACCGCACACCGGCCACCCGGGCGCCGGCACATGCCGCCGGCTCCCCCTCACCGAGAAAACCACGGACGCACGAAGGCGCAATCACTATGAGGAGGAGTATTACAAGCACGAGACGACAGACCGTCTTAGGTGCGACTACATGGGTATATAAGAGGGCAATACATGAGAGTCCTTGGAGGACAAGTAAACGAGTTGTACTCGTACACGTCGACGTCAACGGAAAAGGCCCACACTTGTTGTACTACATCTAGTCCAACACGGTATAATTTGGATCATAATTTAACAATCTCCACCTTGATCCAAATTCCCTCCAGTAGTCGGAAAAAGTAAATAACTCCATCCAAATCAGCATAAACACCTTGTACGTCAAAGTCCATAGGACTAGTGAGAAATACCAACTAAGCCTGAGCAAAGCTCAAACTTATTGGTCGGAACTGGCTTTGTCATCATATCAGCAGGATTATCATGAGTACTTATCTTGCATACCTTCAAATCACCTTCAGCAACAACATCTCGAATATAGTGAAATCTGACATCAATGTGCTTCGTTCTCTCGTGATATATTGGATTCTTTGTAAGATATATAGCACTTTGACTGTCACTAAATACGGTAGGGCAAGATAAATCTCCACAAAGCTCAGTGTACAAACCTCTTAACCAGATAGCTTCTTTGCATGCCTCAGAAATAGCCATATACTCGGCATCAGTAGTGGAACAAGCCACAATAGACTGCAAAGTTGCTCTCCAACTCACAGCACAACCACCAATGGTGAAAACATAACCTGTGAGCGATCTTCTCTTATCCAAATCACCAGCAAAATCAGAATCAACAAAACCAACAAGTCCATCTCTAGTTTTCCCAAACTGTAAACAAGCATTAGAAGTACCTCGCAGGTATCTGAAAATCCACTGAACTGCTCTCCAATGCTCTTTTCCAGGATTAGCCATGTATCTACTGACAACACTCAATGCATATGATAAATCCGGACGGGAACAAACCATGGCATACATAAGTGAACCAACTGCACTCGAATAGGGAACTCTAGACATGTACTCAATATCTGCATCTGACTTAGGACATAAAGCTGATGATAATTTGAAGTGTGCAGCTAACGGAGTACTTACTGGCTTGGCATTATGCATATTAAAACGACGAAGAACTTTATCAATATATCCCTTCTGACTTAGATATACCTTTCCAGACGGCCTATCTCTGGATATTTTCATGCCAAGAATTTTCTTTGCTGCACCCAAATCCTTCATCTCAAATTCATTACTCAATTGCTTCTTTAGTTCATTAATATCTGACATACTCTTTGCAGCAATTAACATATCATCAACATAAAGGAGCAAATAAATAGTTGAAGCTTTGACAGTTTTCAAATAAACACAACTATCATAATTAGACCTTTTGAAACCTCGAGAGAGCATAAAGGTGTCAAATCTCTTGTACCACTGTCTAGGGGATTGCTTCAATCCATAAAGAGATTTCTTTAACTTGCAGACAAGCTTTTCTTTTCCAGGAATAACAAAACCTTCAGGTTGTTCCATATAAATATCCTCTTCCAATTCTCCATGTAAGAATGCAGTTTTAACATCCAATTGTTCAAGCTCAAAATCATTCATGGTAACAATACTAAGTAAAGTGCGAATAGAGCTATGCTTCACAACAGGAGAAAAGACTTCGTTATAGTCAATACCTGGAATCTGACTGTAACCTTTAGCAACTAACCTTGCTTTATATCTTGTCTCATCATTAGGAGAAACACCTTCTTTCCTCTTGAAAACCCACTTGCAACGAATAGGTTTCTTCTCTCTAGGCAATTTTACTAAATCCCAAGTGCCATTCTTTTCAAGTGATTCCATCTCATCATGCATAGCAGTCATCCACTTATTACTATCACTAGAAATAATAGCCTTGGAATATGAAGAAGGCTCAGCATTACCTTCAATTTCCTCTGCAACAGATAAAGCAAAAGAAACAATATTGCACTCTTCAATTAACCTTTTAGGTTTATCAGTACCCCACCTAACTCTGTCACGTGCAAGATTCCAACCGGGTGGAACAATAGGCTGATTTGGAGTGGGAGTGACATGTTCATCATCAACGACGGGATCATCATGTGCATCAACATTTTCATTACTGGATGTATCATCTGAATCAATAACATGCTCCACCTGAACAGTAGGATGCTGAAGAGTAGCCTGCTGTTCACTCTCAACAGGAACATTAGTAGATGAAACATCATGTAACATAGCAGATTCATTAAAGATAACGTTTCTGCTAATAACAACCTTCTGGGTTTCAGGATTCCACAATTTAAAACCTTTAACACCAGACTTATAACCAAGAAAGATGCACTTAACAGCCCTAGGCTCCAATTTTCCATTATCGACATGAGCATAAGCAGTGCAACCAAAAACTCTCAACTGTGAATAATCAGCAGGTGAACCAGACCATACCTCAATTGGAGTTTTCTTATTAAGAGCAATAGATGGTGAACGGTTAATGAGATAACAAGCAGTGGAAGCGGCCTCAGCCCAAAAACGCTTATCCAAACCTGCATTGGACAACATGCAACGGGCTCTGGAAATAATGGTCCTGTTCATACGCTCAGCAACACCGTTTTGTTGAGGAGTATAAGGAACGGTGTAGTGTCTGACAATGCCTTCAGACTTGCAATAATTCTTAAATTGCTTAGAACAGAATTCCATACCATTATCAGTGCGAAGTATTTTTACCTTCCTTTCAGTTTGTCTTTCAATCATAATCTTCCACTCCTTAAATGCTGAGAATGCTTGCCATTTATGCTTCAAGAAATAAGGCCAAACTTTTCTTGAATAATCATCAATTATAGTCAGCATGTAACTAGCACCACCTAGTGACTTCTTGCGAGATGGTCCCCATAAATCAGAATGCACATAATCAAGAATACCTTCCGTTGTATCAGTCGAAGTATTGAACTTCACCCTCTTGTGCTTGCCGAAGATACAATGATCACAAAATTTCAATTTACCAGTTTCGTATCCTTTAAGAAGACCTCTCTTATATAACTCTGCCAAACCAAGTTCACTCATATGTCCAAGACGCATATGCCAAAGGTTAGCAGCATCACAATCAGAATTCTTTGAAATAACTGGAGTAGCGTTACCTGAAACGGTAGAACCTCGAAGGTACTAAAGACCTTGGTCGAACTTAAGTCACATTTCATCACAATAAGGGAACCTCTGGTGACCTTCAAAACACTATCTCCACCTGAATACTTGTAGCCCTTTGCATCAAGGGCGCTCATAGAGATAAGATTTCTCTTCATCTTCGGAATATACCGAACATCTGTCAAAGTTCTGATTGTGCCATCAAACATCTTGATACGAATGGAACCTATTCCTTCAATCTTGCATGGTGAATTATCAAAACCCAAAACGGAACCAGCAGCAGTAGTGGAATCAAAAGTAGTAAACCAATCTCTATGCGGGCACATATGAAAAGTACATGCAGTGTCAAGTACCCACTCATCATTGGTCTCAGCACATCCAGCAGTAACGACAAGAGCATCATCGGAATTATCATCACGAGCAACGTTAGCAGAATTTTCACCTTGTTTGCTACCTTTCCTCTTTTCTTTATTCTGCAACTTGAAACACTCGGAGATGTCATGCCCGTCTCTCTTGCAATATCTGCAATACTTCTTGTCTCTGGATTGCGACCAGCCCCTGTGGCCGTTCTTACTTTTGCCTCTGTTTCCATTATTGGAGTTCTTCTCCTTTGTCCTGCCACGAACAGATAATCCCTCGGCTTGGGATGAACTCGAACCATCATGAGGCACCATTAATTTCATCTTCTCCTTAGAGTTCAAAGCTTCATAAACTTCATTAAGTGTGAGAGTATCACGACTATATAATATGGTGTCTCTAAAATTGGTATAAGAACTTGGCAGTGAACAAAGTAGCATTAAAGCAGTATCTTCCTCTTCATACTTAACCTCCATTGCAGCTAGATCGGATATGATCTCTTTAAATTCAGAAATATGATTCAAAACATTACCTCCCTCGGGTAACCTGTGCAGGAATAATTTTTTCTTCAGATGCATCTTGCTGGTAAGATCTTTTGTCATGCAAATGCTTTCCAGCTTTAACCATAGAGCGGCGACAGTTTTCTCGCTTAAAACTTCCTGCAAAATATTATTATGCAAATGGAGTTGAATTTGTGACAAAGCCTTACGATCCCTTCTTTTCTCATCAGCAGTCCAGTCCTGAATTCGGTCCTTCCCAAAACTATCCAGTGCATCATCATAGTCGGCCTGTGCCAACAACGCCCGCATCTTGACTTGCCATAGGGTAAACCTTGTGTCACGGTCCAGCAGCGGAAGATCGTACTTCATGGATGCCATGAGTAGATAAATCTGTGTACACAAAGTAGTACAAGCCGGTAGGAAAATTCTTGAAAGAATTTGATATGCGGATCAGATGAAAATAGGATAAATAGCACCTGATAGTATCCTCGTGTGCACGTAGCAACCGAGACAAAAAATCTGATCTTGTAGATCAGCCTTGACCACCACGTGAGAAGCAATAGTACTGTAGTACTACTAGTTGATTGATGATGGCTTGTCTTCACGTGGATGGAAAAAGTAGCAGCAATTCCCTCGAGACTTGACCTTCTGATCTGACTTGTAGTACTGGCAGCAATTCGGTACTTGTTTACTTGTGGAATTGAGAGATCAGACACGCGCGCACCTTTGTAGGGCGGCTGAACAGCTGAAATTCAATTCCTGTCGGTCACGGCCGGAAGACTCCAGCGGATCTCTGCGTCGGCACGGAGCGGAAATCAATTCCGTGTCGGACGGATTCGACGGATCGCGGAATATGGCTGCGGCGGACTGACCACAACCCTAATCTCTTGTCTCAAATCTCGTATACAAGCACGGGCGCGCAAGGGGGAGCCGGCGGCATGTGCCGGCGCCCGGGTGGCCGGTGTGCGGTATTGTGAAGGTGTCACGGGGAGGAGCGCCCGTAGTCAAGCCCCGGGGATGTAGCCATATCGGTGAACCTCGTTAACAAATCTCGGTGTCGTGCCTCGTGTGATTGCTTGGTCCTCGGATGATCGACGGTATGCCTCGAATTTATTCTAACAAGTGGTATCATGAGCTAGGTTGTTCGGAGGTTGTGGATTGTTGATCTAAGAGGAGATTGATGTCGCGGACGGGCCGTCGACGATGCAATCGAAAGAATCGACACAGCAGCAGGATCGCGTGAAGCAGCGTTGAGTTGGAACCGAAGTCGGAGTCGACGAGATCGGAAGCAGCAACGTGTGCGCTGGCATTGGGCCAAGGTGCGGTCCAGCGCGGACTCAAGCAGGCTGCTGGAGGTGGGCCAGGGCAAGGCTACGCACACCTGAACGCTGCATGTGCAGGTTAGCGATGTTGTCTCGGTGCAATCGGGAACAGCGAAACCGGATTTGTTTTGGACAAAAAAAGAAACAGGATCAAGTCCTGGGTGAACTCGTGCTTGAGACGGAGACAGGCATTGGCGACGCTAATGAAAGGAGCAGCCTTGGGCTGGGTCACCGTACGACGAGACAGAGGCAAAATCAGGTCAGATTGGCAAAGGAAAATATCCATTGAACTAGTAGGGAATTGACAAGGCAATAGCTAGCGTCTTGGTTTGAGCCAAAGAAGAGCAGATCACGTGAAGGCCAATTGTTTTTGGCGGATTGCTACTAGTGCATGGAGGCGAGACCACGTAGGTTTTGCTAGTGTACTTCGGCATTGCGGAGATAGCTCAGATATTTTTTCGCAAGGTCAGCTGTACAAAGAACCATGATGCCAACGGGTACTAGGTTTGAGGTGGAGAAGTTCACGGAACTGAAAACCTTGGGTTATGACAGACAATGGTGAAAGATTTGTTGGCACAATGGGGATGCTTGAAGGCATTGCAGGAACTCATGTCAGCTAAGATGGAAATATCATGTGATGGATGAAAAATTCGCAGACGACGATTTGGAAGCCTCGAGTGTGTCGTACAGTCGAACGAGTTCGGCTGGGTCGGACTAGGCAGTCTGACGGATCGACGTGAGTCGGTTGGTACAGAAGACGGTGGTGTGATCGGTGGCGACGACATATGAGCGTGATGCTGATGGTGACCGACTTCTGGGGCGTGGAAACACGTGGCGCAGGCCCCGAGGGCTTGTGTGGCTTCGACAGGACTATGGCGCGAGATTGATTCAAGACGGTCACATGAGAGCTTGAAGTCAACGAGGCGCGAGGGTGGACTGATCATCTACCATGGAGTCATGTTGAAGGTGGAGCTGGATTGAGGGGCTACGGTGTAAGGATCCAGAGAACCGAAGCCTATTTAGCGGCGGGAAAAAAAGCGAGTGACACGTAATTTGGACTAGAGCCTAGTGGTCTGATGGAAGCGTGAAACTCGTCATCGGGCGGTGATGATCGGTGGTACTCTGCAGTGGGGGTTGAGTGGTGTGGTTTCACTACCCTTGAGACTCGACCGAAACAGCGGAGGCTCGACGCGATAATAGCGGCGAGGCGTGCGGTAAGCACGGGACATGGAGACGGGCCAGGGCTCTGGTGGTCCTACATGTGGTGAGACAACTGTGAATTTGACTCAGGATGACTACAAGCAACGGGGAAATTCCTTCAAGTTTCAGTCAGGCGGTCAAGAAAGGAGCTGTGATGTTGAGTTCAGGTAACTCTTATGTGTGACACCCAATATGTGAGTTGTTCACTTTCACGCAGGTCAGTGATCAGTGTGTGACGACGTTGGACTGATACTCTGTTGGGAGCACAAACTAGAGTAACAAGGAACTTAATTTTGCTCGAGTGTTGACCACGGTCAAGAAAAAAAGGGACTACAAGTTGCAGGTGGAGTCATATGGAGTCTTTGGAGTAGCAGCGGTACTCATGGGATAAGCACAAGTCCAATGTACATGGAAATTTGACGCATTGACAAATTCAAGGTGGTGGAGAATATTCGCCAAGGTGGAGTTTGTTAGAGTTGTGTCGAATATTGTGTACAAGGTAGGTTACAGTTGGACTTGTAGTTGTATTGTGTTTAGATAGGATATGGAGTCGTGTCCTAGTAGGCCACTTATATCCTAGGTCTCTCTTATATAGCGAGGGCAGACACACGATGTAACCTATGCCAACATAATATTCGACACAACTCTAACAATTCCACCACACCAAGCATATGACGAGATGTAGCTGCCTGAGGTTTCCCGCCTTTTTCAGAAGAAGAAAACACACAAACAAGGCACGGTGGAACGTTGCTGGTATGTTTGTTTTCTTGTTCGAATCCTCGTTTATACATATTTTTCTTTCTCAGTGGGTCCTGGTTTGCTATCTTACAAATTAACAATCAACAATAAAGTACAAACGCTTCATTACTTGGATAGATCATCATCATTAAGTTTCTCTCTACGAAACTCACAATGTAAACTTGTACAACATGGTTCCCCCCCCCCCCCACTCATTTTTTAATTTTTTTACTTATTTTGCTAACAGACTGAGTAGAAACCCAGATTCTTTGCATAACAAGATGCACACATAGGTAGACATAAAAAAAACAAGAAAAAAAACATATATATGATATGGTTTGACAAAAGAGTAAGGCCACCTAGGATGCTGGAGGGACCATCTGTACACCAAATAGCCATCCATGCGAGGTATATACATCCATGGTTCTATGCTCCAACTATGTGTATATCATCGTAAACACCTCTTTGTCATCAGGGCGATGCAGAATAGACTAGGTAAGTCTATGACCACGAATAGTCTAGTTACAAACTTGATCCGATGGTACTGGTCTCCGTGGCGGTTCAAAATGGGCAATGGAACATCTTGTTTCGCCGTACGTTTGGGCCGGCGGAGATGTTGGAGTGGGCCAACTTATTCGCGCTCATCCATCCAGTACCTGCGGATCACCCGGACTCCGCTTCGTAGAGCCTTACACCCTTGGGGGATTTTTCAGTCATTTCAGTCACCATGCCTTATGCGTAGGTCCAATCTTCCCTGGTTAGCGTCGCTTTGGAAGGCACCTCTCCCCCTGAAGATAAAGATTTTTATATGACAACTGTTGAGGAACCGCCTCCCCTCGGGGACGGAGGTGCTCAAGCCGCAAGGCCTAGATAATGGGCTATGCCCCCTGCTTCGGGTTCCGGAGACAGACCCACATCCTCTTCTATTGCACGGCGGCTAGAGCACTCTGGAGTTTTGTCCACGAGACTTTGGGGCCGGATTGGGAGGCTCTCGACCTCGCAGATTTTCTCTAGGCCAAAACTGTCCAGACTGGCAGAAAGAGGCGATTATTTTCGCTTGTTTTTGTGGCTCTAACATGAACACTTTGGACCACGCGTAATAAGATGGTCATCGAGTGGATTTTCTTTCGCCGTGCCTCTAACGCCTTCTTTAAATTTATTGCCTTCTTGCAGCACTGGCACCCGCTGGCTAGGCAGCGGGACTGTGACCAAATGGGGTGGCTCTTGGACGCGCTACATGCCACGGCTCGGCGTCTCGCTACCCTGGCGCCACCATGATGATGTGGCCACTTGGTGGTATTTTTTCGCTTTTCTTTGGGTGCTTGTGCTGTTGCCCCAGCAGACTTTGAATATTCCGCAGCTTGCTACTCGTTGTATAGATTCGGTGGTCGCTTTATCTAAAAAGCGGGACGAAAGGTTATTTTTGAGATAAATGTATAACCTGCAAAGAAGAAGTCTTGTGTTCGTAAGAAATAGAGAAATTCATTTCATTTCTCTTACTCTCTGTAGCAATCAGTATGCACACAACCTTCGAAACATTAAAAAAATATGTGCAAGAATATAGCTTCCCCCGATCTCAATCTACAGTCTTTGAAACGTGGATACCAAGATTGTTACTCCCTCCGTCTAGGTGTGTAAGTCACCTTACGAAAATGAAATAATCCCAAAATAGTAAGGCGCGAAAGAGTAGTACTAGTTGCATGCATATTAATTAGACCCCATCTATTAATTGGAGGATCAATGTATGCAATTTCTGCGGCACGCTATTGGGATTTGAAGAGGTCTTCTAATTAATAGCATGCTTTTAATTGAGAAAGAAATAATGTGATTGGCTTCATCCATGATTCAATTTTTCCTTGCCCAATCTCTTTGCGCCTAGGTTACGGTGCACCTTGTAAGATGTCTAAGGCTGGTCGTAGTGGGGAGTATCATATACTAGTATAATGCATATGATACTAGTGTTTGATACTACATCCGTAGTGCATAGTATCATATTTGGTATCATAGAATGGTTCATTTATTGCCATGCATGACACATAGTAGCACATCATTTAATATGATACGGTATCATGATATGATACTCAACCCTCTCTTACTTCATTAAATACTATCCCACCTCATCAAAAGTGCCTAGTTGGCATGCATGATACTACGTATGATACTACCATTACGGATAGCCTAATTCACCTAGACGAAGGGAGTACCTTGGTTGGTGCAGTAGTACACGTAATCCTATGAGCCCAGGGTTAGTCGTATATTTGTGTATTCTTTATTGTTTCTCAGTTCGTCTACACATCCCCTGTCTTTCCCATGGATTTAAAGAAGGCGAGAGCATATTGCATTTTCAAGTGACTGGGCATGCTTGTATTCTAAAGTTAAAAATGTGCCGTTCTACATCTATTATTGAGACCCGATTTAGGTAGGAAATGATGTCATACACAAAAGGCATAACTCTATTACTACTTTTCTTTACCAGGACAATTTAATCCTCGTGGGAACTAGGAAAAACCATGTATTCCAAATAGATAGTTGAATCTACCCGGGGTCAATAGGTAGAAGACATAAATCGGCGAAGTCAACAAATGACTAGCTAGAGACCATGAAAAAAATTATAATACAAGAAATACCAATTTGCAGCAGGTTTAGTTTTAACAAAAGATTTTATCAAACCATAGCTTCCCATTTTATTAAACCATCAATTATAGGCATGGTGAGTAAGATAATTGCTCACATTCATCAAGAATACGCAATCAATATTCATCAAGAATTAAGCATAAATTAGATCGCTAGCTTCCATGTGGTGGAACCAACATTCTAGACTTGTCATGGATGGTCGCATTATTGACAGTATTTATTTCCTCCAGGCTTTCGCCCCGCTTTATAGATAAAGCAAAAGTCCATACAACCATGTCCCAATCAAAGTCATAAAAGAAAATTGCTGGGGCCATAGCACAGAGATGCCTAAAAGAATTGAAGAGAAACAGAAAAGGCCACTAGGGGCAAGCTATGAAGTTGTCGAGCGGTCAGAGAGTCGACGCGCGGTAGACACCAAAGCGTCCAAAAAGAGCTGAAGACGGTCACGATCCCTCGGCCTAGCGAGCGGATGTCAGTGCTGCAAGAAGACAAGAAATTTGAAGAACGAGTCAGAAGGACGTCGCGGGAACACCCGCTTAATCACCATCTTGTTGCGAGTAGTCCAAAGAGTCCACATCATAGCCGTGAAGATGAGCCAGCACAGTCGGCCCTTACGGCCAACCTGAGTGGCCCTAACCTGCAGAAACTTAACCATATTTGTTTCAGGATTTGTAACGCTATTTTTTTAGTCCTATTATGTGTCCATTGACAATAAGGTGTTGCTTAAACTCGGGCTCAAGGAGAGCCCGGCTATGAATTAACAAAGCCATCATCCGGCCAGTGATTACATAAGGCCACTGTTACAACCATCGAAAAATTGCGAACAACAGCTGACAGGAACAGAAAAGAAAAAACAGTAGATACATAGTGTTGTCGAAGCAGCTTACAAGCACCGAAGACTACAAGCCTATGAAGATAAGCAAACTAAGCACTAGCTAGTAATACATGGAGTCCTCCAAGTGAAATAGTCCAAGTACAAACAACAAAGAAGTTCTTTAGATGGAGACAAAGCCCAGCGATGATGGCCGCACCCTCATCTACAGCGAAATGTGGATACCTTGGTCGAGTTGCTCCTCTCCAAATCCAGAGAGGACCACTCCCCATCGCATTGGCTTGAAAGACACTGGACCGCCGGAAGATGGAAAAGGTCACCCTAGAGCAAGGATTGGACACGATTCCGGGAACCATCTGAGATTCTCAGCCCGACACGCCGCTGCATGAGGATAACTAGACGAATTGCCACCCGGGGCTCACTGATACAAACGAGAAGAGGAAAAACTGCACAAGGGAGCTAACACTGAACAGACGAACAACGAAAGAGATGGAGCAACCTTAATGAAAGCACATCAAGCCCGCGGGAATCCGCTCCATGCCCAAGCCACCGCAACGAGTTGCTGCTAGCAAAAGAGAGGAACCATATCCCCTCACTGCCCAAGACTATGGTGCCAAAACCGGCGAGCAAAAGCAAACACAGATCGGGCTATAAACGGATAAAAAAGAATGCGGAACATCACTTCTACTTAGACAAAGCACCAATTACCACCTCCCTTGTCGATGACACAACCAACCCAACAGCCACCTCACAACACCAATGCACTCTCCTACCATTCCCAAGACGACACCTTCAAGAAGGTGGTGATGCACGTCATGCCGTTGCTGTCCAATCTTGATAAGACAAGGGTTTTCACTCGGGTAATGGAGCAAGAGGGAGAGGGAACGAACCTCGACGATGCCTCCGTGGACACCTACCGGTGTCGACGCTGCCGTGACCAGAGAACTAGCCAAGGATTTCTCCCGGTCCTATTCTGCAGCTCCAGGCATCCCACATTCAACGGATCCGGCGACCAGATCCGGCAGGGAGGAGCGCTGCGAGGGGAATGGAAGCGGCCATCACATCCAGACGTGAGCAAGGAGGTCGCGCCCCCGCTGCGACCGCTGCGCCCTAAGCCCTCCGCGTGGCCCGAAGAAGCCAGATCCTCGTCGTCGCTGTCCTGGGGCACTACGCGGCTTTCACTGGAGGCCTCCTCAGGTGGCGACGAGGGGGGGGGGAGGGGGGAAGGAGGGTCGGCGTCTAGGGTTTCATCGCCTCCCACGTCGCCCCAAGTGGAGCGGCGCGGGGCGGAGCGAAGCGTTTCTGTGACGTCCCAAGACCGACGCTCCAGAAGACTTCCATATGTTCCGGGTTTCGCCGTGAGTTTCATTTTGCTTGCTTCATTTTATTTGTGCTTGCATCATATCATCATGCCATCATGTCATTATTTTTTGCAACTCAACTAAATAAATTGTATGGATCTTCGGTCCATTTAAATTGAGGGATACTCACTATGGTGACTTCTCTTTATAACATATAAAAGCCTCTCAATATTATTAGGGAGCTATATTAAAATATTCCATTGATGTGGAATTAACCATAACACACTTGCAAAATATTCCATACCTTTGTTATCTCAATTCTTGCCCTCCAACTTTGCCCATAATTATTTCATCACTTCCGGAACTCCCCCTAAAATCCTCAATATTTTTGGACCTACCAAACACCCATTTGTTTCTCACACTCATTTGAACTAAATTCAAACGAGTTTGAATTTATATCTGTCGATCATGCCAATTCTATTTTCCTTGGATCAAGTATATTTTTGTGAGTCCGGGAAAATAATTGCCATGCGCAAAATCTTTCCCTAACCCTCTCTTCCTTTTTCTTCTCTCTTTTGTTTTTCTGCTTAAGAAAATAAAAAGAAGAGAACTGAGAAGGGAGAGAGAAGCCCAGCCAGGCCGGCCCATTTTGCCTCTCAAGGCCCAATCGGGCTTCTATCTAACCCTAGCATATCTCGATCCTATCGCTCGCTCCCTCTCGTTCCCGTGCCCGCCGCCACACACTTCCCTGCGAGCCCCTCTTCTCGACCCCCCCCCCCCCCCCCCCCCCCCCCCCCCCCCCCCCCCCCCCCCCCCCCCCCCCCCCCCCCCCCCCCCC
>LR738713.1:369915181-369951391 GCA_902687465.1 Secale cereale | reverse complement strand
AGCGCCCCGCTCCTCTCCTGATCTCCCCCTCTCGCCCGCGCCCTACCCCTCTTCTTCCCTCTGCTTTGCCCCGCCATGGCGCACGTGCCCCGTCACTGCCAGCAAACCTCGCACGCCGCCTCTGTGCTGGGCGCCGTGCCCCGCCGCAGTCGGCAACCACCAGGCGGCCAACCCCGATGGCCCCGTCGGCCTCCTCGTTGCTGATACGTCCAAAACGTGTGTATAATTTCTGCTTGCTCCATGCCTCTTTTGGGTGATATTGCTATGATATTTATACACTTCCATACACTTTTGATCATATTTGGACTAACCTATTAACTCAGTGCACCCCAGTGCCAGTTTCTGTTTTCGGCTGTTTTTGTATTTCAGGTTTTCACATTACGAGAACTGCCAGGAAAAATCCAGAAAAATTATATAAAAAATCAGCGTTCCAGAAACTACCGTGCGCCCGAAGGACAGCCGGGGGGGGCCACCAGGGCTCCAGGCGCCCTGGCTGCGCGCCCCCCCTGGGCCGCGCCGGGGGGGCGCCTGGGCCCCCCGAGGCTCCTCCGATGCCCCCCTTTGGCATATATTTAAAGCGTGTCGCGGAAACCCTGATTCCAGACCCCTTTTCTCCAGACGCGATTCCGATCTCCGCCGCCATCGCCATCAAGCTTCGGGGGACCAGAATTCCTGCGCCGGCATCCTGCCGGGACGGGGAAGTGCCCCCGAATTCATCTCCATCGACGTTGCTTCCTCCCTCCATGATGCGGGAGTAGTTCCTCCTCGGGGCTGAGGTTCTTACCAGTAGCTATGTGGTCAATTCTCTCTCCCATGATGTGATCTTCGTTGTGATCATAGGCTATGTTAATCTAGGGTGATCCCATGATATTTCTCCTTCCTCTATGTATTGGATTGATGTACTCACTTGTCTTTATCTAGTATAATCCCCGAGACCAAGGTGACAGCGGTCTATTGGACATGGATTAGAAAAATATTTTCATGAGTGATTTTCTCTCTTGTGTGTTGATTGAAGATTGAGAGTCTCTTGGTGCTTGTCTTTGACTATCCTTTAGATATGTTGTGGTGATTGTGGGACTCTCTTTGGATGGTCGCGGTGACATTGGGAAATCCTTAGATTGAGAACTACGAACTTTGAGGTGTGCTTTTGTAGCCCTACATAATTCTCGTCCTCTCTTGACCACGGAGGAATGACCTCCGGGTGCGTCTCCATTGCATGTTTTATGGGAAATATCATGTGATTCGATTATGTTAATGTTTTTGGGAGTTGCCTCTAGTGAAAGTATGAACCCTAGGCCTTGTTTCCACCATTGCAATACCATTTGTGCTCACGTTTACCACTTGTTTGCTTGCTGCACTTTTTATTACAGATTTATATTACTTTGCTTTGCCACTCCTATCATCCATATTTTACCATCTCTTCGCCGAACTAGTGCACCTATACAACCCCTAGTTGTATTAGGTGTGTTGGGGACACAAGAGACTTCTTGTATCTTAGTTGCAGGGTTGCTTGAAAGAGACCATCTTCAACCTCTACTTCCCTGAGTTCGATAAACCTTAGGTCATCCACTTGAGGGAAATTGCTGCTGTCCTACAAACCTCTGCGCTTGGAGGCCCAACATAGTCTACAAGAGTAGAAGCGTGTGTAGACATCAAGCTATTTCTGGCGCCGTTGCCGGGGAGGTGAGCGCTTGAAGGTATATCTTTAGATCTTGCAATTAAATCTTTTTGTTTCTTTTTTTATTTCACTAGTTATGCTTATGGACAACCTTGCTATTGGATCGTTGCTTGCGGGAAGACGCCCCACACCTGTGGTGGTTGCTCCTCCCCCTACTGAAATGGTGCCCTATAAAATACCAGCTGGTATTATCGATTATGTTTTGGCTGATCGTTATGCAGGAGACAGACATCCCGGTGAACACTTGCTATATCTGTCACAACTATGTTCATTATTTAAGCTTGCAGGTGTATCAAGGGAGTTTGTCATGAGGAAATTATTTGCCTTGTCACTGAAAGGAAAAGCATTGGAATGGTATAGGCTCCAAAATGACTCTCACCTGCTGGAGTGGGAAGAGATCCAGTCTCTCTTTTACTCCAAGTTTTATCCTCTTCATGAAGTCCATGAGAATAGGAATTATGTTTATAATTTTTATCCTCATGACGGAGAGAGCATAGCTCAAGCTTGGGGGAGACTGAAAACGTTAATGCTAAAATATCCTAACCATGGGCTCCCCAAAGATATGATTATTACTAATTTCTATGCGAGGCTTTCTCGACAGGATAAAGATTTGCTCGACGCTTCCTCTATGGGTTCTTTCACAAACAAAAAGATTGATGCTAAATGGGAACTCCTTGAAAGAATTGAACGCAACACTGAAGATTGGGAGATCGACAAAGGTAAAGAGTCAGGTATAATTTATGAGTATGATTGCATTAAGTCCTTTGTTGAAACTACAAGTTTTAATAAGTTTAGTGCTAAGTTTGGGCTTGATTCTCAACTCCTTGTTGATTTCCTCAAATCTTTTGCTTCACATCTTAATATGCCTAAGGAGGATTGGATCAAGTATCATAAACCTTTTAAAGAGACTTGCAAAGAAAATGAAATTGTTCATGATGATTGCAACATGCATGATCCAATTCCTAAAAATGAAGTTTTATATAAGCATGTTAATTTTTGTGGAGTGGATAGACCTTGTGAAAGGCCTATGATTGAAGAAGAGAAGTATTGCAAGCAACATAAGCATGAAAGAACAATCACTTGGGTCAGAGATTTAAATGAAATTGCTAGAGAATTGTGTGACCTTTATCCTTTTACTTGTGAACTTTGCCGTATAGAGGGTCACTTTAATTTTCAATGCATGAACTTTCAAAACATAACTGTTAACCGGTTGTGTGATAACATGATCACCTCTGATCTTTATGATGAGCTTATGTTATTTTTGATGTGTGAAGAGTTATCAGAAAAGACTTCATGGCTAGATGTTAATGCCATAGGAATAAAAAACACTTTGCAAAATTGCCATCTCTATTGTGTTGTTAATTGCCATGAAAATGATTACATAGGTAAGATTATAAAGGAGGGAACTTTACCAAAGTATAAAAATGTCTCTTATATTTCTGCTAATAAAAAGGAGAGTTTCTCCCAAGTTTCCCCTATTGTTTCTAATGATAAACCAGGATATGTGGAGAAGCTTCATCTCCAACCACTCCCTCCTAAGGTTAAGAAGAAGAAAAAGAAGAGGAGAAGGAAGAGGAGCAAGAAAGAAGAAGAATGGGTATCAACCTGGCCTGAGCATATTCCTCCCATCAACTTTTATCCTAACGATTGTAAGTTTAAAGAAGAAGGTGAAGTTTATTGCCTTAATTATCATCTTGATGATACGTCCGTAGGTACTATTGAAGATGATTTTGATTATGATATGCATGTTACTTATTGTGATTGGGAAAATGATGATAATGCTACTTATGATCTTGAAAATCTTTTTGGTACCAACTCTGAAAGTGATGATATGGGAAGATCTAAGCTTGGGGATGATAGGATTGCAAACCCTTTACCCACTAGTGATGTGATAATTGATAATTCTTTTGCTAGTAAGAATAAAGACAACATGATTACAAATATAGTTGCTAGCAATGATAATGCTCTTCTCTACTATGATGATGTCATAACTCCAACCTATAGTGATTATAAACGTACCTATGACATAAGGAGAAATTATCCTTATGAAACTTGTCATAATCATGGAGGGAATTACTCCCTTGTTGAACACCACCCTCCTAATACACAAGTAATCTATAGTGTTCAAGTTGTTTATGATAGTCCTACTCTCACTATTACCAATGAGAAAGATTATGCTTATGTGGAGAGTAAGAGTACCTTTTTGCATGTGGATCATGGTAACAATGCTTTACGTGATGCTTATATTGTTGAGTTCATCCATGATGCCACTGAAATTTATAATGAGAGAGGGAGACTTGGTTCTAAATATCTTAATAATAAGAAGTTTCCTCTCTTTATGGTGAATATTTTGAAGTTATGCTTGTTTTGCCTTCCTATGCTAGTTGCTTTGTGCTTCAATGAATTATTCTATTGCAATATTCCTATGCATAGGAAGCATGTTAGGCTTAAATGTGTTTGGTATATGCTTCTTGATGCTCTCTTTTGTTCTCCAGCTCTTATTCCTACGAGAGCATCATTAAAGTCTTAAGCCTATCTTTATGGCTATAAAGAAAGAGCTCTAGGGAGACAACCCTTGTTATGTTTACTTTCAGTTTTAGTGGTCTTGATGTTTTTTACTACTGTAGCAACATCATTGTATCTTTATTTTTCAGCTTTGTGCCAAGTTTAGCCTCTGATTGCAAGAAAGTTCAAAAGTTGTGACGTGCTGTCCAGGAAACAGATTCTGTCCTTGGATAGAAAAAATCGTATAAAATCACCAGATCATCTTTTTGGTCTGAATTTTTTCGACAGCGTGCTCTATATAATTGTCTTTCGTGCGTCTTTTTTGAGTTTTTTGATTATAGTTGCAGAAGTGCCCCGGAAAAATCATTTACTACCTGCTGTTCTGTTTTTCACAGATTCTGTCCTGTTTTGCGTTTCCTTCATTTTGCAAACCTAGAGCTTGCTTTTTCTTTGCAAAAACCTTTTGGCAATCTTGAGGAATAGTAGAACTTCAAGAATATCTTTATTTCCAGCAAGGAACAATTATTTTATTATGGGTACTAACCTCGCTAATCAGATTATGATGAGTTATGTATGAAGGGAGTTTTCAAGTGTGCGAGGGAAGATGATAAAAAGATTCAGGAGTGTCAAACGCTCAAGCTTGGGGATGCCCCCATGCACCCCCAAGAAATATTCAAGGAGACTCAAGCGTCTAAGCTTGGGGATGCCCCCGTGCATCCCCTTCTCCATCAACATTATCAGTTCGTCCTTCGTTCCACTATATTTTAATCACTTCATGTGTTATGTGCTATGCTTGGAGCGTCTTGTTTTAGTTTTCCTTTTAGTTTTCTTTAGCTTTTCATAACGAGTTGGAACTCAGATTTCTTTATGTGGGAGAGAAACACGCTCCACTTCTACCTAGAACATAACATAGAATTTTCATGTATATCCTTGTTGTGTGTGTTCTTTGTCTTTTAATAGCTACTATCATGTTCAGCTCTTAGCTTTCATGCTTATCTTTTCAAGAGCTTTTGTTTAGTTGGTTGCTTGAACTCTCTTTAATTACCATGCTCACCTTATTAAGAGAGTTTGCTTTCGTTGCATTGGTTGATATGTCTATGATAAAGATGCTACGTGCATGATGGCGCTTAGTAGTTCATGTTTTCTTATGGTTAGTCTCAAATAACTGGGGGGTTCCCAATGTGTTATTGGAGTACCAACATGATTTGTTTGCCTATGATGTGGTATGGTTTAGTAATATCTTCCTTCGAGAATTTATTTTGATTGACTTGGCGTATGCTCACGCATATTTAAGACTGTACAGAAAGTCTGTCAAGCCTTGATGATCTTTTGTTTCTGAGTAGCGATATAACTACCATGCCTGATTCAATGTTGCTTTATCGCTCTGCATGATTATGACCGTCATTGCTCTCTTAGTTGGTCGCTCCCAGTCTTTTGCTAACCTTCGCCTGTACTAAGCGGACTGACTGCTTGTGCATCCACATCCTTTAATCCAGTTATGCCATATGAGTCCACCATACCTTCCTACATGGTATTTACCTGCCATTCCTAACGGAGACTTGCATGTGCCATCTCGAAATTATTCAAATAAAAAGCATTATTATTTTGTGCCTCTGTTGTAAGTTCATGAGGAAGTAGTGGTTAATTCATGACCTTTTTAAGTTGGACAAGCTTCACCCCGAAATTGCATGTATAATGTGCAAACTTTGGCAGTGATAAACAAAGGAGATTAAGAGGATGTGATCGTCCTCATTCGGGAGCCGTTCCTCGAAACTTGTCCATCTCGAAAAGTGATTGAGTTGTCTGCTAGTATTCGTTGTCGAAACATGCATGATCTAAAATAAATTATTACCTCTGTTTTAAAGCCAAGAGCTCTGGTACATGTTTTGTCTTTGTTTCCGACTACGGGTTTTCAACCTTGCCAACAAAAGCCACGGTTCGAGAGTCTCCACCTTCTTTTAAAAGCACCAACTACTGAGAGCATGATTGTCATTCTGAGTGTAATGTGCATTATCCCAAAGTAGCATTGTCTTTTGCATGATTGTGATATCGTTTATTCTGAAATCATTGTATCTAGTCATCACTTAAACCTTGGAGGTGCCCCTGCATTTATGTTTTGCTTCACTAAAGGGGGCAAGCTAGATATCACTTTATCATATCTGCACATCATGTTCATTGCAAATCTATTTGATGTTTCAGTATCATATTGTAAAACTTTCAGTCCTTTTTTATTTTCTCATGAGGCAACTTAATTACTATAGATTCGTTGTCTCAGTAAGCTTTTGTCATATGACTATGAAAAAGTCCTATATGGTTAATAGCATGTCACCACAGAAATTATTCTTGTTATCATTTACCTACTCGAGGACGAGCAGGAATTAAGCTTGGGGATGTTGATACGTCCAAAACGTATCTATAATTTCTGCTTGCTCCATGCCTCTTTTGGGTGATATTGCTATGATATTTATACACTTCCATACACTTTTGATCATATTTGGACTAACCTATTAACTCAGTGCACCCCAGTGCCAGTTTTTGTTTTCGGCTGTTTTTGTATTTCAGGTTTTCACATTACGAGAACTGCCAGGAAAAATCCAGAAAAATTATATAAAAAATCAGCGTTCCAGAAACTACCGTGCGCCCGAAGGACAGCCGGGGGGGCCACCAGGGCTCCAGGCGCCCTGGCAGCGCCCCCCCCCCTGGGCCGCGCCGGGGGGGCGCCTGGGCCCCCCGAGGCTCCTCCGATGCCCCCCTTTGGCATATATTTAAAGCGTGTCGCGGAAACCCTGATTCCAGACCCCTTTTCTCCAGACGCGATTCCGATCTCCACCGCCATCGTCATCAAGCTTCGGGGGACCAGAATTCCTACGCCGGCATCCTGCCGGGACGGGGAAGTGCCCCCGGATTCATCTCCATCGATGTTGCTTCCTCCCTCCATGATGCGGGAGTAGTTCCTCCTCGGGGCTGAGGTTCTTACCAGTAGCTATATGGTCAATTCTCTCTCCCATGATGTGATCTTCGTTGTGATCATAGGCTATGTTAATCTAGGGTGATCCCACGATAGTTCCCCTTCCTCTATGTATTGGATTGATGTACTCACTTGTCTTTATCTAGTATAATTCCCGAGACCAAGGTGACAGCGGTCTATTGGACATGGATTAGAAAAATATTTTCATGAGTGATTTCCTCTCTTGTGTGTTGATTGAAGATTGAGAGTCTCTTGGTGCTTGTCTTTGACTATCCTTTAGATATGTTGTGGTGATTGTGGGACTCTCTTTGGATGGCCGCGGTGACATTGGGAAATCCTTAGATTGAGAACTACGAACTTTGAGGTGTGCTTTTGTAGCCCTACATAATTCTCGTCCTCTCTTGACCACGGAGGAATGACCTCCAGGTGCGTCTCCATTGCATGTTTTATGGGAAATATCATGTGATTCGATTATGTTAATGTTGTTGGGAGTTGCCTCTAGTGAAAGTATGAACCCTAGGCCTTGTTTCCAGCATTGCAATACCATTTGTGCTCACGTTTACCACTTGTTTGCTTGCTGCACTTTTTATTACAGATTTATATTACTTTGCTTTGCCACTCCTATCATCCATATTTTACCATCTCTTCGCCGAACTAGTGCACCTATACAACCCCTTGTTGTATTAGGTGTGTTGGGGACACAAGAGACTTCTTGTATCTTAGTTGCAGGGTTGCTTGAGAGAGACCATCTTCAACCTCTACTTCCCTGAGTTCGATAAACCTTAGGTCATCCACTTGAGGGAAATTGATGCTGTCCTACAAACCTCTGCGCTTGGAGGCCCAACATAGTCTACAAGAGTAGAAGCATGTGTAGACATCAGTTGCGCCCGCCCGACGCGTCGCAGGTTCAGCTACGGGCCAGCGCCGCCGACCTCTCCTCGTCACCGGCGTGCATCACCGTCCCCAACCACAGCAAGGCCGCCGCTCTGGTCAAGCTCCTCGCCCGGATCCGACCGCCTTGGTTCTCGCCGGATCTCCTTCCCTCCTCCGTCCAAACTCCAGCCAGGATCTGGCCATCGCAACTCCGCACCGGGATCTGGTCACCATCGCCTTCGTCGCTGCCGCGCCAAGTTCTTCGCCTCCTCTGCAGCTCTACCGCTCGCAGCCGCCGCCATGGATCCGAGCTCAGTGCGCTGCTGCTGCCTTGGTTCCGCCCCTCTGATTCGCCTCGATATCGTCCCACCTCCATCACCTTCTTGTTGCTGCCTCCGTGAAGCCCGGGTGTGGTTTTTCTTTTGTGTGCATCAGATCTGCCAAGTTCCTCTTCTAGAGACGCCAAGTGCACGAGGACCTCAAGTTCGACTACATCACCATCGGCGCCTATGGATTCGCCAAGTCTGACAACATTTTTGTACAACTACCGTCGCAAAAATGAGACCGACAAGTCCCAAGACCCCCAAGTACCACAACACCGACAACATGAATATCTACGGAATGTGTATGTCTACGAAAACTTGTACGACTACATGACGACGCGTCAAGTACCTCTACCGCCGTCTCCGGAATCGCCAAGAACGTCAAGTACCTCGACAACCGATGCCGAATGACTACCGTTGCCGTGACCCGAACATCTACGGAAACTTGAACGGCTATGAAATGTATACCACTACCACCGCGAGTACCACTACTACCGTCGCGAGAACGACTACTTCCACTACTTCCCTCGACGACTCAAACCGCTTTGAAAACCCACGCTTTAAAGGTATACCGCCAAGACGACGTTCGTGGATGAATGATATTTGTGTATGAGATGGTTGCATGTATCCGATGTTTGCCGTGCATGAATTTTTACTTGCACGTTTCCCGTTTCCATGTCGCCAACCCGTGGGAACCCGGTAACGGGAGCACCCCACCTATCTCTTTGCATGACACGATCGCGTCACTTCTTTTTGCGCTGGCATCTCAACGAGTTACCGGAACCGATATGTTGTCGTGGCATCACTTTTGGATTCGTTGTTGTGGCACCCCTTTCCTTCCACCACGGTGACAAATGCTCCATATCATATTCATGTCAACTTTTAACTAAAAATTGCATAAAACTTGCATTTGTCATCCGCATCATGATAACAACATTTAAAATGGTTAAAATTATTGTTTGCTTTAATAATCGCTAAATATGCACATGGGATTTTCCGGAATTGTTGTTGTTATTTCCGGTCTCATTTAAAATGCCTAGATAGCTAGTTTACTTATGCTTCACCTCTAGCCATGCTAAAAACAATTTAATCTTTTCTTGTAAATAAACGAGAGTCAACTAAATAAATGGAATGTGGTGTTTCGTCAATATGCAACTCTCGTTAGCTTCTTTCCGGTTATGATATGTGTGTTTACCATGTTTTTTGCTTCTTTCCGGTTTGCTTCTCTCGTTAGCTTTGGTTCCGTTCCGGAGTTGTGAGGATCCGTTCGACTACGTTCGTTTGTCTTCTTCATGGACTCGTTCTTCTTCCTTGCGGAATCACAGGCAAGATGACCGTTCCCCGATATCACCTCTACCTTTTCTTTGCTAGTTGTCTCGCTCTAGTTATGCCTCGATGCCTATTCTTATCTTGTCAGCCTCCTATGTTGCCATGAAACACTCTAACCGCCTTCCTAGCAAACCGTTGATTGGCTAAATACACTTTTGCTCAGCCCCTCTTATAGCATTGTTAGTTGCAGATGAAGTTGGAAGATCACTCCATGTTTGGACTTCTTTATTGGGATAACACAATATATATCTTAAGTAATTAACACACATATATATTGGTAATGGGTGGAAGGCTTGGCCTTTAGCTTGGTGTTTTGTTCCACTCATGCCATCTTAGGACCCGATAAACCGGTGTTATGTTCCTTGATTTTGCGTTCCTAACACGGTTGGGGTTTATGGGCCCCCTTGATAATTCGCATTGCTTAAAGCTTTTCCAGCAAGACCCAACTTTGGTTTTACCATTTGCCTAACAACTAAAACTTGCATAGGGAGTAATTAACCCAATTTCTTAATCAACAACCCAGGCCAGTGCTCCTCATGAGTGTTGGTCCAAACTGGGCAACCTGCGGGGCCGCCTCGGGAAAACCCGAGGTATCTAGTATATACCTGTAGCTCGGACCATCCGGTCGTGGCCTGAGACGAGATATGCGTGGCTACTATCAGGGTGTCAGCACACCGGGAGGTCTTGCTAGATTAGTTTTACCTTTGTCGAAATATCTTGAGCACGGAATTCCGAGAATACTCGGGTCTTCCCAATATGGAGTTGCGACTCCGCAGATTGTGAGCTTGTGATGGGCTAAGTTGGGACACCCCTGCAGGGTTATGAGCTTTCGAAAGCCATGCCCGCGGTTATGTGGCAGATGGGAATTTGTTAATATCCGGTTGTAGATAACTTGACACCATATCCTTAAGAATACACTACCCCTGTGAGTACCGTGATGGTCTCTTTTCGAAGGGGTTTTCAGGAAAGTGAACGCGGTGGGGTTATGCATGAGCGTGAGTAGCTAGGATCACTTATTGATCATCTTTGGCGACCGTTGGCACTTTTCTCTTCTCGCTCTGACTTCATAAGCTAGTTGCTTAGTGCTTGCTGCAGCCACTTTATTACCTCTCCACACCTAAAATGTTTTGTTAGTTCTTATACCCGGGAATGGGATTGCTGAGTTCTTGTGGCTCATAGATTACAACACACACCAGATGCAGGTACAGCTGAGTACGATGTAGGAGATGGACAAGAACTTCACTGGGAGTTCGATGAAGAACGTGGTCGTATGTATGTGACGTATTCCGATGATCAGTAGTGGTTCCTACTAGGGGAGATCAGTACTTGTGGTTGTGGTATCTTTTCTCGTTTGTTTTCGTCCGTAGCCGAACTGTGTGTTATTTGGATGAATGTATGCTATTGTATTAATTGTGTGACGTGGCGAGTGTAAGCCAACTATTTTACTCTTTCATCCTTGTTCTTTACATGAGTTGTGCAAAGATACCACGCGTGCGATCATTCCAGAATGCGCTTATGTATCTAACTCGTGCCTCGACACGTAGGAGATATAGTCGCATCCTGGTCATTACAAGTTGGTATCAGAGCCTTCTCCGACCTAGGAGTCCCCTGATTGATCAAACCGCTGTCGGTTGAGTCTAGGCACACACACAAAAATGTTTTGAGTCCTATATATATCGGAGAGTAGGATTTCTTTTACTCCTCATCCCCTTCGTCGCTCTTGTGAGGATTCCTGACGTTGTTTTAACATCACTATCCTCAATTTTCACCAAAAATTTTTAGGATCACGCGGGTATTGTTTGGATTGTTCCGATATCTTTGTGACGAGAATTCTATCTTGGTGCCTCCCGTCTGTTTAGGCTGAATCCCGGGGAGTTGAGCTCTGAGGTATTGTCGTCCCATTGTGTATCGTTACAGTTCTAGAATACTAGAGGCGGCCGATATCGAAAACTCTTCTATGCGTGTCTGGTGGTGAGATAACCCCGATGTCACCCAGTACTGGTGGGATAGTTCGGTAGTATTACCACAGCTAGTATAGCGGGTGCGTTTCGAAGGTCCGAGGTAAACAGTTTCCGAAGGTGCCTGGTTATGTGTTGACGGATGGATACAGCTGGATGTAGGTATTGCTGGTTGGGTGAGATATTGTTCTTCCCCTGTATCCCCAACATCAGATTGCATAACCGGAAAACTTCGAGAATTAATAGGTGGGATTCAAGTAGCTCTTAGGTAATCTTCCAACCGGTGCATGATATGAGGTTGGGGTTCAACATCTAGTGAAGAGGTTATCATGGTCGATGTTACACTAGGGGGTTGCATCTTAAAGGATCCTTGGCTATGCTGATCTGGGGATTGAAAGGCCCTTTGTAATACGTGCCATGGGGCATCAGCACGAACATGTGGGATGAAACCTCTATTATGTATTTGTTCCATCTGTTACCTTGTTGTTTTATTCTATCATTTTTTTCTCCCAAGTGGCTTCTCGACAAGTTGATGTACCATTAAGCTATGGAATTCATTCGTTCAATTCTCTGCTCAAATGATATTGTGAAGATTATGTTGCAACATATCTATCCTTTGTTTTTGTTTTGATTGTGGTATTCGAGTTGCTTCGATGTCAAATGTTGATTCCATACCTTTCCTAAGCGGTGTTCTCATTTTTCTATGGGAGTGCTAGTCCTTCTTGATCATTGAGATTGTTATGTTAAATTCTTTTCAATCGGCGTGCTTCTCTTTAAGTTAACCCGATCCTTTCAATATGTGCAAGACCAATTCTTGGTTTTTTCTCAATGATGTCTGTTTCATTCATCCCAAGTTGTCTTGTTTTTCCCCACCCTCCCACCTTTTTCTTTTTGGAGCCAGAGTCCTTAATCAAGTGTCCTTATATTCTTGTGATGCCTCTTCATCAATCTTCTTTAATGTTTCATCCAGTGATTTCACGTGAAAATGCTCAGGAAGATTCAAGTTCATCATTCTTTGTTCTATTTTTTCTTCTCTGGTGGACTAAATCCAAGCTTCAGTATTGATCATACTCCTTTTGTTTCACATGATTTCCCATGTTGGAATTTCTTATCCGAAGTCTCTCTTGTTTATTCAACTCTCTCTAATTCTTATCCGGAGTGTACAAGGTATCTCACAAGATTCGTGTTTCAATTCTTAATCCGTTCAAGCTATTTTGAGGTTGTTATCCCGTTCAAGTCATATAATTCAACTGGTGCAATCTCTCTTTCTAGCAATCGTTTAACGGTGTATCTTCGAGTGGGCCCATAACCCACAGGTCTTTCCCAGGATCTTACCTGACTCTTCTAATTTCTTTTCCCGGAGTTTCTCAAATACTTTTCAAAGTATGACGTAAGAATGATTTCCATCTGTCACATGCCTTCTCTATGATCGCTTTCAAATTCCTTCCAACGTTGGTTCAACCTTTACATTCTTCATTCTTCCGGAGTATCTCAAAATTCTTCAAGGTGTTCCTCATCGTTATTCTCAGTTTGAAGACCGAAGAAGAATTTCTCCTAAATCTTGGTCTTTTCCTTCAAGATTCGTGGTTCTAGCTTCATACCATCCTCATAATTGTTTTCGATGGTGAGAATTCTTTTCATACCCATCCGAAGAATTTCATGAATTCTTCCCATTGTGATCCTCCGAAGGCCATCATTTCAGAAGATTTCTTCGTTCTCAGTTTTCAACTTCGTCCTCCAACTATTCTTAATTGATGCATCTTCGTTCGTCTCCATATTCTTATGGTGGTTCGTTCAAAAATTCATTTTCCTTTGTCATCATATCTTCTCATTCGTTCTTTCCAAATCCTATCAGTGGTCTATGAAATGCGACATACATCTCTCCAATCCTTTTCAAGAAGAATAAGTAGTAGGCCAAATCCGTTGCTTGTCATCAATTTAATTTCATGAAGGATAAGCATACAGTAAATCTTATTCTTATTTCCTCAAAGCGATTAATCTCTTTTTCCGGAGCTTGTTCATCATATCATATTCTCGGTTCCAAGTTATTCATCTTGTTTTCCGGAGCTCCAAGTTATTTCAATTATATCATTTCAAAGCTCCATCTAATCATTGCAAGGCTTCAATCTTATTCTTTTCATCCTTCACTTCTCATCCTTTTGTTACCGGAGTTCTTCTTGGTGGTTCATCAAAGAATTTTTCCATTCTCGAGATGTTTTTCAAGATTCTTGTTGGAGGAGCTCAAGTATTCTTCATCTTGCATTTTGAAGTGCAATTATCTCTACCTTATCTTCTGAGGTGGTGTTATGTCATTCTTGACAATTTTCTTCATGTTTCATGATTCACAAGTTATCAAGAATGAGATATTTAAACCCATCATTTTCTCTCCGTTCAAGAGATCTTTCAACCCATTAATCTCTTCATTGGAGTTACTTGGGTTATAATTCACCTAAAGCTTTCCATTAGAATTGTTGCTATTTATGGTGCTTATAAATGACCCAAGTTCTCAGTTTATCCTCCCGATGAAATAAGTTTTTTCGTCTCATTGTTGATCTCAATCCAATCGATTGTTTCCGTTAGTGGCAGAATTTCACCTCAAGTTTTGAGATGTTTTCCATAAGCCCACATCAAACTGATTCTTTTCGTTGTTGAATTTCTAACAATTCTATTCAATCCATCTTTGTAACGATGCTCTTTCAAATTCAATTGTGGGAGAAGTTCTCATTTTCTTCTCCGTTCTTTTATTTCATTGATCTAGTTTCTATTCGGTCATTCCGGTGGCATTGTGATATTGCTCTCGTTGACCATCATCTTGTTTTGTCAAGATCATGTTCTTTTCCTTGCTTATCCATTTATCCCGAGTGTCATGTCCTCCATTCAACTTCTCTCATCTTATCAAGTTTTGCCTCTCTTCTCAACAGGAGTGATGTCAGAAATCTTTCTTATCCCTTGTGCCATTCTTTTAATTGTTTCGGGCGCAGTGTGTTGCTGATTTCATCAAGTATCATCCAATCTTCTCAAGCTCAGGTTAATTCCTTCCATTTTGAGACGGAGTGCTGTCCAAATTCTGTCATTCTTATTCCTTGGCTATACCGTTGTGGTTTCATATTCTTTTGCTTCGTAAGCTCTTGTTTCATGTCTTTCAACCTACAAGGTTCTCGTAATGTTCCTTGTTCCTCTTTTCTAACGGAGTGTTTTCATCTTCGTTCATCTTCATTGTATTCTTTCTTCAACTTGTTTAACCTCTAAAAGTTCAAGGTTTCACTCGTTTGTCAGAGAAGCAACTTTGTTTACCTCTTTCTTTCCCTCTTCTATCTGATGCCATCTCCGGGATCCCGGGTCAAGATCCTTTCTTAGTGTGGGAGAGTTGTGACGCCCCAAGACCGACGCTCCAGAAGACTTCCATATGTTCCGGGTTTAGCCGTGTGTTTCATTTTGCTTGCTTAATTTTATTTGTGCTTGCATCATATCATCATGCCATCATGTCATTACTTTTTGCAACTCAACTAAATAAATTGTATGGATCTTCAGTCCATTTAAATTGAGGGATACACACTATGGTGACTTCTCTTTATAACATATAAAAGCCTCTCAATATTATTAGGGAGCTATATTAAAATATTCCATTGATGTGGAATTAACCATACCACACTTGCAAAATATTCCATGCCTTTGTTATCTCAATTCTTGCCCTCCAACTTTGCCCGTAATTATTTCATCATTTCTGGAACTCCACCTAAAATCCTCAACATTTTTTGACCTACCAAACACCCATTTGTTTCTCACACTCATTTGAACTAAATTCAAACGAGTTTGAATTTATATCTTTCAATCATGCCAATTCTATTTTCCTTGGATCAAGTATATTTTTGTGAGTCCGGGAAAATAATCGCCATGCGCAAAATCTTTCCCTAACCCTCTCTTCCTTTTTCTTCTCTCTTTTGTTTTTCTGCTTAAGAAAATAAAAAGAAGAGAACTGAGAAGGGAGAGAGAAGCCCAGCCAGGCCGGCCCATTTTGCCTCCCAAGGCCCAGTCGGGCTTCCATCTAACCCTAGAATCTCTCGATCCTCTCGCTCGCTCCCTCTCGTTCCCATGCCCGCTGATGGGCCTCGAACCCCTCGTTGGTTACCCCAAGTCGAAGGTGTAAGATGCAGTAAGTAGAAGTGTTTTCCCCTAGCAAAGATGCCAAGGATCGAATCCCCAGAGACTCCTAGGTTCAACAAGTAGGTGTCAATTGCTACGGCGCTAGATTAGTAGCAATCAACGTGGACCTGCACACAGATACAAATAACTTTGCTCCCAACGAGTACAGAGAGGTTGTCAATCCCTCCGGCCTTGTAGTTCACAAAGGGTTAAAAGCAATGATAGTAGTGATAGATAGTTTTTGCAATAATAGGTAATAACGGGAAATAAATAGTGGATGTGATCAATGATGGTAATATGGACCGGAGTCTCATGATGTTCACTAGTGATGTCTCTCTCCCAAAAGACGATAAAACAGCTATGTGATGTAACAAATTACAGCTGGGCAATTGACAGGACCACGAACGCAAACCAATGCTGACTACATTGCAAGAAAGGTTGAGGTTCAAAGCATGGGCGGTACGCCAAAGTAAGTAGACCGAAATCCATCAATATCTACTACTAATCATCCACCTTGAGATATCTATCCAGAACATCTCGCTGGTATTAAGTTGCGAGTCCCACCCATAGTGTAAACTCAATGCAACAGACAACTGCATTAAAAGAACTTTGCGTAAAGTAAACAATCCTTGCACCCGCGGGCACAAGCACCGTTGTTTTCCCCCTTGTGGCAACAACACATCCCCTAGACTCATGTTTCTGTCACTCAAGCTAGTCATCGAGGGGCATGAACCCACAATCAAGCATAACGTTCCCTCTTGGAGTCACTACCTACTACTCGGCCAAAGCAATAAGTAACAACGGAGAACATGCAAGAATTACTTATGAACTAAAATATAAAGGAGGTGAATCAAATATATTACTCAAGATCAATCTGAATATAATCTCATAATCCATCGGATCCCAGCAAACTCAACATAGCAACAGCATAAGGATTACATAGGTGCCTCGATCATGTAGGGCAGCTCACGAGGACTAATTAGTGAAGCACAAGAACAGGAGGAGAACATCACATAGCTACTGGTCATGGACTCATGGTCCAAGGGAGACTACTCACGAGTCATCCGGGAGGCGTCCATGGTGGTGGAGAAGCTCCAGGTGGTGATCCTCCCCTCCGGCAGGGTGCCGGGAAGAGTTCTCCTGGTGCTCCCGATCTTGGAAGCGGCGGCGGCGGCGGAACAGAGATGGGATCGCGAAAAGAGTTTCTTGTTCTGAGGGTTTCGGAGGTCCCTCTAAATATATGCCAAAGGGGGGCACCGGACGGGCTTCGGGGGGCCCAGGCGCCCCCCGGCGCAGCCCAGGGGGGGCGCGCCCACAGGGCGCCTGGAGCCCCTGTGCCCCCCCCAGGCTGCCCTTCGGACGCAGTGTTGTTTCCGAAACGCTGATTTTTTATATAATTTTTCTGGATTTTTGTGGGCAGTTGTCGAAACGTGAAAACCTGAAATACAAAAACAGCCGAAAACATAAACTGGCACTGGGGTGCACTGGATTGGTAAGTTAGTCCAAATATGATCAAAAGTGTATGGAAGTGTATGAATATCATAGCAATATCACCCAAAAGTGGCATGGAGCAAGCAGAAATTATAGATACGTTTTGGACGTATCACCCGCCGCCACACGCTTCCCTGTGAGCCCCTCTTCTCGATCCCCCCGCGTAGCGCCCCGCTCCTCTCCCGATCTCTCCCTCTCGCCCGCGCCCTGCCCCTCTTATCCCTCTGCTTTGCCCCGCCATGGCGCACGCGCCCCCTCACCGGCGGCAAGCCTCGCGCGCCACCTCCGCGCTAGGCGCCGCGCCCCGCCGCAGTCGGCAACCACCAGGCGGCCAACCCCGATGGCCCCATCGGCCTCCTCGTCGTGCCTGCCCGACGCGTCGCCGGTTCAGTTGAGGGACAGCGCTGCCGTCGCCACCGACCTCTCCTTGTCACCGGCGAGCTGCGCCGTCCCCGACCACAGCAAGGCCGCCGCTCCGGTCAAGCTCCTCGCCCGGATCCGGCCGCCTTGGTTCTCGCCGGATCTCCTTCCCTCCTTTGTCCGAACTCCAGCCAGGATCCGGCCACTACAACTCCGCATCGGGATCCGGTCACCATCGCCTTCGCCGCCGCCGCGCTAAGTTCTCCGCCTCCTCTGCAGCTCTGCCGCATGCAGCCGCCGCCATGGATCCGAGCTCAGTGCGATGTTGCTGCCTTGGTTCCGCCCCTCTGATTCGCCTCGATATCGTCCCACCTCCATCGCCTCCTTGCTGCTGCCACCCTGAAGCCCGAGTGTGGTTTTTCTTTTGTGTGCATCGGATCTGCCAAGTTCCTCTTCCAGAGACGCCAAGTGCACGAGGACATCAAGTTCGACTACACCACCATCGGCGCCTATGGATTCGCCAAGTCCGACGACATTTTTGTACAACTACCGTCGCAAAAACGAGACTGACAAGTCCCAAGACCCCCAAGTACCACGACACCGACAACATGAACATCTACGGAATGTGTACGTCTACGAAAACGTGTATGACTACATGACGACGCGTCAAGTACATCTACCGCCGTCTCCGGAATCGCCAAGAACGTCAAGTACCTCGACAACCGATGCCGAACGACTACCGGCGTCGTGACCCGAACATCTACGGTAACTTGAACGGCTACGAAACGTGTACTACTACCACCGCGAGTACCACTACTACCGTCGCGAGAACGGCTACTTCCACTACTTCCCTCGACGACTCGAACCGCTTCGAAAACCCACGCTTCAAAGGTATACCGTCGAGACGACGCCCATGGATGAATGATATGTGTGTATGAGATGGTTGCATGTATCCGATGTTTGCTGTGCATGAATTGTTACTTGCACGTTTCCCGTTTCCATGTCGTCAACCCGAGGGAACCCGGTAACGGGAGCACCCCACCTATCTCTTTGCATGACACGATCACGATACTTCTTTTGCGCCGGCATCTCAACGAGTTACCGGAACCAATATGTTGTCGTGCCATCATTTTCGGATTCGTTGCCGTGGCATCCTTTTCCTTCCACCACGGTGACAAATGCTCCATATCATCTTCATTTCAACTTTTAACTAAAAATTGCATAAAACTTCCATTTGTCATCCGCATCATGATAACAACATTTAAAATGGTTAAAATTGTTGTTTGCTTTAATAATCGCTAAATATGCACATGGGGATTTTCCGGAATTGTTGTTGTTATTTTCGGCCTCGTTTAAAATGCCTAGATAGCTAGTTTACTTATGCTTCACCTCTTGCCATGCTAAAAACAATTTAATCTTGTCTTGTAAATAAACGAGAGTCAACTAAATAAATGGAATATGGTGTTTCGTCAATATGCAACTCGTTGCATATTGAGCTCCACTTAATTTGTAGTGTTGTTTGAGAACTTTGCCATGCCATGCATATTTAAACTGGACATGCATCATATTTGTTTGTGCATCATGCCATGGTTATGATATGTGTGTTTACCATGTTGTTTGCTTCTTTCCGGTTTGCTTCTCTCGTTACCTTCGGTTCCATTCCGGAGTTGTGAGGATCCGTTCGACTACGTCCGTTTGTCTTCTTCATGGACTCGTTCTTCTTCCTTGCGGAATCACAGGCAAGATGACCGTTCTCCGATATCACCTCTACCTTTGCTTTGCTAGTTGTCTCGCTCTAGTTATGCCTCGATGCCTATTATTGTCTTGTCAGCCTCCTATGTTGCCATGAAACACTCTAACCGCCTTCCTAGCAAACCGTTGATTGGCTAAGTACGCTTTTCCCAGCCCCTCTTATAGCGTTGTTAGTTGCAGGTGATGTTGAAGGATCGCTCCATGTTTGGACTTCTTTATTGGGATAACACAATATATATATTAAGTAATTAACACACATATATATTGGTAATGGGTGGAAGGCTTGGCCTTCTGCTTGGTGTTTTGTTCCACTCATGCCACCTTAGGACCCGATAAACCAGTGTTATGTTCCTTGATTTTGCGATCCTAACACGGTTAGGGTTTATGGGCCCCCCTTGATAATTTGCACTGCTTAAAGCTTTTCCAGCAAGACCCAACTTTGGTTTACCATTTGCCTAACAACTAAAACTTGCATAGGGAGTAATTAACCCGATTTCTTAATCAACAACCCGGGTCAGTGCTCCTCATGAGTATTGGTCCAAACTGGGCAACCTGCGAGGCCGTCTCGGGGAAACCCGAGGTATCTGGTATATACATGTAGCTTGGCCCATCCGGTCGTGGCCTGAGACGAGATACGCGTGGCTACTATCAGGGTGTCGGCACATCGGGAGGTCTTGCTGGATTAGTTTTACCTTTATCGAAATATCTTGAGCACGGGATTCCGAGAACACTCGGGTCTTCACAATATGGAGTTGTGACTCCGCAGATCGCGAGCTTGTGATGGGCTAAGTTGGGACACCCCTGCAGAGTTATGAACTTTCCAAAGCCGTGCCCGCGGTTATGTGGCAGATGGGAATTTGTTAATATCCGGTTATAGATAACTTGACACCATATCCTGAATAATACACTACCTGTGTGAGTACCGTGATGGTCCCTTTTCGAAGGGGTTTTCGGAAAGTGAACACGGTGGGGTTATGCATTAGCGTGAGTAGATAGGATCACTTATTGATCATCTTTGGCGACCGTTGGCACTTTTCTCTTCTCGCTCTGACTTCGTAAGCTAGTTGCTTAGTGCTTGCTGCAGCCACTTTATTACCTCTCCACACCTAAAAGGCTTTGTTAGTTTTAATACCCGGGAATGGGATTGCTGAGTCCTTCTGGCTCACAGATTACAACACACACCAGATGCAGGTACAGCTGAGTACGATGCAGGAGATGGACAAGAACTTCACTGAGTTCGATGAAGAACGTGGTCGTATGTATGTGACGTATTCCGACGATCAGTAGTGGTTCCTACTAGGGGCGATCAGGACTTGTGGTTGTGGTATCTTTTCTCGTTTGTTTTCGTCCGTAGCCGGACTCTGTGTTATTTGGATGAATGTATGCTATTGTATTACAATGTTGGGGATATCGCTTATCGGGAACTTATCGGTCGACCCATGATAAGGGGTAAATCGGCCAGTTTATCGGCATATCGGCCGATTTATCGCCATAACGGCTAATTTATCGGTCGATTTATCTTATCGGTTAGACAGCGGTAAGCGATAAATCGACTGATTTATCGGCATATCGGAAGATATCTTGAACAGTGTTGTATTAATTGTGTGACGTGGCGAGTGTAAGCCAACTATTTTACTCTTTCATCCATGTTCTTTACATGAGTTGTTCAAAGATGCCACGCTTGAGCAAGCATTTCAGAATGCGCTTATGTCTCTAACTCGTGCCTCGACACGTAGGAGATATAGTCGCATCCTAGGCATTACAGTTTCCCTATGATTCCTCGACTATAAGGTGCTTGTGTGGCAACTTCGTTAATCTCAAGAGATGTTACCTCCGTTTCTCGGAGATGCTCATAAGTAGGGCTTGCAGTTGTGCATCATAGTGTTGTTCTTGTGCATGCATGTACGTTGTAAACGTATGTGTTTGTATTGTGTTTCTAAAAAACCATTCATCAAGAACCATCAAAATAATTTACCATCCAATTTGAAAATGCACTTACACAAACATGCTTAAGTCAAACAAATATTTCTGCTAACTGGCTACCATACGATCTCCCAATTCAGCTGAGAATTGTTGAACACCTCTAGCAGAGCCGGCACATCTAATTCCATCTCGAACTCTGAAACTTCTGCCGTTACTCGCTCTGTTTCGCCCCTCGGAAAATCTATATCTACAAGATCGGGCAGATGATCGATACTGCTATTACTGATGTTGTCGCCGGCCTTGCATGTGTGATCACCATAGTACACAACAGTGTACTTTACACCCTGATCGTCACCAGCATTTGCAGAATAAATAGAACAGACGCCATCTTGATCTTGTTGCTGAACTGTCTTGGTTGCTGAGCAGTTCCGTTCTGTGTAGGTGCATCTGTAGTAGCTCCTGTTTAATCACAAGTTTAATCTCAGTGCATGATTAATTGTCCATAACTAGCCATACTCATCTGTTAACGAAAGATGTATGTGTATTTTGTTTAGTGTAATTAGTTACCTAGCATGTTGCCTTCCGTTGATGTTCTTCTGCCCATATTTTCTCCACTGGTGACCATCATAATGTGGAACATTGGTCACGAGTGATCTTGATCGCTTGCCGTCGTTCCTCCTACAAGATGTGAGGTATTTGTTTAGAAGTGATCTTGATCATGCGAATTGAAGATATATAAGATGTCCCAATTGAATTTACAATCAGTTAGCCTGATCGACCTGTTATTGTGTGCATGCATGCATGAGCCATGAGATTAACTGGAAACAATCAATATCCATGCATATCACATATACACGCACCTTCTCTTTCGACCAACGATGCAACTAGGCCTCGCCTGTTCGTCCATCTTGTCATCGATGACGGCAGCAGCAGCAGTACTAGTGCTGTTCTTCCTCACCAAGGACTTGTCGTCGATGAGCTCGATGGTCGCTCCACTTCCAGCAGTGAAGAGCTTAGATACGACGCTGGTGGTGCAGCCGATCACGTCGTCGAAGAGCTGGACGGCGAGCTCGGCCGACCCGCTATCCACGTTGAGGAGTTGTGGAAGGATGAGCGCCCGGAGCTGCGTCACGAGCTCCTGCTCCCGCCGTAGCAGCGCCTCGATCTCTGCGAGGCCATGGTCGCAGTTCTTGCTATGATCCATATGTTTTGCCACTGCGTTTTCTAGGCCAGTGAGACTGCTTGCAAGATCCTGATAGCTATATATGGGATAGAAACACCAGCGGAATATATCGATCGATTTGTACCTTCTGAGTGCTTGATGTGTACCTTTGAGTTTAGACTGTAAAGAACAAGTGAGGAGTCCGTTTCACTGTGTGAGTGCATGGCAAGTTGGCAACGCGTTAGTGAGACTGGGTGAGCACGAGGGGGTGGAGTGAGACTTTTGACCAGGGCGAGGTTTTGTGGCTAGCTAGGAATATTTTCTTCTGATGGAAAGAATAAAGAAAGAGCTGGAACGTTGGACCAGAGACCCATCTTTGTTGTCCTACCTGGCTACCTATGCATGGATTGTTAACTTGTGACTGAAGCTACACCGCACGGGGAAATTGAACCTGACACGTTGTAGTAGATACTGAGCTTAATGGTAGTCAACATGCTAGTCAATTGAGGAGCATGCATGGACGGAATGGCAGAATTTGGCAGCTTTGATGTACTCGTCTGCGGCACAGAGATGAGTATATTTTTCATGGACTACTATGTGTCTATAATAATTTCGTCAATCTTAATATGATGTGCCGGTTTAATAACTACGAGTGTTCATATATATAGGGTGTACGTGCATGCGTATATACACAGAGATAAGTGTATATACATGTATGGTGAGCATCTATGATTGTACTGTGTTAGAAAAAACAAGTGTCACTTCTATGATATTGAGGAAGGACGCTCAAGTAGATCCCAAATGTTTGATCCAATGACCAACCTGACATACATCACACGTTGTACTTTGATGCCGTCGTATTGGTTGATGTTTGCGGGTTTAGACCCGTCCGAGATACGACGGCGCCACAGATTCCTTCCTATAGACAATCTCGAATAAGAGTTTTTGTTCAATTTTCAGGGCACTTATGTGAAGCCGCCTGATGCTGATGATTGTGGTGCCGCCGTATTGGTCGATGTTTGCGGGTTTTAATCCGTCCGAGAACTGATGCGGCATGACTTCGTTCGTGAAGCACTTGGAGCTCCTCGAACTCGTGCAGTGTCATGATGCACATCTGACATGGATACATTTTGGTTTCTAGTGTAATCGCGTAGATCGCCATGTTTCGCTAGCCAGGCTAGGTATCACGCATGTCCAGCAGCTCGGCGTTGCTTGGATTGGTAAATCAACTGAGATGGGTCTGGGGCCTTAATGGCCTCTTGTCCCGTGGATTCGACATGTGATCATCACGTTGAGGGTTCAACTCTCCTGTTTTCCCCATAGCCTTGGGAGCGCGCCTGTCAGTGTCGACTTGACGTTCGGTGATGCGGGGAGGTAGGTTGTTTGAAGGTCGCTCGTGATCATCGGCGCACCTGCGCTTGATATGACGTTGTCATCGGCTGTTGTGTCCATCTCGTCCATGATGTTCTTGTGGGGGTATGAATGAGGATTGTTGGCCTCTATCAGCGCTAGCTTGGCTTTAAGCACATCCTCGACTTCGAAGAGATCGTTCCACCGATCGGTGATGTGGTCCTCTGCATCTCAAAGACGTTGAGATTTGTTCTTTGTTCTCTTGGTTGTACTCACAAGTCTTGCACGTAATGCGTCATAATTCGGTTTGCCAAGAGATTCGTTCGGGATGTTTTCATCCTTGGGGCCAAGGCTTCTTTTGAGGTCGTCGTCGGGATTGTAATCCTCGTCGTCGTCGGGATTTTATTCTCCTTCATTGGCATCCCCTCCTTCCCCCTATTGCTGCCTTTACAGCCGCTGCCTTTGTTGTTGTTGCCGTCCCCTCCCTTAGGGAGACCATCGTTGCCCTTGCAACCACCATTTATATTGGGGCTATCACCTCCTTCGTTCTTGGGGTGTCCACCATGTAGACGTTGTACGTGGATGATGCGGTCCACCAGCCTGTGTTCTTGACGGCCGATAGAGAATTATCCGAAGACTCTCCCACATCGACATCCCATGTTGGTTGCCTCGCCAGACGCGCTTGCAAAGACGTTGGTTAAATCTTCAATGTTGGCAACTGGAGGGGTAGTGGATGGGTCAAAATTTCAGCCTCTCCTGGTTTTTTCCAGATCTGGTCATAAGTTATCATCATCCGATATCATAAGCCATTAAATCGATCTAACATCTTGTTCAGAAGTACTTTATGTTTTCATCCATGGCCAAATCGAGCACCGGGACCAAAAGGAGCTTCATCGAGGTACGATCTGACATGGACATGGGTTCTTCATCAGGAACTAGACTAGATGCATGGTTATACAGGGTTGTGCACTGGTCTTGGCTCAAGGTCGAGTCCGAGGCATAGGTTGTATCACCATTCGGCATCTGGATTGATTCTGAGGCCTGGAGTGGTAGATCGTTATGCTTCTCTATCTAGTTAGACACCCAGTTGGAGAATGCAAGCTCGCCGCAAGAGTCCATGTCATACTCCATGTTGTCGAATCTAACGATCTGACCTAGAGCAAAGTTCTCGACCCAGTCGAGGTGCCTGGTCGGATCTGCGAGGAGGGTGACGCTACCGAAGACAAAGATCTGTCCCAGCAGAAAAGTCATGCAACAACCGACTTGATTGTCGATCTGGAGGCACGCCATCGTACCGCTTCCACTACTTAGAGGGAACTGCATCGGCCTCCAATGACGGAGTCAAATTCAACAGATCTCGGGAGGGAGTCCCGAGCCAGTAGCCTTGGTGCCATTGTTTTAGAGACACATGTTTTACCGAGGTTCGGACTCTCTCAAAGAGATAATACCGTACGTCGTGCTTCAAATATATTGATTGAGGGGGCCTAGAGTACAGGTTGATCTACCACGAGATTGTGTGTGCATCAGAATTGACGTCTATAGTCTAACCCGTTGGCTTATAGATTCTAGGGTACCTAAGGTTTACATATATCAGTTACATCTAGGGATAAATGTGCCAAAGACGACTTCAAAGTCTTGGAGTATGCGCCAAGAGTCATCAGGAGAGATATCCACCTTGGGGCTCCTGGGAAGTGCAAGTGTAGCCCACGGAATAATCATCTTGGCGGTCCTCGGTCGGCCCATATGATCTGGAGCCAACATAGCAAGTACGCACTAGTCCAGGACACAATCATTTACCCACTGTCACTGCTAGAGATTTGATTGGTGGGAAGAAGCCATCAGATAGATCATGGGTTTGAATCCATGTGTCTACCGTATACAGAGGAATCATCAAGCGCCTCTTGAAGCCATTGTATGGAGCAAGAACCACATCGTTCCTCTAAAGGTCCATAGACCTTCTTTCATTACTAGCACCCAATCTCCAAGACAGGAGAACTGCACAATGTAGAGGTTGTAACTGAGAGGCCTTGACTTCCATTGCTAGATCCAAGCAACCTGCATGTTCCTGAAAAACCAATACTAGCTATAGGGTTTCTCAACGTGGACACGCGCAATCGCCATCCGCCTGGTTGCTTCTTCTCGTAGTTCATTGCCCCCGACAACAACATCCTCCATATCGCCCCCATGAGCCCTAAGTCCTTCATCATTACTTCCACTTCGGTTGTTCAAGCCTAAGCCAGAAACCGATTCATACATGATGTCCCTTGCCTGAGAGACTCATGTCCACAAGCATTTGAACCCTAGTATCCTCGTCATCAACCACACCGAGGCTTGAACTGTGGAGGCTCTAAGGCAGCAGCAGCCGGAGAGGACGCCAGTGGAGGTGACATCTCAACGCCAACGACAATGCCGCCGCGAGGAAAACTCAACCCAAACGTGATGAGGAAATGCTTTTTTATAAGTCTCTTGTTAGTGCTCTTGGTGAACGGTAAACATCAAGAAGATGACCACGTGAGGGCTCTTGATGATTCCAGCCAGTTGACCTAGCGAACCTTCTTGATTACAGTACAACGCAAAACCTTAAGAAACTCAAAAGTCGATCCGAATATTTTAAAATCTGCCCGCAAAACTTTCTTTTCGAAAATAAAACGTGAATGTTTTAACAAACTCAAACATTTTTATTTTTTTACAAATTTAGAGGAAACTGAAACATTTTTTTAAACATGCAAATAAATTTTGGAGAAGCGAACATTTTTAAAGGAAACATTTTTTAATCTACCAAAAAACTGAACATGAACAATTTTTCAAAACTGGAATATTTTTTAAATAAAAAAACAAAATTTGGAAACACGAACAACTTTTGCACCCGAACATTTTTTGAAACTCCGGAACAGAGAATAAGATGGGCCATAAGTGGGAGCAGGCCCAATTAGAATGTTTTTTGATATTTTTTAAGTGTATTTCATATTCAAATAACTATAGGAAATGATTATGCCTTTTACAATTGCTAGTCCTTTTCAAAATAAAATCCTTAAAAATGCACAGCATCTCAATAGAGATCAAGGAACTATATTTCATCTCCATATAAATTGTATAAATATTTTTATTATTTTACGTAACTCATTTAAGTCATTATAAATTCCATAAATTTGTTTTAGGGTTTTAGAAAATACCCCAAATGAGGGGGGCAATCTTTGTTTTTAAGTCTCTTGTTCGTGCTCATGGTTCTTTTTTGAGGGAAAACAGCTAAGCTTTATTAATTGAAAACCACATTGAGTGGGATTACAGTCTGGTCGTGCGGGTTGGCCAGCCAAACGTGACGTCCTGGACCGAGGATAAGAGAGTACTTAGCTAAATTATGGGCATCGCCATTAACAACCTGCCATTCAAAAATAAAATCACAGTTAAAACTTTGAGATCGAAGATTAATCTCTGTAATGATGGATCCATAGTGGCCATGTACTCCATTTCGAATATCGCTCACCACATGTTTAAGCAGATGACAACGTGAGTGCTCATGGGCTTGGGGTAAGGGAAAGATAGATGGCCATTAATGGGAAAACTAAGCCGAAGGGAAAGAAACAAAGAATTATTTTCAGGGGGGGCGAAGAGAAGGGAACCGACTATTTGGCGCGTAGGGCGGCGTGCATGCAGCAACCGTTTAACTCCCACGCGCGCTTTGCGTTGGCCCATTCCTGGGAGGGTGTACAGTTTTTAATTATTTATTTCAGGTTTTTATTAATTTTTATAAACAATTATGAGATTTCCAAAAATGTGCACAAACTTTAAAAAAAAGGGATTTCAAAAAAGTCATGAATGTAATAATAGTACAATAATTTACAAAAAAACAAATTTCGAAATATTTTCACGGATTTGAAGAAGTGTTAATGAATACTAAAAATATGTTAGTGCATTTACAAAAATGTAATGAATTTTAAAAAAAAATCACTAATACAAAAACCATATACCAATTCAAAAAATGTTTATGAATGTCAAAATATTATTCTCAACATTCGAAAAAACATCATATTTTCAAAAGTATCCCCCAAACTGAAAAATGCCCAAGATATTCATAAATTGTTTTGAAACGTCATAATTGTTTCCAAAAATTCAAGAAATATTCTATAAATCGAAATATGTTCTCAGATTGAAAAATGTTCGTGAATTGAAACGATATTTATGATTTATATAAAGTGTTAATCATTTACAAAAAGTTTGTGATTTTGGGAAATGTTGAATAATTTTTGAAAAATGTTCATGAACTTAGATACTACTCAGTAATTTCAAAAATGTTCGTGAGTTTGGAAACTCCCTCCGTCCACGAATGAGGGTGCATATAAGAAATTTATGACAGGTTATGGAGTGGAGTAAAACAAAATATTGAAAGAGTGCAAGCCACCATCTCTCTTATCTTTAATTATCCCATCGCAATGAGCCAAGTGCATGTAGAAAATAATGAGACCATGTGTTGAATGTTGTTGGTCTTGATTACCCTGTGATAGAGGGAAATATTTTTTTAAAATTTAAAGTGCATTGAAAAGATAGAAGTACACTTTTGTGGGCAAATTTTGAATGCCAAATATACACTTATTCGTAAACAGAGGGAGTAGATGCATATAGGCACAAGTTGTGTACCATTGTACAAGTCGCTTTTTATTTCACTGCATCTAAACAAAAAAAACAGGAAATTCAACTTGGAGTGATTAAATAGACAGAAAAAAAAAGATAGATAATAATGAACATCTATCCCGCAGAAAAAAAAATGAACATCTACAAAGATTTAAAGATCTAGGGCGATGTATCAAGTGAAAACTGATTTTCAGTGAAAATCTGGAAACTTTTCGCGTGGGTCATCGGATCAGTTATGAACGACACAGATTGAAGGTGGGATCCCTAACCTGCCACTTAAATGCTAATTAGCAGATAACCCCTGTTATCCATCGATAAGGTGGAAAATCTTTTCAGCGCTCGTTCCTTCTCGTGCGATGCGGCGGCGATGGAGTTTCCGGCCGTTTGCCCTCTGCCAGCCCCGACAGGACCTCCGTCGACCCTAGACTGGACCTTCACCGGGCTACGGCTCAGGCCAGAACTCGCGCCATGATTTTCCTTTCGCCCGCGACGACTCACCCTTAGGAACGCGGAGATCTCACCGGATCCTTGTCTACCTGCATCAGGATCTTGCCGTGGCGCCGGCAAGCTTCGTTGCAAATCAACGGGAAGGCAACAACTGCTCTTGCCCCGCTGATTTCAAAAGATAGTCAGGCTGTGGAAGATGAGGAAAAACAGTATAGATTGAGCATTTTGATTTTTGCCAGTTCTGTGTCACTTGCAGCAGCTTACTAGGAGCTTTTCTTATTTTGGTTTATCTTATGTAAAAAGAGATACGAACATGCCTGCAGACCACACGGCCAATCTGCATCTTGTACTAGGCTTCATCATGTCTCTGTTGTACTGCTCCCGTGTATGCAGCATTTCAACATGACTTGAACAGTTGAACATGCAGTGATAATAATAGAAGCTCTGATTTCAATAAGAAAAATTGAATGTGGCAATTTGGCCACCGTACAGATTCTGTGTAGACAACTTCTGATGTAATCCGTGGATGTATGATAGTCAACGATGGAGAACAGGTTGATTTCAAGGTTGCATTGCAGGATTAGAAACTTTCAGAAGGATAAACACATGCTTTCGATTGTCATTCATTACATTGCAGAAATCTGATGCTTTTGTTCAGCTTTATCAATTGTAGCATTTCAAAACAATGGAAGTTGTAACTTTATTCATTTTAGTACGATGGATGATTTCCTACTTATGCACATGTTCCTGAAATTGCAACGTTTATGCTTGATAGATCTCCTGATGCGGACCATGGCAGGAAGCATCAGCACGAGAAAGATGAGGCAACATCTGACCGCCAACAAAAATCACGCATGTACTGACGTTGTTGCCTGCCCCAGTGCCCCTTGAACTGTGGCCAAGTCGTTCACCGGCGTGGCAACGAGCTCTTCGTGCAGGTAGATGAAAATCTGTCCGATCTTCACGCTTCAAAGGGTGAGTCGTGGCCGCCGGCGGGCGGGTGGGCAAATCATGGCGCGAGTTCGGGCCAGTGGATCGTGGACTGCAGCCCGGTGAAGGTCCAGTCTAGGGTCGACGGAGGTCCTGTCGGGGCCGGCAGAGGGCAAATGGCCGGAAACTCCATCGCCGCCACATCGCACGAGAAGGAACGAGTGCTCAAAAGATTTTTCACCTTATCGATGGATAACAGGGGGTTATCTGCTAATTAGCGTTTAAGTGACAGGTTAGGGATCCCACCTTCAATCTGCGTCGTTCATAACTGATCCGATGACCCATGCGAAAAGTTTCCAGATTTTCACTGAAAACCAGTTTTCACTTGATACATCGCCAAGATCTAGAGGCCAAATAAATGGCAGCTGTTGAGAACAAATGGTGGTTCGTTCAACAAGTCGTTAATCCAACTTCCGTCCGCTGCCACGACGTGCACCGGCGACCTGATCGGCCCGTCGAAGTCCATCTCCTGGAGCAACGCAGCTGCGGGAGCCGGCGGCGACGCGTTCCACCCCCAGCAGCAGTCATCCTCGATAGCGAACAGACGCGAACAATCGTCGCGCTCTCTCGGCGGCACATTGGCACCGCCATCGCTGCCGCCGCTGCTCCATGTGATATCCGAGGAGCATGCCGGCGATTGAGTATCGGAACTGATAGCACCAGAGCTGCTACCGGGAACGACGGCGACGTCTGGAGCTGCTGCGGTGTCGGTGCGGACGGTAGTCTCGAGGATCACCGGCACCGCCGCCGACTCGGTCGCCTTGCAGGTGTGCTCCGAGATGTACACCACCGTATACTTCGGCCGTCCATCGTCGCTGCCGTCGTCGTCATTTTGCTGCACCGTTCGTTTGGCCGGGCAGCCCTGGTTTGCGCTGTTGGTGCACCGGTAGTAACTCCTGCATATTGCCATTGATGGAAGAGCTATTTAGCTTTAGTCATTGTTATACTGTAGTTTGCAATCAATAAACCCGAGCATGCGTAGGCATCATACGTCTTCTTGCTGGACGTATGCACGATGATGCCATCGATGTCACATGTATCATCGTGGATCACGGGTACATGAAGTGGGTTCCAGCCCGACTGATGAATCACTGTCGGGAGATGGGTGCACGTATCCATACGGACAGCGAGCGGTCTGGAAATGACATATTTTAGCTAGTTTGGTTGATTGGCTCCTTTGCATGGCTTTCCACGTTTTGATATAAGAGATTGTAAAAAAATTAAATCGTTGTTTCTAAACTGAAGATCAAAGCGCTGATGTTTTTATTGTATACTGCAAATTTAGCGAAAGCATTGAGTACTTTATCTTCTTGTTACTTAGGTTAAAGCATGCATGCATGCGATGATACTACTATAGTTAGTCCTTAAATTGAAGGGTGACCTGTCATGGGCGAAATATTGGGTCATGAGTCATTTCAGCCTTTCATTATTAGTTATATATAAAGGGTTGTGATTTTCTTTCTCTTTCAACCCTAATCCTCCCCCTCTCCTTCCAACTTGAAATCTTATGCCGCCGCCACCATTATCAACGAGGCCCTTCTCTACAGTCGCAACCAGCACACCATCCGCCGCCACCATCTCTCGAAGTGCTATCACCGCCACACTAACATCAGGGGGCAGGGGGGTCAAACACAAAACATCAGGGGGCAGGGGTTCGCTGTACCATGGCCACTAGCTCCGCCGAAGTGGAAGAAGAAGATGAGAAAGAGTAGTACGTATGGTGGGGCTAGAAATTTAAGCAACTGAATAGTATTAGCAAATGTTATAATCACATTAAATTATTTACCTGTGGTGCTTGGCTCCTTCGATTTGCTTCTGGCCGTACTTCCTCCACTGGTAGCCGTCGAAATCCGGCACCGTCGTGACGAGCGTCGTCGTCGTTGCCCCCTGCTTCTTCCTCCTGCAACGAGTAGTAGCCTTCGTCGCAGTCGCAGCACCGCCGTGTTGTCCTTGCCCCTCCTCGTGCCGTTCATCCTCCCGGACTCTCTTGCGACCCCCGCGCCGTTTGCCTCCGCCGCACGACGCCGCTGTCTTCACCTGCGAGCTGCCTTGCTCGCAATACAAGTCAGCCGCAAGACCAGAAGACGAGGACGCGCCGCTCCGAGACGGCGACGTGGACGGGAACAGCAGCTCGTGCAGCTGCGCCACCAGCTCCCTCTCCCGGCGCTGCAGCTGCATCCCGCCGTCCGCCGCTGCCCAGCCGTGCTCAGCACCCGGGGCACAACCTCTGCTCCTCTGCATTTCAGTTCGGGTAGCTCGACGGTAGTACGTGTGGCACGCAGAGCGAGTGTGCGTATGACGCTGGCTAAGCTTGCTCAGATCAGACAAGCTAGACGTGGAAAGAAAAGGTGTTGGTTGCTCCGGTAGCTTCAGACTCTGGAAGTCGCGGAGGCTCCTTTATAGAGGATCTCTCGGTGCTCCGAACGTCAACAAAAGACGTGGGCCCACAGGCTTTACACACCCACGTGGCGGTCCTTCCGTGCTGATGGGGACGAGGAAGATGATCCAACCCCAGTGTGCGTGTGGGGACAATCCGAGCTAGAGTCGTGGCGGGGACGAAGGGGGCATATGCATGATAGGGCTAGCTCTTCTTGTCCCTTGTGTGCGTGATGCACGCGTGCCTACATACATACTACTCCGTCCGGAAACACGATATCGTTTTTTGGCGCGTAAACATTTAGGCAATTGAAGAAGAAAAATATGTTCAGTCGATTTCCTAGGAGAGAAGGCAATGTGGTGTGCACCTCTGATGCCGAGACAGAGCCTCGTCGAAGATGGGGACAACACGGGCAAGCTTGGACTGAAGGGGGGGGGGGGGCATTTTCCTTTTGATCGCCTCTCGGAGTAGACACGTGGATACCCGATCGGTCGGGGCATCATCGGCCGAGGGCTTGCTAGGACATCGCTTCAGGCGGGGATGCCGGACCGTCGTGGGTGGAGGAGAAGGGAGCCTTTTCATTTTGATCGTCGCTCGGATTATATAACGGTCGAGCTTGATACATGAACCATGCGGCCAAGCTCAAGGTTGTCTTCTCCGAGCGGAGGTCACACCGAAAAAGGCCCTTCTTCGAACCCGACAACAATGTCATCAACGAGGGTTTGGCAGGCCCTCATCAGTGATGAGATCGTGTGTTGTCGTTGGTGGAGGAGGAGAGGGAAGGGGAAGACATGAACAAGATCGGGAAGGAAGGAGGAAGGCCGGGAGGAGAAAGAAGAAGCGGCAATTGCATTTTAATTTAACGGCTAAAAAATCGACTTGCAATTTTTTCGAGCAACTGATATATATATGAGACCCTATTTTTTCTAATGTAAGTGTGGATATATAATTGAGGATATTCTTTGTAACTTGACGAAACACGCATGCATGCGGCCACGCATTTGCTTCAAGTTTGGTGAAATATTTTATGGACAAATATCACATGGAAACCACCATTATGTGGAAATCAATGAAAACCACGGGGAAAAGATGTTTTGAAGTTTTGAAAAAAAAATATCGAAACAATATGTGTTGTCAAGAGCTAATAAATACCAAAATCAGCTTTGAATAGTGTCGCGGTAATGGTACTATTCGTTGCTGATTTTTTTATAGCTCGCATCTCATAATGTGTGTTTCAACTTAAAATTTTGCACTGCAATAAGACATCACCCTATTAGCATCAGGTATTTTTTTTTTCAAGTTGTTCCCAAAGTTTCAAAAGTGGTTTCTACGAAGGATTTTTTTAATGTTCGTTTCTATCTGATGTTCTCCCCTATTTAATGTCATCAGTCCTTAATCGCTGCACTCGGTCCATGCATGTCATATTTTGGTAGAGTTGCATGCGGTACCAACCCCACCTCCCGTAGCTTTACAGTTTTTTTTTTAAATGAGGCAAATTTTTTGCCATTTTCATTGATTAAGAGAGAAGTTTAATAGGTTAAGGCCCATTGCCGAATTACAATGATCACTCTCGTGGCATTATGTTACTCAAGTGTCTCGCCCCTGCCATGCTCCAAAGCGACGTCTCCTCTTTAATCATAGCGACGATGACTTTAACCAGGACGGCAGTATTACGAAAGATCCGCGTATTTCTCTCATTCCTCAACTCCGAAGAGATAAGAAGCATCAAGGAAGCAAGTAGTCTTCGTGATTGGGTCTTCTTGATAGCATTGTGGCTCCACCACTCTTTAACGGATGTCGCGTCCCTCCATTCAGAAGGATGCCATGAAGACCCAGCCAATCTTTGATCATGCGCCAAACTCTCATAGTGTATCTGCATTGGAATAGAAGGTGGGCCGCCGACTCTTGAACCTGCTTACATAGGGGACAAAGGTTATAGTTTGGCCACCCACAACGCTAAAGCATATCCGTTGTCCAAATCCTATTGTTGATTGCCAACCAAGCGGAAAACTTGCATTTAGGAGGCGCCCAAATCCTATCTGCATTTAGAAGGTAGCTTTTCATTTCATCTTAAATGTTGAATTTATTGTATCTTTTGAACCAAAAGTTCAAATTGAATTTCATTTGCATGTTCGTATTCGTTGCAACGAGTACTTTCAAACAAGACCAATTTTGAATACATTTAGACACCTTTTTAAAAATTTACCAAGTCTCAAATATTAAAACTTCAGTCATAATATTAAGTTTTACAAAGTTTCATCAAGTTACCAAGTTTCATATGCTTTTAGGGATTTACGGATGAAGGCTTAGGGTTTAGATTTTAAGCTTTAGCCTTTGAAACTTGCTGAACTATACTCATTCTATCAAGTTTTAGTAGCTGAACTAGATAATGCTCACACCGCTACCGAGCTATATAATCCCTTGCGTATTTATTTTTTAAAAATTTTGCGGGGATTGCGTAAATATCCCTGCGTGATGCACATGGAGTTGTATCACGCAAGCCATTTTCATGTCGGAAACACCATGTGTACATTCACCAGCAGATAGGTACATATGAATGAATAAATTTATTTGCGGCCAGTTGAGGGAGAGCGACCCAAGTCCACACAGCGCAAAAGCAGCGTGTCAACGTCGAGCGAGCTACCTACTCGGATCACTCCGCTTCCCTCAAAAAAAAAAAAAAAACGTCGAGCGAGCTGAACACCACACCATACATCCGTCCTACTCGTTTCCTCTAATAAATTTTAACTTGCGGAAAAATTCCTCTAATTAGTTAGGGATCAATCCATATTACTGCACAGTTCACTCTGTCATCTCATGTAAGTAAGCGGTAGGATCTTCTGGGCTTCTGGTTGTAGTAATTCTCGACAGGTGCACTGACCGGACCAGCAGTAGGCAAGAATTCATTGACGCTCAAGTCTTGGGTCAACGTTGGGCATTAAGACTCACGTCCAGTTCGTCCAACTCCAATGAACCTGGGTACAAACCACTGTATCGATGGTACGGAGCAGGCCCAGACTGTTGGTCGGACAGGTCTAGACTTACGTCCACACGCCCTACGTCATGGTCCTGACGTAAGAGATGGAAGCACTGGTCCTCCCTCTTGCCAGCCGGTAGCAATCAACCATCGTGAATTAAGGTAGCCTCAAACGCTCTGAACGAATTCAAATTCAGTTATTATGGTGGAGGGAGACTGGAATGGGGTTGTGGTTTGCCAGGAGTTGTTCACGAAGAGAATCTTGGGTGTTTCTCAAATACCGAAATCTGATGGGTAGAAAAACGGTCGTTGGAAATATAGTCCAAGTCTGGGAGGTTGCTTGGACTGGTGACTCCATTTAGTGGAATGCAGCAAGTAATGGTGCGGATTTCTCCGTCAACCATATTGCTGCGAGAAACTGGTTGTTAGGCTTTAAAAGATACTACAGTACCTCAGTGGAGCTGTACAAAGGCACTGCGTTCAGTTGAGGGACACTGTTTGGTGGGTTGGCTTTGCAACGTTTAGTACACGCAACACAAGTATATATGGATTTATTCTGCTATCTTCACAGTCAGATCACTGTACAGGTAGTTGGCTGGCAATTGGACCTGATAGAATATTTAAACTTTACTTTGGAAAATCAAACTTCCCTTAACATATGCCATAGCCACAAAAGATGACCTAAGCTTAGCCATTGGTGCATTGAGAAGATTAAGAGGAGTCGCCGTGATTTACAGACTATGTGTAGGACGGACTTTCATTGGCATTTTGTGCCTGCTAGCGGAAAATCAGGAGGGTTGCTTCTTGGGGTGAATTAGATGTAGTTAGTGAAGATGAAGGGGATTATCATATTAAGATGACTGTCCAAGATATGAAAACTAGGTTCATTTGGGACATGGTTCTGGTTTATAGAGAATAAAGCAATATTTCTAGCTGAATTATCCAGAGCATTACATAAATGCATAAACCCTGTAC
>LR738713.1:369788856-369915151 GCA_902687465.1 Secale cereale | reverse complement strand
TTAATATAATCAGAAAAGCTTCTGATAAGAATAAGCCTGGAACCTGGACAGTGGAGCTTTGTCTTCAATGCCATTCTGGAACAAGCAGGCCTGAGAGAACTTAATCTCAATGGGAGAAAGAATACTTGGGGGAACAATTTGCCTAATCCTACTTTTGAAAAGTTAGACATAATTTTATGTTTTGTTGATTCGGAGGAACAATATCCACTGGCTGAGGTTACAACTTTAGTTAGAGAAAAATTTGATCATACTCCTCTCTTTATTGATACTGGAGATATACCAAAAACTGACCCCGTCTTTAGATTTGAAAATGCTTGATTTCTTATAGAAGGCTTGGATAAAATTGTGATAGACACTTGGACTGATCCTGGGATAAAAGGTACCAGTATTGAAAGATGGCAACAAAAAATGAGAATATTGAGATCCAGACTGAAACGGTGGAACAGGAATATCAATGCCTAGTATAGGGAATTGAAAAAACATATATTAGGGCAATTGGATGCAATTGATAAAAAATGTGAGATTTTTGGCCTTAGTGCTGCTGATAGACCGGAGCAAGTGGATTTAAGAACACAAGTAGATAGACTATTACAGCAGGAAGAAGCTAAATGGAAACAAAGAGCAAAAGCTGATGGATTGTTGGAAGGGGGCAGTAACACTAAATTCTTCCATGCCAAGGAAAATGGGAGGAGAAGGATAGTTATGATTAGAAGATCGAATCAAGATGAGGGGGTGATTGAAGGAGAAAAATAATATTATGGAGTATATTACAAATTATTATAAAAATTTAGTTGGGCATCCAGAACAATTTGCCATTACCGTGTAGATAGACGATGCTAGAAAAACTGAAACAAGTGTTGGGGAAGACTTGTGTGTTGACTTTAACATTGAAGAGATTAAGGTGGTTGTTTTGGTATGGCTCACAATAAATCACCATGTCATGATGGGTTTACTGCTGAATTCTACCAGCATTTCTGGGACGTGGTGAAAGATGATATTAAATAATTGTTTGGTGATTTTCACAAAGGATAGCTTGATATCGCCAGGTCTAACTATGGTATTGTCACTTTGGTTCCAAAAACTAAAGAAGCTAACCAAATACAAAAGTTCTGGCATATTAGCTTACCTAATGTAATTTTTAAGATATTCACAGAAGTTTTTATGAATAGATTGAATGGGATTGTTTGAGATGTTATTTCTCCAATACAGGCTGCTTTATTAAGGGTAGGTATATAATGGAAGGGGTTTTAATTCTCCATGAAGCTTTAAATAGTATAAAAAGGAAGAAGCGGAATGCTCTGATGTTTAAAGTTGATTTCGAAAACACATATGATAATGTAAAGTGGCCATTTGTGTTACAAATGCTGGAAATGAAAAGGATTTCCAGATAAATGGAATGATTGAACTATGCATACTATCAGAGGGGTAAGGTGTGTGTGAAGGATAATGATAACTTGGGGCAATATTTTTCCCACACACAAGGGATTAAGGCAAGGGGGGGGGGGTCTATATCTCCTTTAATTCGACATGGCAGTTGATGCTCTTGCCATTTTGGTGGACAAAACTTAAAAAATTGGATTAGTTAGAGGGGTGCTAGAGCAAAATGTAGAAGGGGGTAAACATGCTTGAATATGCAGATGACACAATTTTTTTGTTGCATGGTAGCCTTGACTCATAATTTGAAATTTATATTATGTCTTTTTCAACAAATGTCTGGCTAGAAAATACATTTTCATAAGAGTGAGTTGTTCTTGTTTGGGGAAGCTGCTAACAAAGCAGCTGAGTATGCCCAGATTTTTACATGCCCCACCGACAGTTTTCCTATGAAATATTTAGGACTGGCCATTGATAAGAAACAGATTAAGAATAGTAGTTGGGGTCCCCTGAGACTAGAATGGAGAAGAAATGTGGTAATCGTCAAGGGAGATTGCTTGCTAGTGTTGGTAGGGTTATCCTGTTACAATCTTCTCTCACTGGGATACCTTACTATATGATGCCCTTCTATGGTTTTCCTGTTCGGGTTAAGAAGGGTATGGATTACTTTAGGGCAGGATTGTTTGTAACATCCCTAAATTCTAAATTTTGGAATGTTATATTAAATAGATAGTTTTGATTGCTTGTGTGATGTGATGTGTGAAATTGAGTGAAATTTGAAACTTCTGAAAGTTAGATGAGAGGGAATGAAATGACTTTCCCAAACTTTCACTTTGCATTTATGATCTCCATGAATTGAAATTCATTTCAACACAAACCCCTAGAGTGAAGATGATATGACTTCTTCCATTTAAATAAATGAAAAGGGTTTTGAAAAGATTTGAATTCCATTTTGGAAAATATTTCAAATTCAGAAACTTTATGCAACTCACTGATTTTCCTCAGAGAAGATAAAATGACTTCTTCAAATTATAAGAAATATGAGTTGGCAGTTCTTTTGAAATATTCTGAAACTCATTTTCAAAATTTGAGTTATTTGGTTTTATTCAAATTATTTTTCTCCAAAAAAAATATATTGAAAATAGGGTAAAATGATTCCTTACAGCAGAAAATTGGAGAGAAATAAATTTGAAGTCATTTTGGCATTTTAAAATGATTTTTATTGGATTTTATTGCAACAGTAGCACTGTTTGATTTATTTAAATTTATGTGGATTTTATTTGATGCTAGAAAAATATTCATGTTGTAGAAAATATTTTTCTAAAAAATTTGATATATTATATGCCTATATAATATTTTTATTTCTTTTTGTTTTATTCCTTTTTGTTTGTCTGTTAGAAAAACTCTTCTGGATCGGGCCGGCCCAGCTAGCCAGGCCGCGGCCCAGTCGCCGCCACCGCCCTCGTCTTCCTCGTGAGCGGGAGTCCGCCTGCATCACGCCGGCCGCCGCCGTGGCCACCCCGGCCACCTCCTGCCCCCTCCTCCAAGTTGCTCCACCCCTCCTCCTATATAACCCGAGGGCCCCACCCTGTTTCTCTCCTCCCTCTCTCCCTCCTCGCATCGCCGCCGCCACTGCCTTGCCGCACCGCCGCCGCCGCGCCTTGCTCCTTGCTGTTGTCGCGCCTCGCCGTTGGCCCACGTTGCCGCCGCACCACTCCGCGCCGCCACCCGCGCCGCGAGCCGCCGCTGCTCCGCCTCGCCGGAATCCGCACAGGAGTTCGCCGCCGGCCGGATCCGTGCCCGATTCGCCCCGGTCCGCTCGAACCGCTTCGCCGACCCAAGCCGCTGCCGAACATAACCGCAAACTGCCCCGGTTTTCTTTTAGTTCGGTTTTATTTTTTTATCAGTTTTTTTAGTTATTTAGAGGACGTTGTGATGGCCTGGCTTATTAGGGATGATAGACTACTCATATCAATAAGGAATTCCTTCTTTTCTGGAAGCCCATTCGGACAGAACTCCAAAGTTAAGCGTGCTCAGCTTGGAGTAGTGTCAGGATGGGTGACCAACCGGGAAGTTGGTCCTGGGTGCGCACGAGTGAGGACAAAGTGCGCAGAAAAGACTAGTATTGATATGTGGGGCCAGTCTAGATCCCGTCAGGAGTAACGACCACCGGCGGGTGTGTCCGGGGCGTTACAGACGTTCATTAGTTTAGGTTCTGTAGCGATCGTTCGTTCGGTAGGATTTTTCTTTTTCTTTTTAATTTCGGCCAAGGACTTAGATGTAAATAGTTTTCTTACAGTTTAGTCCCTACTTTTCAAACGATCACAACTTTTTACTCGTTAATCGAAATCCAACGAAACCAACCCCCACTTCTTTGTTATGATCCCCTCTATCCAGTAAAACAACTTAAGCATATTTTTGAAAGTTTTAAATTTTGAATTCAACTAGATTAGTTTCAAACTTCTTTTTGTCACAACTTGAGTTTCGTAACTCCGTTTGAGTTGATTCTTTTTGCAAATCAAAGCTCTTGACCTACACTTTCTGATAAGGCCAAATTCACTTAATTTTGGTACTGTTAGAAATTGTTTTCTGTTCAAAGAACTATTTGCTTGTTTTCGAAGTTTTTCGATATCTTCTCTTCGATTCTTCTGAGTGATTGCTTATGTGTTGTAACTATTGCTTGCTTACGATAGATTGATCGGAGTGTGACGAGTAGATTTATCACGAGTTATGAGTGCGAAGAATCTTCATCAGCAGTACAACGCAAGTTCACACTTTGATCATACTTTCCAATACCTAGTTTTTATTGCATTAGTTATATCCTCAAACGCTTGCATGAGTTGGACTGGTTACATGTGATATTGCGGAGTAGTTCATGAGGTAGGAACCCATTGACTTGAGATCAACCCAGGGAATATACGCTTTGTTACTTATTTCTTAGCCATGCTCGTAGACATGGACTGGTATGTGTGATTCATGGAAGTTGCAAGAGTAATATTTAACTAAGGGAAACTTAAGGTGGAAACTTTAATACACATCTGGCCGGATTGGTTGGGGCACCCTGAAGCATCCAGTGGTTTGCCCGGGCACCTGGAGGGTCCAGTGTTGTCCTAGGGAATCCCGAAGGACCTGTGTGATCACCCTATTGGAATGCCACCCAGGCTCAAAGGGATCATATGATATTTTCATGCCTAGAAACTTCCGTGTGCAGCCACAAGCCATTATGGGCTCTGGCATTGTTGAGTATCTTGTGTGACCTATTTTTGTGGTAGACTAGCAGATGTAGCGGATGTAGGTGGTACGGTCAACCCAGGGTTAAGAGTTAATGCTTCTAAAAGACTGTGTCTCGGTCATCCATTTCTCAAACACCACACAGTGCGAGAAATCAAACGGGGGAGATCGAGTCTTGTGGGGAAAAGTTCACAAACCTCTGTAGAGTGTACAAACTATTCATGAGTAGCTGTATTCCCGGTTATGGACATCTTTGAGTATCTAGAAGTGGATTATTTTATTGATCTCATCACTTGATCTAATAAAACTGTTGGGTTATTAATTTTGGTAACTTGGGGATTTGAGATGGAGGAACCATTCTCAATATTGCTTAATTCATCTGAGTAGTAAAAATAAAATTTATTCCTTTGTGGTAGGGAAAAATCAGTGATACGTCCATTTTGCATCATGCTTATAAGTTGATATTTATTGCATTATGGGCTGTTCATACATGGTTTGTCACAATACTTATGCCTTTTCTCTCTTATTTTGCAGGGTTTACATGAAGAGGGAGAATGCCGGCAGCTGGAATTCTGGGCTGGAAAAGGAGCAAACTCTATTCTGTACAACTCTAAAAGCCCTGAAACTCCACAGAACATCGTTTCGGAAAATATAAAAATATCTGGCGAAAGAAACCCACGAGAGGGGCCACTGCTGGCCTCGAGGGTGGGGGCGCGCCCCTCTTCCCAGGGTGCGCACCCTGCCTCGAGGGCCAGCCGGCAGGCCCCCGGGGCCCATCTTCTCCTATATGAAGAGTTTTTACCTGGAAAAAATCACAAGGAGGCTTTCGGGACCAGACGCTGCCGTCTCGAGGCGGAACCGAGGCGGAAACCAATCTAGGGCTCCGGCAGAGCTGTTCTGCCGGGGATACTTCCCTCCGGGAGGAGGAAATCATCACCGCCGTCATCACCAACAACTCTTCCATCTTGGGGAGGGCTATCTTCATCAACATCTTCACCAGCACCATCTCCTCTCAAACCCTAGTTCATCTGTTGTATCCAATCTTTGTACCCAAACCTCAGATTAGTACCTGTGGGTTGCAAGTAGTGTTGATTACTCCTTGTAGTTGATGCTAGTTGGTTTATTTGATGGAAGATCATATGTTCAGATCCATTATGCATATTAATACCCCTATGATCATGAACAATATTATGTCTTGTAAGTAGTTACTTTTGTTCCTGAGGACATGGGAGAAGTCTTGCTATTAGTAGTTATGTGAATTTGGTCTTCGTTCGATATTTTGATGAGATGTATGTTGTCTCTCCTCTAGTGGTGTCATGTGAACGTCGACTACATGACACTTCACCATTATTTGGGCCTAGAGGAAGGCATTGGGAAGTAATAAGTAGATGATGGGTTGCTAGAGTGACAGAAGCTTAAACCCTAGTTTATGCGTTGCTTCGTAAGGGGCTGATTTGGATCCATATGTTTCAGGCTATGGTTAGGTTTACCTTAATACTTCTTTTGTAGTTGCGGATGCTTGCATTAGAGGTTAATCATAAGTGGGAAGCTTGTCCAAGTAAGGGCAGCACCCAAGCACCGGTCCACCCACATACCAAATTATCAAAGTACCGAACATGAATCAAATGATCGTGATGAAAACTAGCTCGACGATAATTCCCATATGTCCTCGGGAGCGCTTTACCTTGCATTAGAGTTTGTCCAGGCTTGTCCTTTGCTACACAAAGGATTGGGCCACCTTGTTGCACCTTATTTACTTTTACCTTTTGTCACTTGCTACCAATTACCTTATTACAAACTATCTGTTACCAATAATTTCTGTGCTTGCAGAAAATACCTTACTGAAAACTGTATATCATTTCCTTCTGCTCCTCGTTGGGTTCGACACTCTTACTTATCAAAAGGACTACGATAGATCCCCTACACTTGTGGGTCATCAAGACTCTTTTTTGGCGCCGTTGCCGGGGAGTGAAGCGCCTTTGGTAAGGAAAAATTTATATAGTGTGCTGAAATTTATTGTCACTTGTTACTATGGCTCAAATCCTTTGAGGGGCTTGTTCGGGGTATCTTCACCCCGACCAGAAGAGCAAAGAGTTGCTCCTCAACCTACTGCACCTATTGAAAATGTTTGCTTTGAAATTCCTTCGGGTATGATTGAGAAACTGCTTGAAAATCCATTTACAGGAGACGGAACACTGCATACCGATTTACATCTAATCTATGTGGATGAAGTTTGTGGATTGTTTAAGCTTGCAGGTATGCCCGAGGATGTTATCAAGAAGAAGGTCTTCCCTTTATCTTTGAAGGGAGATGCATTGACATGGTTTAGGCTATGCGATGATATGGAGTCATGGAACTATAATCGTCTGAAGTTGGAATTTCATCCGAAGTTCTACCCTATGCACCAGGTTCATCGTGATCGTAATTATATTTATAATTTCTGGCCTAGCGAAGGAGAAAGCATCGCTTAAGCTTGGGGGAGGCTTAAGTCAATGTTATATTCATGCCCCAATCATGAGCTCTCAAGAGAAATGATCATTCAAAAATTTTATGCTCGGCTTTCTTATAATAATCGCTCCATGCTCGATACTTCTTGTTCTGGCTCTTATATGATGAAGACTATTGACTTCAAATGAGATTTATTGGAAATAATTAAACGCAACTCCGAAGATTGGGATCTCGACGAAGGTAAGGAGTCAGGTATGACCCCTAAGTTTGATTGTGTTAAAGCTTTTATGGATACCGATGTTTTCCGTGAGTTTAGCACTAAATATGGACTTGACTATGAGATAGTAGCTTCTTTCTGTGAATCCTTTGCTAATCATGTTGATCTCCCCAAGGAGAAGTGTTTTAAGGGCATCTCCAGCCACGCCCCCAACAGGCCCCCCAAGGCCACTTTTTAGGCGCCGGCGCCGAAAAATGGCCCAGTCACGCCCCCAGGGCTCCGAAAATCGCCGGATTGGGCCGAAACTGGCGCCGGCGGACCCAACCCGAACCCGGGGCACTGGGGGTCATCTGGGGGCGCCGGGCGAGGCATTTTTTGGCGCGAACAGGATGGGCCCGCCCTGTCAGCGACGTGATGCGTCATCGTCCTCATCGCCTCGGTTCCCGCGAGAATCAATGCCAAAGCTGCCGCAGTGCCGAGCCGTCGCCTGCCATTGATGCCGCCCCAGCGACCCGTCGCGTCGCCCGGCACCACGGGCGACCGCCACGCGTCGCCTGGCATGCGCCTCTCGCCGCGCGAGCTCCGGCTATAAAAGCATCCTACCTCGCCGGTCAACGCTCACACCACAGCCACATCGCCAACCGCACTCTCATCACTGCCACTCCGCTCCTCAGTGCCATTCCGCCCCTCCGGCCGCTGGCTGCTTCGTCGCCGGCCTGCCTGCTTCGTCGCCGACATGCGGTGCGCCCCCATGCCGCCTCGCCACCGGGGAGGTGCGGGCTACCGCGGTGTCCGGGTTCGTCCGTCCGGCACCTACTCCGCCGAGATTGTGTGGGGCGGCGTGCGCCTCCGCCTCGGAACAACCTTCGACACGGCTCAAGAGGGCGCCCGCACGTACGACGCTGCGGCGTGGCGCCTCCGGCGTTCCCGTTGGGACATGAACTTCACGGACGTGCCGACTCTGGAGCGGGCACAGGAGCTGGCGCCTCCCCCGCGGCTTAGAACCGACGAAGATCGCCGGAAGAACCATAGGCGGGCGCACCGTCTCCACTTGGCCGAGATGGATGAGGAAGCCATGGCGACGTGGCACCAAAACTTCCCGCAAGACTTTATCGACGAGCACCGGTTCTTGGACGAGAGGAGAGCGGAGAGGAAGAAGAGGAGGAAGGAGCGAGCGGCTTATCGCGAGGACAAGCGAGCTCGGAGGGCAGTCACTAAGTCCAACGTCGAGCAAGGAGATGCGTCCTCCTGGGACTTCACCGACAAGCGGTTCCTTGACGCCTACGCTGAGACGTCGGAGGAGGACATCACCGAGGAAGAGTCCGAGTCGGAAAATGACTAGTAGTAGGTCGTAGGAGAAGACTATGTGAACTATCTATCTATCGTATGAAATGTCTATCTATCTATATATGTGATCTATCTATCTATGTTACGTCGAGCCTGGGCCGTTTTGCGCCGGAAATGGGCTGAAAAGCGCCGAAAATGGGCTGAAAAGCGCCGAAAATGGGCCGATATCGGCGCTTGAGGCCGACCTGGGGGGCCGGCGACTGGGAACGAACTGGCACCCAAGCCGAAACTAGCGCCGGCTCGCCCCCAGACGGCGGATTTCGGCGCGTCCTGGGGGGCCGAATGGCTGGAGATGCCCTAAATACCATCCCCCTATTGAAGTAAAAGTAGTTGAACCTATTAAAGTTGAAGAAAAGAGTATCACTTATAATGTTGATCATGTTATACCTACCGCTTATATTGAGAAACCACATTTCCCTGTTAGGATAAAGGATCATGCTCAAGCTTCAACTGTAGTTCGTAAGAGTAATACTAGAACACCTACACCCTCTGAGCAAATTAAAGTTGAACCTAGTGTTGCTATGGTTAAAGATCTCTTGGTAGAAGATTTAGATGGACATCATGTTATTTACCTCCAAGAAGAGTCTGCTAGAATAGCCAAACCCAATGTTAGGAATAAACATAAACCTGTTGTAGGCTTGCCTGTCATCTCCGTTAAGATAGGAGATCATTGCTATCATGGTTTATGTGACGTAGGTGCTGGTGCGAGTATTATCCCTCTTGATTTGTATACCGAAATTATGCATGATATTGCGCCTGTTGAGTTAGAAGGGATTGATGTTACTATTAAGCTTGCTAATAGAGATACTACTTCACCAGTTGGGATTGTTAGAGATATTGAAGTCTTGTGTGGGAAGGTTAAATACCCTGCTGATTTTCTTGTTCTTAGTTCCCCACAAGATGCTTTCTGTCCCATTATATTTGGCAAACCCTTCTTGAATACTGTTAATGCCAAGATAGACTACATGAAAGATATTGTCGCTGTCGGATTAGGGGATATGTCTCATGATTTTAACTTTGCTAAATTCCGTAGACAACCCCTTGAAAAGACACCACCTAGTAAAGATGAAATTATTGGTCTTGCTTCTATTGCCGTGCCACCTAATGACCCTTTAGAACAATACTTGCTAGACCATGAAAATGATATGCATATGAATGAGAGAAGGGAGATATATGAAATATTCCTTACACAGGGACCCGTATTGAAAAACAACTTGCCTGTTGAAATCCTAGGGGATCCTTCTCCACCCAAGGGTGATCCCGTGTTTGAACTTAAACCTTTACCTGATAATCTTAAGTATGTTTATCTTGATGAAAAGAAGATATATCATGTTATTATTAGTGCTAACCTTTTAGAGCAGGAAGAAGAAAGGTTATTGAAAACTCTGAAGAAGCACCGAGCTGATATTCGATATACTCTGGATGATCTTAAGGGCATTAGTCCCACTATATGCCAACACAAGATAAAATTGGAAGAAAATGCTAAACCAGTTATTGATCATCAACGACGGTTAAATCGTAAGATGAAAGAAGTGGTGAGGAAGGAAATACTAAAGGTCCTAGAAGCAGGTATTATCTATCTAGTTGCTGATAGTCAGTGGGTAAGTCATGTCCATTGCGTTCCTAAGAATGGAGGTATGACTGTTGTCCCTAATGATAAGGATGAATTGATCCCGCAAAGAATAGTTACAAGTTATAGGATGGTAATTGGATTCCGTAAGTTAAATAAAGCTACTAAGAAAGATCATTACCCCTTGCCATTTATTGATCCAATGCTAGAAAGGTTATCCAAACATACTCATTTCTGCTTTCTAGATGGTTATTCCGGTTTCTCTCAAATACATATGTCAAAAGGGGATCAAGAAAATACCACTTTTACTTGTCCTTTCGGTACCTTTGCTTATAGACATATGCCTTTTGGTTTATGTAATGCACCTGCTACCTTCCAAAGATGCATGATGGCTATATTCTCTGATTTTTGTGAAAAGATTGTTGAGGTGTTCATGGATGATTTCTTTGTTTACAGAACTTCTTTTTATGATTGCTTAAGCAACCTTGATCGAGTTTTGCAGAGATGTGAAGACACTAACCTTGTCTTGAATTGGGAGAAGTGCCACTTTATGGTTAATGAAGGCATTGTCTTGGGACATAAAATTTCTGAAAGAGGTATTGAAGTTGACAAAGCTAAAGTTGATGCCATTGAAAAGATGCCATGCACTAAGGATATCAAAGGTATACGAAGTTTCCTTGGCCATGCCGGGTTTTATAGGAGGTTCATTAAGGACTTCTCCAAAATCTCCAGGCCTCTGACTAATCTCTTACAAAAAGATATTCCCTTTGTCTTTGATGATGATTGTCTAGAAGCATTTGAAATACTTAAGAAAGCATTGATCTCTGCACCTATTGTCCAGCCTCTTGACTGGAATTTACCCTTTGAGATTATGTGCGATGCTAGTGATTATGCTGTAGGAGCTGTTCTAGGGAAAAGAGTTGATAAGAAATTGAATGTTATCCAGTATGCTAGCAAAACTCTAGATAGTGCCCAAAGAAACTATGCTACCACTGAGAAAGAATTTTTAGCAGTTGTATTTGCTTGTGATAAGTTTAGACCCTATATCGTTGATTCTAAAGTAACTATTCACACTAATCATGCTGTTATCAAATACCTTATGGAAAAGAAAGATGCTAAACCTAGACTTATTAGATGGGTTCTCTTGCTGCAAGAATTTGACTTGCATATTATTGATAGAAAGGGAGTTGAGAACCCCATAGCAGATAACTTGTCTAGGTTACAGAATATACTTGATGACCCACAGCCTATTGATGATAGCTTTCCTAATGAACAACTAGCTGTCATAAATACTTCTCGTACTGCTCCATGGTATGCTGATTATGCTAATTATATTGTTGCTAAGTTTATACCTCCTAGCTTCACATAGCAGAAAAAGAAAAAGTTCTTCTATGATTTGAGGCATTACTTTTGGGATGACCCACATCTTTATAAAGAAGGAGTAGATGGTATTATTAGACGTTGTGTACCTGAGCATGAATAGGAACAGATCCTACGCAAGTGCCACTCCGAAGCTTATGGAGGACACCATGCGGGAGACAGAACTACACACAAGGTATTGCAATCCGGTTTTTATTGGCCTACTCTCTTCAAGGATGCCCGTAAGTTTGTCTTATCATGTGATAAACTCTCTTCAAGGACGTCAAGAAATGCCTATGAATTATTCACTTGTTATTGAACCATTTGATGTTTGGGGCTTTGATTATATGGGACCTTTTCCTGCCTCTAATGGGTACACACATATTCTAGTTGATGTTGATTACGTTACTAAGTGGGTAGAAGCTATTCCAACTAGTAGTGCTGATCATAACACCTCTATTAAGATGCTTAAAGAAGTTATATTTCCAAGGTTTGGAGTCCCTAGATATCTAATGACTGATGGTGGTTCACACTTTATTCATGGTGCTTTCCGTAAGATGCTTGCTAAGTATGATGTCAACCATAGAATTGCATCACCTTATCACCCACAGATTAGTGGTCAAGTAGAACTAAGTAATAGGGAGTTGAAATTAATCTTGCAAAAGACAGTTAATAGGTCTAGAAAGAATTTGTCCAAGAAACTAGATGATGCATTATGGGCCTATAGAACTGCATACAAAAACCCTATGGGTATGTCTCCATATAAGATGGTATATGGAAAAGCTTGTCACTTACCTCTTGAGCTAGAACATAAGGCATATTGGGCTATCAAAGAGCTCAATTATGATTTCAAACTTGCCGGTGAAAAGAGGTTATTTGACATTAACTGTCTCGATGAATGGAGAACCCAGGCCTATGAGAATGCCAAGCTGTTTAAAGAAAAAGTTAAAAGATGGCATGACAAAAGGATACAAAAGCGTGAGTTTAACGTAGGTGATTATGTCTTGCTATTCAACTCTCATTTAAGATTTTTTGCAGGGAAACTTCTCTCCAAATGGGAAGGACCTTACATTATCGAGGAGGTCTATCCTTCCGGTGCCATAAAAATCAACAACTTCGAAGGCACAAATCCGAAGGTGGTGAACGGTCAAAGAATCAAACATTATATATCTGGTAATCCTATAAATGTTGAAACCAATATTATTGAAACCGTAACCCCGGAGGAATACATAAGGAACACATTCCAGAACGATTCAGCCTCTGAAAAGGAAGAGGTATGTGATACGGTAAGTAAACCGACTCCAAAACAGTTCTAAAGGTAATTTTTTCCCGTTTTGGAATATTTAGAAAAATAGAAAAATAAACCGCAGTCCCGAAGAGACACGGGGCACCCTCGAGGGTGGAGGGCGCGCCCCCCTTCCCAGGGCGCGCCCCCTCCCTCGAGGGCACCCCGTGTGTCCCCTGGACTCCGTTTTCTTCAGGGTTACTCCTTTTGTTTGGGAAAATTTTATTATATATACTCCCAAAGGTTTTGACCTCTGTATCACGCAGAAATCCTCTGTTTTCGTTTCGAGCTGCTGTTTTTGACAGATCTAGATCATCATGGCGTCCTCCAACACCCCCAAGGACAAGTTCTTCGAGAAGGTCATCAACTCCTACCTTGCGGAGGTGCTGCACCACCCCAAAACCATGGAGTTGCATGAGGGGGTGCTGCACATCCGTGATGTTGAGGGGCCGAGAAGGACCGGAAGCGTGGAGACAAGACTCGAAGTAATGGAGCAACAAGTTTTCAAGTGCCAAGGTATGGTGGAACGAGTACTTGACGCCAACCACATGATGATCTCGGAGCTTGCCAACAACCTCAAGATGGAGTCAAGGATCTTCGGGGAAGACATCTCCAATTTTCAAGAGAAGATCGATCACCTCCAAGCCCAGATCTATGACCTGTAGAACCAAAACTGTGAGTATGAATACAGATTCAAGAACATGGGTTTGTTTGCAGATTTGAGTATCCCGGAGACTCGATCATCCTTCTACGATGGTGAGCCCATGCCTTGGAAGATGAACAACAAGCCTACATCAGCAGCAACTCCATCATCACCAACCCCAAAGGAGACATAATCATATGGGTATGGGCACTCCCCTTGGCAACTGCCAAGCTTGGGGGAGTGACCCCGGTATCGTATCACCATCACTCCTATATTTACTGTTTTACTTAGTTCGATCCTTTTGGTAGTATCTTGATTTATTAGAATAAAGTTAGCATGATCCAGTCGTGAGCTTTTGCTTGGTGAGCTTTATCCTTTGTAATCGAGTCCGTGAGCTATATAATAAAGATTAGTGTTGAGTCAAGGGCTTGATTTCCTCACTTGGGTCATGATGATAAAAAAAAGGAAAACAAAAAGAGTATCAAAGAAATATCGATCTTATGTGAAGTAATGACTTCACATATAAAAGTATGATAAATAAAAGTTGTTGGGAGGTGACAAACATAGTTTTGGTCATTGTTGCAATTAATAGGAAGTAATAAAATAAGAGAGGCTTCACATACAAATATACTATCTTGGACATCTTTTATGATTGTGAGCACTCATTAAAAGTATGCCATGCTAAAGAGTTGATGTTGGACAAGGAAGACAACATAATGGGTTATGTCTTCTTATATCCGAAATAAAGTATACTGTCATGGATCTTCCAACATGTTGAGCTTGCCTTTCTCCCACATGCTAGCCAAAACTCCTCCACTAAGTAGAGATACTACTTGTGCTTCCATATATCCTTAAACCCAGTTTTGCCATGAGAGTCCACCATACCTACCTATGGATTGAGAAAAATCCTTCCAAGTAAGTTGTCATGTTGCGAACTCGTTAAAATATGTATGATTTATTAGTGTGGGAAAAATTAGCTTTATACGATCTTGTGATATGGAAGTAATAAAAGCGACGGACTGCATAATAAAGGTCCTTATCACAAGTGGCAATATAAAGCAAAGTTCTTCTATGCTAAGACTTTGTGCATCCAACCATAAAAACACATGACAACCTCTGCTTCCCTCTGCGAAGGGCCTATCTATTATTCCTGTCTTATAAGTGTCAAGGTGAAATCCACCTTTCCTTTTTACATTTTATCCTTTGGTAAGCACATTGTGTTGGAAAGATCCTGACATATATACCCACTTGGATGTAAGTTTTCATGATCTATTACTGTTGACGTTACCCTTGAGGTAAAAGGTTGGGAGGCAACACTATAAGCCCCTATCTTTCTCTGTGTCTGATTAAACCTCCATAAACATAAGTATTGCGTGAGTGTGAGCAATTGTGAAAGACTATATGATAGTTGAGTATGTAGGCTTGCTGAAAAGCTCTTATATTGACTCTTTCCGATATTACGATAAATTGCAATTGCTTCAATGACCAAGATCAAAGTTTGTTAGTTTCCAATGAAGTTTGTGATTCATACTTGATATTGTGGATGAATTGTTACTTTAGCATAAGAATCATATGACTATATTTATTTAAGTTGCTGTTATGAGAATGATCATGATGCCCTCATGTCCGTATTCTGTTTTTATCGACACCTCTATCTCTAAACATGTGGACATATTTTTTGATATCGGCTTTCGCTTGAGGACAAGCGAGGTCTAAGCTTGGGGGAGTTGATACGTCCATTTTGCATCATGCTTATAAGTTGATATTTATTGCATTATGGGTTGTTCATACATGTTTTGTCACAATACTTATGCCTTTTCTCTCTTATTTTGCAAGGTTTACATGAAGAGGGAGAATGCCGACAGCTGGAATTCTGGGCTGGAAAAGGAGCAAACTCTGGAAACCTATTATGTACAACTCCAAAAGCCCTGAAACTCCAGAGAACATCGTTTCGGAAAATATAAAAAATATCTGGAGAAAGAAACCCACGAGAGGGGCCACTGGCTCGCCTCAAGGGCGGGGGGCGCGTCCCCTGCCTCGAGGGACAGCCGGTAGGCCCCCGGAGCCCATCTTCTCCTATATGACGTGTTTTGACCTAGAAAAAATCATAAGGAGGCTTTCTGGACCATACGCCGCCGTCTCGAGGCGGAACCGAGGCGGAAACCAATCTAGGGCTCCGATAGAGCTGTTCTGCCAGGGATACTTCCCTCCGGGAGGGGGAAATCGTCACGCCGTCATCACCAACAACTCTCCCATCTTGGGGAGGGCTATCTTCATCAACATCTTCACCAGCACCATCTCTTCTCAAACCCTAGTTCATCTCTTGTATCCAATCTTTGTACCCAAACCTCAGATTGGTACCTGTGGGTTGCTAGTAGTGTTGATTACTCCTTGTAGTTGATGCTAGTTGGTTTATTTGGTGGAAGATCATATGTTCAGATACATTATGCATATTAATACCCCTCTGATCATGAACAATATTATGTCTTGTGAGTAGTTACTTTTGTTCCTGGGGACATGGGAGAAGTCTTGCTATTAGTAGTCATGTGAATTTGGTCTTCGTTCGATATTTTGATGAGATGTATGTTGTCTCTCCTCTAGTGGTGTCATGTGAACGTCGACTACATGACACTTCACCATTATTTGGGCCTACAGGAAGGCATTGGGAAGTAATAAGTAGATGATGGGTTGCTAGAGTGACAGAAGCTTAAACCCTAGTTTATGCGTTGCTTCGTAAGGGGCTGATTTGGATCCATATGTTTCAGGCTATGGTTAGGTTTACCTTAATACTTCTTTTGTAGTTGCGGATGCTTGCATTAGAGGTTAATCATAAGTGGGAATCTTGTCCAAGTAAGGGCAGCACCCAAGCACCGGTCCACCCACATACCAAATTATCAAAGTACCGAACGCGAATTAGATGATCGTGATGAAAACTAGCTCGATGATAATTCCCATATGTCCTCGGGAGAGCTTTACCTTGCATAAGAGTTTGTCCAGGATTGTCCTTTGCTACACAAAGTATTGGGCCACCTTGTTGCACCTTATTTACTTTTACCTTTTGTCACTTGCTACCAATTACCTTATCACAAACTATCTGTTACCAATAATTTCAGTGCTTGCAGAAAATACCTTACTGAAAACTGCCTATCATTTCCTTCTTCTCCTCGTTGGGTTCAACACTCTTACTTATCAAAAGGACTACGATAGATCCCCTACACTTGTGGGTCATCAATCAGCTTTATGCAAAAACGACCCTACAGTTTCCACCGACCAAGTATGCATGTAGCTATAGGCATTGTTCTTCATTACTGCTACAATGTGAATTTGCTAGTACATTCAATGTACTGACCTGCATGGCTGCAACGTCTCATGTTGCAGGAATTGTTCGACGAGTAAGAGTTACGTTAGGGTTGCACTGTCTACACTCAACTTTGCCGTTGGTGTTGATGGAACCCCACAACCTTGTTGTTACTTCCGCTATTGGATTGAGGTAATAGTATTTACGTTACTTTATACATTTGATTTAACTCTGTTATAAATCCTCGAGTACTGTGTGTGTCAGCATGTCGATCAAGGGATGACACTTTAGCACAGAGACTTGATCCATTTGGGTCGGGTCGCTACAAGATGGTATCAGAGCACATGTTGATTGTAGGACGTGACCCTAGAAACTGGCCAGCCCATAGGAAAGGATTTCTCTAAAACTTTATTTTTCAAAAAGATTCTTTGGCTCTCTTCTTTTCCGAGCTTTGTCAAATCTTCCCTTTTACCTTAAATAGTTAGACAATACCCTTTTCCATTTTGACCACTTTGGAGTAAAGAGGATTTCACCATGCATTAGAAGTGTTGAAGTTACAACAGTTGATACTCCGAAAATTTGAAGAGTTGATGACTTGGAAGAGATATTGACCTTTAGATGACTAAACCCATGTTGTGTACTTACGTTAAATGCGACGATTGTGAGCCGTCATTTGTTTGAAGTTTTTCCGACGGCCATAAAATAAAACCGTCTTTTCAAAAAAACTATTGTTTTTATTGAGTGTACCTCTCCCACCTCCCGAATCTCATCCCAAAACCCTTGGACCCAATAGAGGATGAAAGAAGATAGACTTGTATTCTCTGGACTGATGACCCAGCCGGAGGTGGAGCTATGGATACAAAACATTGAGGATCACTTCAGGAAAAAATTGGTTGCAAGGAAGTATGAGGTTCAATACGCTCTTTAGTACTTCACAAAAAATGTTGCAGCATGGTGGAAGATGCATCAAGCCATACAAGGATGTAGTGGAGCAAAAAGTTGGGAGGAATTCAAGAAGACTCTGTTAAAGTCCCATCTCATCCAAAAGCGTGGTGATAACCTGAAGAAGAAGCCTTGTGCCTGCAGGATTTGTGGAGAAATAGGACACACCCAGGAGGAGCACAAGGATGAATGTCCTCATTGTGAAGAAAGTCACCTAGCTGAAGAATGCCCAACTAGGCAGATTACTTGTTTCTTGTGTGAAGGGACTACCCACTACCCTGCTCAGTGTCACATTTACCCCATAGTACAATGAACTATCCAGCAGAAGAAAGAAGCAATGAAAGAAGCCCTCGAGGATATTTCAAAGGACTCTGCGATGGAGGAAGATATTGACGACCCTGATGGAGAAGGCCTAAACAGATTTTACTCCCGTGCTTGCTATTCATGTGGAGAAGAAGGACATTTTTCGCAGCATTGCATGAAGGAAAGCCATGAGTATCTGGGAGACTTCCCGACAGAAGAGGTGGAGTTTGATCCACAAAAGATAGAAGAATTGATAGGAACGAAGAAGTCGAGGAAGAGAAAGAGCATGTGTCCCCAGAACAACCCAATTTCTGCGGAAAACAACCCGAGTCACATCACATGTTACAGGTGCAAGGATCTAGGTCATTATGCTAGCAACTGCCCAACCAGGAAGCGAAGAACCCAGTGAACCAGGATAGTCACCAAGAAGTCCCTAGATTTGTCTAATGTCATTAGTTTACGCTGCAAGGAAGTGGGGCATTTTTCCAGAAAAGGTTCAGACCAGAGGAAAGATTGAGCAGAGTAGTTGAGATCTGGATATTAGAATGAAGCATGTAGCTAAATGTGGAATACACTTTTATTACGATGTTGAGTTGAGTTATGGAATGAACATTGTAATAGTTCGTGAAGCAATAGAAGTTTATATTTTTGGAATCTAGGAAGGAAATGTTATGAGTTGTTGGTTGAGTGTGAGTGCCTCTCCTGCTATCTCACCTAGACTAAAACCTAGAACCCATGGACAAGCTGACCCCAAACCTTTCTCGAACAAACAACCACATTTCACCCAAGGAAATACATACATTATCCTGAGTACCCCTTCTATCTTATACCTACATATGACAACCCTTTACGAGTCCTTTCTCAAGGGCCCGAAGACGATCATGACCCTGACTAGCGATCAGGATTACCCAAAGATCCTAAAGGACATGATGAAGCATATTCACCTGGAAGGAGATGTAGTTTACAAGGGTTATCCCTTCAAGGAGAACGGGGTTGAACTTTGGTACGTGGAGGTACACCTCCACCGTGTGAAAAGAGTTTGCCCAAAGACTATGGGTCAATACTTTTTCATCTCCCGAGTGCCGCGAACAACATTCTTCGATTCTGTTTGTGAAGCTGCTATGGAGGCCATACGTCAGATTGGAGAAATACTTGAAGCAAGACTTCGTCACACTCAGGAACGCCTGAGTGGGGTGCATGCAGAGATGATGGAGATGAAGCACACGGCCACCATGATGAAGCGAAAGATCGATGATTTCAAGAATCACATGTGCACAATTCCAGTGGGACTAAAGCATCCACAGCTAGGACAAAGGAATAAAGATGGAAGGAATGCTTGACCCTATCGAACTATGTGGATGGCAGCATTTGTAGTGAAGCACCTTTGAAATTGAGTGTTGAATAGTGGTTCGAGATGTAATGAAAGATTTGATATGAGGAGAATATGAATTACGGATGAACCAGTGCATTTTGTTAGGGCGATACTTTACTGTGTGAACCCTGGACCCATAGAAAGGAAACTGTTGCCCCAAATAGTGGAGTTTGCACAAATAGGTTGGAGTTTAGTCTTGATATGATGCTTACCCTAAGGGTATGAAGGAAATAAGTATAATTGTATTTAAAGAGGGTGCAATGCTGGAGTGTGGATCAATAGTGACTCCAAGGATGAGTTAAGGATATACAAGTTCTGAAGTGGACCCTAAGCCGAGGACCTAAGGAGGCTACGCAATCACACGGGAACCACAAGACTTGTCAGAAGTAATATGTTTTTGCTATAGAGAAGCCGGGCACTTTACTAGATATTGTCCCAAGGAGAAGGAGACTTGTGCTAAATAGTTGACTTGAGACATGTAATGGGAGTGAAGTAGATCGTAGTAAGTTGAGAAGCAATACATCTAGCATCAGGGTATTGATTTTGGATTTTATGAGTTGTTACTATATAGGTGACGAGGGAAAACTTGATGCGTGGAATAAGATTTTGAAGAGAACTAGTGTTTTGCATTTTAAGGGTGGTAGTACCCAACACCGATACCCGAATACAAGAGCTAGTTACATCAGACTTTGGAATGCACCACTCAACGACGAGTCTGATAAATTACATCTTAGTTGGTACCAACAGAAGGAAGGGAAACCGTATAACTGGATGGATTTAAGAATGCTAGGAAACTGGATGTTGGAAGAATGACCAGTTGCAACCCGATGATGAGACCAAGTGTTACAAGTGATGAGATGTGCTGTAACCACGGGCCCCAGGACCTATCAAGAAGTAAGCACACTCTTGCTAAAGGAAAACCCCTGGTAGAAGTTACGCCTTTACCAACAGACAATCTTATAGGTGTTTACGCAAAACCCGAGGGTTGTGAAGAAACGATAGATGGTTGTTTGGCTTGCAGAATCAATGGATTGATCCGAACTTAGTTCGTTGACCAGATAAATTCTGCAATGCTTGTGAGGATGATCGAGTGTTAGAATATGAGATTCACTAAACCATATACAAGGTAATGATTTGGGTGCGGAATGGATTGATCACCATACCGACTTACTCTTGTTATTCGCCTCTGTTATACGGGATGGTAAATCTAAGTGACTTATGCTACCTCTTGAGCTTGCATTGTATTCCCTCGAAGAGGAAAGGGAGATGCAGCATAGTAGCGTAAGTATTTCCCTCCGTTTTTGAGAACCAAGGTATCAATCCAGTAGGAGACCACGCGCGAGTCCCTCGCACCTGCACAAACAAATAAGAACTTCGCAACCAATGCGATAAGGGGTTGTCAATCCCTTTACGGTCACTTACGAGAGTGAGATCTGATAGAGATGATAGTTTATATTTTTGGTTTAATAAAAAAACAAATAAAAGCGGTAAAAGTAAAGTAGATTTAGATTGATATGTTGAGAATAGACCCCGAGGCCATAGTTTTTTGTAGTGGCTTCTCTCATGATAGCGATATTCTATGGCGGGTAAACAAATCACTGTTGAACAATTGATAGAAAGCGAATAATTATGAGACTATCTAGGCATGATCATTGCATATAGGCATCACGTCTGAGACAAGTAGACCGACTCCTGCCTGCATCTACTACTATTACTCCACACATCGACCGCTATCCAGCATGCATCTAGTGTATTGAGTTCATACGAACAGAGTAACACTTTAAGCAAGATGACATGATGTAGAGGGATAAACTCAAGCAATATGATGTAAACCCCATCTTTTTATCCTCGATGGCAAAGATACAATATGTGCCTTGCTGCCCCTACTGCACTGGGAAAGGACATCGCAGGATTGAACCCAAAGCCAAACACTTCTCCCATTCCAAGAACTATAGATCTAGTAGGCCAAACCAAACCGATAATTCTAAGAGACTTGCAAGGATATTATGAGCACAAATAAAAATTTCAGAGAAGAACCAAATATCTTTCTTAGATAACCTTGATCATAAACTCACAATTCATCGGATCTCGACAAACACACCGCAAAAAGAGATTACATCAAATAGATCTCCTCGAAGACCGAGGAGAACTTTGTATTGAGATCCAGAGAGAGAGAAGAAGCCATCTAGATACTAGCTATGGACCCGAAGGTCTGTGGTAAACTACTCACAACTCATGGTGAGGGCGATGATGGTGATGATGAAGGCCTCCGTGATGGATCCCCCTCCGGTGGAGCTCTGGAACAGGCTCCAAGATGGGATCTCCACGGGAACAGAAGGTACGGCGGTGGAATTAGGGTTTTCTCTCTGTGTATGGAGTTTCTGGGGTACGTGGACTTATATAGGAAGAAGGAGGGCATCGGGGGCCACTTGAGGGGGCCTCGAGGCAGGTGGTGCACCCTGGGAAGGGGGGGGGGGCGCCCCCCACTCTCGAGGGCCACCTCTTTGTCCCCTGACTTGGTCCTCAAGCTCCGCGTGCGTGATTTTCTCCAAAAATATCTCTCGCGAAGGTTTCATTCCGTTTGGACTCCGTTTGACATTCCTTTTCTGTAAAACACTGAAATAGGCAAAAAACAACAATCTAGACTGGGCCTTTGGGTTAGTAGGTTAGTCCCAAAAATGATATAAAAGTGAATGATAAAGCCCATTAAACATCCAAGACTTCATAAATAATAGCATGGAACAATAAAAAATTATAGATACGTTGGAGACGTATCAAGCATCCCCAAGCTTAATTCCTGCTCGTCCTCGAGTAGGTAAATGATAAAGAAAGAATATTTGATGTGGAATGCTAACCAATATAGTTTTTCAAATGTAATTCTCTTAATTGTGGCATGAATGTTCAGATCTGCAAGATTCAAGATAAAAGTCTATATTGACATAAGAAATAACAATACTTCAAGCAATACTAACAAAGCAATCATGTCTTCTCAAAATACCATGGCTAAAGAAAGTTATCCCTACAAAATCATACAGTCTGGCTATGCTCCCACTTCATCACTCAAAATATTCATATCATGCATAACCCCAATTTCAGCCAAGCATTTGTTTTCATACTCTATCTTTTCAAACCTTTCAACTTTCACGCAATACATGAGTGTGAGCCATGGATATAGCACTATGGGTGGAATAGAGGTGGTTGTGGAGAAGACAAAAAGGAGGGAGATAGTCTCACATCGACTAGGCGTATCAATGGGCTATGGAGATGCCCATCAATAGATACCAATGTGAGTGAGTAGGGATTGCCATGCAACGGATGCACTAGAGCTAAATATGAATGAAAGCTAAAAAAACTAGTGGGCATGCATCCAACTTGCTTGCTCACGAAGACCTAGGGCATTTGAGGAAGCCCATCGTTGGAATATACAAGCCAAGTTATATAATGAAAATTCCCACTAGTATATGAAAGTGACTAAACATGAGACTCTCTACAATGAAGAACATGGTGCTACTTTGAAGCACAAGTGTGGAAAAAGATAGTAGCAATTGTCCCTTTTTGTTTTTCTCTTTTTTTTGGGCCTTTCTTTTTTTCTTTGGCCTTTTTTTTTCTTCTTTTTTGCGGAGGGGCTTTATAGATTCAGCCTTTCCTCCATGGGACAATGCTCTAATAATGATGATCATCACACTTTCATTACAACTCGATACTACAACAACAAATTATGACTCTATATGAATGCCTCCGGCGGTGTACCGGTATGTGCAATAAAACAAGAGTGACATGTATAAAAATTATGCATGGTGGCCTTGCCACAAATACGATGTCAACTACAAGATCATGCAAGGCAATATGACAATATGATGCGTGTCATATGAACGGAACGGTGAAAAGTTGCATGGCAATATATCTCGGAATGGCTATGGAAATGCCATGATAGGTAGGTATGGTGGCTGTTTTGAGGAACAATATGGTGGCTGTTTTGAGGAAGGATATATAGTGGGTTTATGGCACCGGCGAAAGTTGCGCGATACAAGAGAGGCTAGCAATGGTGGAAGGGTGAGAGTGCGTATAATCCATGGACTCAACATTAGTCATAAGAACTCATATACTTATTGCAAAAATCTCCGAGTCATCAAATCAAAGCAATCAACGCATGCTTCTAGGGGGAGGTTGGTAGGAGTTAACCATCGCGTGCCCCCGACCTCCACACAAAGGTTGGCCCTCTACAAATACCTCATGCTCTAACTTCGTCACATAGTGGTTCACCATACGTGCATGATACGGGAATCACTAACCTTAACACAAGTATTTCTCAATTTCATAATAACTCCACTAGCATGACTCTAATATCACTATCCTCATGTCTCAAAACAATTATCAAGCATCCAACATCTCATTCTATTCAATGCACTTGTTGTGAATTTTTTTACTACATTGACATTGGATGTTTATCATGTGAAGACTAGTTTCTTTAGCCTAAACACATTACCACGATGTTTTAATTGACTCTCAAATATATATAAGTGAAGCATGAGAGTTCAACAATTTCTACAAAATATTACTACCACCGTGCTCTAAAAGATATAAATGAAGCGCTAGAGCAAAAACTATTCAACTCAAAAGATATAGGTGAAGCACATAGAGTGTTCTAACAATTTCTAGGCCATATTTAACTCTCTCAAATAGGTGTTTCCATCAAGGATGATTGTGGAATACAAACAAGCAAAGACTCAAATTATACAAGACGCTCCAAGCAAAACACATAACATATTGCGAATAAAAATATAGCTCCAAGTATAATTACCGATGGATGAAGACGAACGAGGGGATGCCTTCACGGGACATCCCCAAGCTTAGGCTTTTGATTATCTTGAATTTACTTGGGTTCCATGGGCATACCCAAGCTTAGGCCTTTGCTACTCCTTGTTCCATAGTCCATCAAAGCAATACTCAAAACTTGAAAACTTCACAACACAAAACTTAGACAAAAATTCTCGTGAGCTCCGTTAGTATGAGAAAGCAAACCACTACTCAAAGTTACAGCAATGAATTCATTATTTGTTTATATTGGTGTTAAACCTACTGTAATCCAACTTCTCTATGGTTCATATCTTCTAATATTACTCATAGATGCATCGGAATAAGCAAACAACACACGAAAAACAGAATGTGTCAAAGACTGAACAGTCTGTAGTAATCTGCAGGATTCGCCTACTTCTGGAACTCCAAAAATTTAAACAAAATTGGTAAATTTGCGCAATTTGTCTACCAATCTGCAGCAAAAAGAATCAACTAAAAAGCACGCTCCAGTAAAATCCCACGACTACTCTAGCGAGCGCTAACGATTCTGTTTTTCACAGCAAGATCATATAAACTTCACACAAGTCTTCCCAAAGGTTCTACTTGGCACAAACACTAAACAAAACATGAAACCACATCTAATCAGAGGCAATATGCAATATTTATTCCCTAACAGCAACAAAAACAAAAAAACAAAAAATTGGGTTGCCTCCCAACAAGCGCTATCGTTTTACGCACCTAGCTAGGCACGATACAAGATAGATCTAGGTATTGCCATCTTTGGAAGGCAATCCATAAGTGGATCTCATGATAGATTCATATGGTAATTTGATTTTCTTTCTAGTAAAGTGTTCCATACCTTTCCTTAATGGAAATTGGAATATAATATTTCCTTCCTTCATATCAATAATTGCACCAATCGTTCTAAGGAAAGGTCTACCAAGAATAATAGGACATGAAGGATTGTAATCTATATCAAGAACAATGAAATCTACAGGCACATAATTCCTATTGACAACAATAAGAATATCATTAATTCTTCCCATAGGTTTCTTAATAGTGGAATCCGCAAGATGTAAATTTAAAGAACAATCATCAAGCTCATGGAACCCTAACAAATCACACAAAGTTTTTGGGATAGTGGAGACACTTGCACCCAAATCACACAAAGCATAGCATTCATGATCTTTTATTTTTATTTTTGTAGTAGGTTCCCACTCATCATAAATATTTCTAGGTATAGAAACTTCCAACTCAAGTTTTTCTTCATAAGATTGCATCAAAGCATCAACTATATGTTTAGTGAAAGCTTTATTTTGACTATAAGCATGCGGATAATTTAGAACGGATTGCAACAGGGAGATACAATCAATCAAAGAGCAATTATCATAATTGAATCCCTTGAAATCCAAAGTAGTGGGTTCATCACTATGCAAAGTTTTAATCTCTTCGTTCCCACTTTTAGCAATTTTAGCATCAAGATCTAAAAACTCCGAATCATTGGAACAACTTAAAGCAGAATCATCTCCAGTCCTATTCTCATCAAGATTAATACTAGAAAACAAGGATCTAATAGGAGACACATCAATAACTTTCAGATCTTCATCTTTATTTTCATGATAACTAGAAGAACGCAATTTAATATAATCTTCTCTTTTAGCACGCATTCTAGCGGTTCTTTCTTTGCATTCATCAATGGAAATTCTCATGGCTTTGAGAGACTCATTGATATCACGCTTAGGTGGGATAGATCTAAGTTTCAAAGAATCAACATCAAGAGTAATTCTATCCACACATCTAGCCAATTCATCAACCTTAAGCAATTTCTCCTCAAGCATAGCATTGAAATCCTTTTGCGAGATCATAAACTCTTTAACACTAGTTTCAAATTCAGAAGGCATCTTTCCATAAGAGTTGTTGTAGGAAGTGCCATAATTATTAGAGGAAGGGAAGGGCCTAGGATTAAAATTACCTCTATAAGCATTGTTACCAAAATTATTCCTACCAACAAAATTCACATCCAAAGATTCATTGTTATTCTCAATCAAAGTGGAAAAAAGCATATCATTAGGATCGGAAGAAGCACTCTTAGCAGCAAATAATTTCATAAGTTCATCCATCTTTCCACTTAAAACACTAATTTCTTCGATAGCATGCACTTTTTTACTAGTAGATCTTTCGGTGTGCCATTGAGAATAATTAACCATAATATTATCTAGGAGTTTGGTAGCTTCTCCTAAGGTGGTTTCCATGAAAGTGCCTCCGGCGGCCAAATCTAAAAGATTTCTAGAAGCAAAATCCAAGCCAACATAAAAGTTCTGAATAATCATCCATAGATTCAAACCATGTGTAGGGCAATTACATATCATCAATTTCATTCTCTCCCAAGCTTGTGCAACATGCTCATGATCTAGTTGCTTAAAATTCATAATATCGTTTCTAAGAGAGATGATCTTAGCACGTGGGAAATACTTAGAGATAAAAGCATCTTTGCACTTATTCCATGAATCAATACTATTTCTAGGCAAAGAGGAGAACCAAGTTTTAGCACGATCTCTAAGTGAAAATGGAAATAACTTGAATTTAACAATATCATTATCTGTATCCCTTTTCTTTTGCATATCACACAAATCAACAAAGTTGTTTAGATGGGTAGCGGCATCTTCACTAAGAAGGCCGGAGAATTGATCTTTCATGACAAGATTCAACAAAGCAGCATTGATCTCACAAGATTCAGCATCGGTAATAGGAGCAATCGGAGTGCTAATAAAGTCATTGTTGTTGGTATTGGAGAAGTCACACAATTTGGTATTGTTCTGAGCCATAGTGAGAAGCAAGCAATCCAACACACACAAGCGAACAAGAAGCAAGCGAACGATAAACACACGGCGGAAGAAGGGCAAATAAAACGGCAAGGGTGAAGTGGGGGAGAGGAAAACGAGAGGCAACTAAATGTAATGCGAAGGATAAGGGTTTGTGATAGGTACTTGGTATATGACTTTTGCGTAAGCCTCCCCGGCAACTGCGCCAGAAATTCTTCTTTCTACCTCTTGAGCTTGCGTTGTATTCCCTCGAAGAGGAAAGGGAGATGCAGCACAGTAGCGTAAGTATTTCCCTCAGTTTTTGAGAACCAAGGTATCAATCCAGTAGGAGACCACGCACGAGTCCCTCGCACCTGCACAAATAAATAAGAACTTCGCAGCCAACGCGATAAGGGGTTGTCAATCCCTTTACGGTCACTTACGAGAGTGAGATCTGATAGAGATGATAGTTTATATTTTTGGTATTTTTGGTTTAATAAAACAGCAATTAAAAGATGTAAAAGTAAAGTAGATGTAGATTGATATGTTGAGAATAGACCCGGGGGCCATAGTTTTCTCTAGTGGCTTCTCTCATGATAGCGATATTTTACGGCGGGTAAACAAATTACTGTCGAGCAATTGATAGAAAAGTGAATAATTATGAGACTATCTAGGCATGATCATTGTATATAGGCATCACGTCTGAGACAAGTAGACCGACTCCTGCCTGCATCTACTACTATTACTCCACACATCGACCACTATCCAGCATGCATCTAGTGTATTGAGTTCATACGAACAGAGTAACGCTTTAAGCAAGATGGCATGATGTAGAGGGATAAACTCATGCAATATGATGTAAACCCCATCTTTTTATCCTCGATGGCAACAATACAATACGTGCCTTGCTACCCCTACTGTCACTGGGAAAGGACACCGTAAGATTGAACCCAAAGCCAAGCACTTCTCCCATTGCAAGAACTATAGATCTAGTAGGCCAAATCAAACCAATAATTCGAAGAGACTTGCAAGGATATTATGAGCACACATAAAAAGTTCAGAGAAGAACAAAATATCTTTCTTAGATAACCTTATTTATAAACTCACAATTCATCGGATCTCGACAAACACACCGCAAAAAGAGATTACATCAAATAGATCTCCTCGAAGACCGAGGAGAACTTTGTATTGAGATCCAGAGAGAGAGAAGAAGCCATCTAGATACTAGCTATGGACCCGAAGGTTTGTGGTAAACTACTCACAACTGATGGTGAGGGCGATGATGATGATGATGAAGGCCTCCATGATTGATCCCCCTCTGGTGGAGCTCCGGAACAGGCTCCAAGATGGGATCTCCACGGGAACAGAAGCTACGGTAGTGGAATTAGGGTTTTCTCTCTATGTATGGAGTTTCTGGGGTACGTGGACTTATATAGGAAGAAGGAGGGCACCGGGGGGCACTTGAGGGGGCCTCGTGGCAGGGGGCGTGCCATGGGAAGGGGGGCGCGCCCCCACCCTCGAGGGCCACCTCTCTGTCCCCTGACTTGGTCCTCAAGCTCCGGGTTCGTGATTTTCTCCAAAAATATCTCTCGCGAAGGTTTCATTCCATTTGGACTCCGTTTGATATTCCTTTTCTGTAAAACCCTAAAATAGGCAAAAAAACGACAATCTGGACTGGGCCTTTGGGTTAGTAGGTTAGTCCCAAAAATGATATAAAAGTGAATGATAAAGCCCATTAAAAATCCAAGACTTCATAAATAATAGCATGGAACAATCAAAAATTATAGATACGTTGGAGACGTATCAACTTACCTATAGTAGAGGGACGACGATGACAAAACCTTGTTTAACCTTAGAATGGTATGACAATTTTCCCCTGTACAAGGCAGTTGTTGCTAATCATAGGATATACGGTGAGAATGAATCCCAGACCCAGTTTCTGCAGGGACCCAGTTAATTTGTATGATGACCACCATGATATAACGATAATTGTTTAGTGTTGGCGCCAGACATGTCAGCTAAGAAGAACCAGACCCGGAAGAACCTTACACGAAGAAAGGACACAAGAAATGAGTAAAAAGATTATGCCACTACCGGAAGAGACCAAAGAAGGAATTACCCTGAAGATCTTATCAGATCGACAGTGCCAACAATAAGGATGGATTACTGAGTTTTGATGGAACCGTAACCATAGCTCTAAGTGTGGTAGCACACTAGACCACAACAATCAATGGATTTGTTAGGAGACCCCAAACCCCAACTTATTTTCTTGCTAGCCTCTTCGAATCTCGAGGACGAGATTCATTTTAAGTGTTGTAGGTTTGTAACATCCCAAAATTCTAAATTTTGGAATGTTATATTAAATAGATAGTTTTGATTGCTTGTGTGATGTGATGTGTGAAATTGAGTGAAATTTGAAACTTTTGAAAGTTAAATGAGAGGGAATGAAATGACTTTCCCAAACTATCACTTTGCATTTATGATCTCCATGAATTCAAATTCATTTCAACACAAAACCCTAGAGTGAAGATGATATGACTTCTTCCATTTAAATAAATGAAAAGGGTTTTGAAAATATTTGAATTCCATTTTGGAAAATATTTCAAATTCAGAAACTTTATGCAACTCAATGATTTTCCTCAGAGAAGATAAAATGACTTCTTCAAATTATAAGAAATATGAGTTGGAAGTTCTTTTGAAATATTCTGAAACTCATTTTCAAAATTTGAGTTATTTGGTTTTATTCAAATTATTTTTCTACAAAAATAAAATATATTGAAAGTAGGGTAAAATAATTCCCTACATCAAAAAATTGGAGAGAAATAAATTTGAAGTCATTTTGGCATTTTAAAAATGTTTTTATTGGATTTTATTGTAACAGTAGCATTGTTTGATTTATTTAAAATTTTGTGGATTTTATTTGATGCTAGAAAAATGTTCATGTTGTAGAAAATATTTTTCTGAAAATTTTGATATATTATATGCCTATATAATTTATTTATTTATTTTTGTTTTCCTCCTTTTTGTCTGTCTGTTAAAGAAACTCTTCTCGAGCGAGCCGGCCCAGCTAGCGAGGCCGCGGCCCAGTCGCCGCCACCGCCCTCGTCTTCCTCCCGAGCAGGAGTCCGCTTGCATCACGCCGGCCGCCACCGTGGCCGCCCCGGCTACCTCCTGCCCCCTCCTCCATGTTGCTCCACCCCTCCTCCTATATAGCCCGAGGGCCTTGCCCCGTTTCTCTCCTCCCTCTCTTCCTCCTCGCATCGCCGCCACGCTGCCTTGCCGCGCCGCCGCCGCCGCGCCTCGCTCCTCGCTGCCGCCGCGCCTCACCGTTGCCCCACGCCGCCGCCGCAACACTCCGCGCCGCCACCCGCGCCACGAGCCACCGCCGACGCCACTGCTCCGCCTCGCCAGAATCTGCGCTGGAGTTCGCCGCCGGCCGGATCCGCGCCCGATCCGCCCCGGTCCGCCCGATCCGCTCCTCCGACCCGAGCCGCTGCCGAACCGGTATAACCGCAAACCGCTCCAGTTTTCTTTTAGTTCCGTTTTATTTTTTTATCGTTTTATTTTTTTAGTTATTTAGAGGACGTTCATTAGTTTAGGTTCTGTAGCGAACGTTTGTTCGGTAGGATTTTTCTTTTTCTTTTTAATTTCGACTAGGGACTTAGATGTAAATAGTTTTTTGCTACTTCTCGAGCTTGTGTTGTATTCCCTCAAAGAGGAAAGGGTGATGTAGCACAGTAGCGTAAGTATTTCCCTCAGTTTTTGAGAACCAAGGTATCAATCCAGTAGGAGACACGCGCGAGTCCCTCGCACCTGCACAAACAAATAAGAACTCCGCAGCCAACGCGATAAGGGGTTGTCAATCCCTTTACGGTCACTTACGAAAGTGAGATATGATAGATAGGATAGTATAATATTTTTGGTATTTTTTTGTATAAGAACAGAAAGTAAATAAAGCAAATAAGCAACAGCAACCGAAATTGAAGGAAAGTAATATGATAAAGATAGACCCGGGGGCCATAGGTTTCACTAGTGGCTTCTCTCATGAAAGCAGAATTCTATGGTGGGTGAACAAATTAATGTCGAGCAATTGATAGAAAAGCGCATAGTTATGAGAATATCTAGGCATGATCATTATATATAGGCATCACGTCTGTGACAAGTAAACCGAAATGATTCTGCATCTACTACTATTACTCCACACATCGACCGCTATCCAACATGCATCTAGAGTATTAAGTTCATAAGAACAGAGTAATGCTTTAAGCAAGATGACATGATGTAGAGGGATAAACTCAAGCAATATGATATAAACCCCATATTTTTTATCCTCGATGGCAACAATACAATACGTGCCTTGCTGCCCCTGCTGTCACTGGGAAAGGACACCGCAAGATTGAACCCAAAGCCAAGCACTTCTCCCATTGCAAGAACTATAGATCTAGTAGGCCAAACCAAACCAATAATTGGGGCCCACGAGGGTGGGGGCGTGCCCTGCCCCCTCGTGGGCACCACGTTTCTTCTCTGGCTTGTACTCCAAGTCTCCCATGAAGATATCGTTCCGAAAATAACTTTCCCGAAGGTTTCATTCCGTTTGGACTCCGTTTGATATCCCTTTTCTGCGAAACACTGAAATAGGCAAAAAAAAACAGCAATTTGCATTGGGCCTTGGGTTAGTAGGTTAGTCCCAAAAATAATATAAAAGTGTATAATAAAGCCCATTAAACATCTAAAACATAATATATAATAGCATGGAACAATCAAAAAATATAGATACGTTGGAGACGTATCATTTTCTTACAGTTTAGTCCCTACTTTTCAAACGCAACTTTTTACTCGTTAGTCCAAATCCAATGAAACCAACGCCCACTTCTTCGTTATGATCCCCACTATCCAGTAAAACACCTTAAACATATTTTTGAAAGTTTTAAAATTTGAATTCAACTAGATTTGTTTCAAACTTCTTTTTGTCATAACTTGAGTTTCATAACTCCGTTTGAGTTGATTCTTTTTGCAAATCGAAGCTCTTGACCTAAACTTTCTGATAAGGTCAAATTCACTTAATTTTGGTACTATTAGAAATTGTTTTCTGTTCAGAGAAATTTTTGCTTGTTTTCGAAGTTTTTCGAGATCTTCTCTTCGATTCATTTGAGTGATTGCTTATGTGTGGTTACTATTGCTTGCTTACGATAGAATGATCGGAGTGTGACGAGTAGATCTATCACGAGTTATGAGTGCGAAGAATCTTCGTCAGCAGTACAAGGCAAGTTCACAATTTGATCATACTTTCCAATACCTAGTTTTTATTGCATTAGTTATATCCTCAAACGCTTGCATGAGTAGGACTGGTTACATGTGATATTGTTGAGTAGTTCATGAGGTAGGAACCCATTGACTTGAGATCAACCCAGGGAATATACGCTTTGTTACTTATTGCTTAGCCATGCTCGTATACGTGGATTGGTATGTGAGATTCATGAAAGTTGCTAGAGTAATATTTAACTAAGGGAAACTTAAGGTGGAAACTTTAATACACATCTGGGTGAATTGGTTGGGGCATCCTGGAGCACCCAATGGTTTGCCCGGGCACCTGGAGGGTCCAGTGTTGTACTAGGGGATCCCGGAGGACCCGTGTGATCACCCTATTGGAATGCCACCCAGGCTCAAAGGGATCATATGACATTTTCATGCCTAGAAACTTCCGTGTGCAGCCACAAGCCATTATGGTCTCTGGCATAGTTGAGTATGTTGTGTGACCTCTTTCCGTGGTAGACTAGCAGATGTAGCGGATGTAGATGGTACGGTCTACCCAGTTTTAAGAGTTAATGCTTCTGAAAGACTGTGCCTCGGTCAGTCGTTTCTCAAACACCATGAAGTGCGAGAAATCAAACGGGGGAGATCGAGTCTTGTGGAGAAAAGTGTACAAACCTCTGCAGAGTGTACAAACTATTCATGAGTAGTCGTGTCCTCGGTTATGGACATCTTTGAGTATCTAGAAGTGGATTATTTTATTGATCTCATCACTTGATCTAATAAAGTTGTTGGGTTATTAATTTTGGTAACTTGGGGATTTGAGATCGAGGAACCATTCTCAATATTGCTTAATTCAACTGAGTAGTAAAAATAAAATTTATTCCTTTGTGGTAGGGAAAAATCAGCTTTATACAAAAATGACCCTACAGGTTCCACCAGCCAAATATGCATGTAGCTGTAGGCATTGTTCTTCATTACTGCTACAGTGTGAATTTGCCAGTACATTCAATGTATTGACTTACATGGCTACAACGTCTCATGTTGCTGGAATTGTTCGACGAGTAAGAGTTACGTTAGGGTTGCGCTATCTACACTCAACTTTGTCGTTGGTGTTGATGGATCCCCACAACCTTGTTCTTACTTCCGCTATTGGATTGAGGTAATAGTATTTACGTTACTTTATACATGTGATTTACCTCTGTTATAAATCCTCGAGTACTGTGTGTGTCAGCATACCGATCCAGGGATGACAATTAAGCATAGAGACTTGATCCATTCGGGTCGGTTCGCTACATTGTTCTAGCAAGAAGAGGAAGGAAATATAAAATATCATTTGGTGAGATGGTCTCATGTTTGTAGACACATAGATTTAGGAGGTTTAGGTATTAAAATTTTAGCTTTAATGAATAAATCTCTATTGGTGAAATGGTGGTGGAATAGCATCAAGGGATTATGCAGGAAATTCTCCTTAGCAAATATATAAAACCTGGAGAGGGTTTGGCTGACATTAAAGACAGGCATGTGGATTCCCAATTCTGGGCTGAGCTAATTAAACACAAAGACCAATTCATCGCTTTGTGCAGATTTGAAATTGGTAATTGGGAGAATGTGAGATTTTGGGAAGATAGGTGGATTGTTGACAAAGCTTTGAAGGAAGTCTTCCCTAGACTATATAGAATTTGTTTTGATAAACAAAAATTTGTTCAATATATTTTTGACAAAGGCTTGCATAATGTGGAGTTTAGAATAAATCTATATGGGGATTCTTTGGAACTCCGGGACCATATTAAAGACAGTTGTAAAGGTGTGGTGTTGAATAATGATAGAGATAAAATCAAATGGACCCTAGACAAGAAAGGGATATACATTGTCAAATCCTATTATAGCTTTTTCACATAAATGGGGTTAAGTACCACATAAGTTCCTATGGAGAACAAAAATGCCACCTGGAGTAAAAGTATTTATGTGGTTAGTATTGAGAAATAGTATTTTAACTATATATAATCTGACTCGAAGGGGATGGGTTGGGGAGAAAAATTGCCCCTTATGTATGCAGGAAGAAAGCGTTGATCATCTGTTTATGAAATATTCTATGGCAAAAATGATTTGGAATGTTAAAAAGTTTTCTTTTGACCCAAAACAAGTTCCTGGCAACTTACATGACCTATTTGGATTTTGGTTGAAACGATTTAATAAAGATGAGAAATCCCTAGTGACGGTGGGGATTGCAGCGATCCTCTGGACTATCTGGAAACTTAGAAACATGGTGGTTTTTGACAAAAAATAGGTTCTGACCCCTGTGTACCGATGAATATAATGATTAAAATGCTTCATGATTGGCTCATAATGCAGATAAACCCACGAAGACGAAGAACAATGATGGAGGGCTGATAACCCACAAGTATAGGGGATCACAACAGTTTTGGAGGGTAGATTATTCAACCCAAATTTATAGATTCAATACAAGGGGAGCCAAAGAATATTTGCAAGTATTAGCAGCTGAGTTGTCAATTCAACCACACCTGGAGATTAATAATCTGCAACAAAGTGATCAGTAGCACAGTAATATGATAGCTTTGATAGTAGTGACAACAGCAATAGTACGGTAACCGTGATAGCAGTAGTTTTGTAGCAAGTGTAACAGTGATGATAGCAATAGTAATGCAGCAAGATCAATATGTAAACAATCGTAGGCATTGGATCACTGACTTGTTGTATGATATTCATCATGTGACAGTTATAACCTAGGGTGATACGGCACTAGCTCCAGTTCATTAATATAATGTAGGCATGTATTCCGTAAATAGTCATACATGCTTTATTAAAAGAACTTGCATGTCATCTCTTGTCCTACCCTCCCGTGGCAGTAGGGTCCATATTGGAAACTAAGGGATATTAAGGCCTCCTTTTAATAGAGATTCGGAACAAAGCATTAACACACCGTGAATACATGAACTCCTCAAATTACGGTCATCACCGGGAGTGGTTTCGGTTATTGTCACTCCGGGGTTGCCGGGTCATAACACGTAGTAGGTGACTATAACTTGCAAGATCGGATCTAAAACATGAATATGATGGTAATATCATAAACGGTTCAGATCTGAAATCATGGCACCCGGGCCCAAAGTGACAAGCATTAAGCATAGCAAAGTCATAGCAACATCAATCTAGGAACATAGTGGACACTAGGGATTGAGCCCTAACGAAACTAACTCGATTACATGATGAATCTCATCCAACTCCTCACCAACCAGCGAGACTACGAAGGAATTACTCACTCCCGGTGCGGAGCATCATGGAATTGGCGACGGAGAAGGGTTGGTGATGACGAAGAACGAAGATCCCCCTCTCCGGTGCCCCAAACGGACTCCAGATCTGGCCTCCCGAGGAAGAACAGGAGGTGACGGCGGCTCCGTCTCGTGGATCATGATAATTCTTTCTCCATGATTTTTTTCTCCGAAAATAGGAATTTATAGGACCAGGTTTGTCGTCTGCGGGGCCACCAGGTGGGTACAACCAACCTGGTCGCGCCAGTAGAGGGGGGCGCACCCTGGTGGGTTGTGCCCACCCAGGGGCCCCTCTCTGGTGGGTCTTGGCTCCAGTAATTCTCTTTTATTCCATCAAAAATCATCGCAAAGTTTCGTTTCATTCCGAGAACTTTTATTTCTGCACAAAAACAACACCATGGTAGTTCTGCTGAAAACAACGTCAGTCCGGGGTTAGTTTCATTCAAATCATGCAAATTAGAGTCCAAAACAAGAGGAAAAGCGTGAGAAAAACTAGATACGTTGGAGACATATCAACTCCCCCAAGCTTAAACCTTTGCTTGTCCTCAAACAATTAAGTTGATAAACTGAAAGTGAGAAAGAAAAAAATTTACGAACTCTTTTGCTCTTGTTTGCATAAATAGGCTTAAACAACACCTAGGTTTTCAGCCAGCATTATAACTAACTATGCCGATAATAACACATAAAGATTATATTAACTCATATCAATGACATAATCAGCTAGCGAGTAATAATAAGACATCTCAAACAGCAACATGTTGTCAAAACAACCATGATATAATATGACAATATTGGTATCTCGCTAGCCCTTTCTGGGACCGCAAAACATAAATGCAGAGCACCTCCAAAGTTCAAGCAGCGACTAAACATTGTAATTCATGGTAGAAAAGATCCAGTCATGATAACACCCAACATTAACTACACAATGCATAGGGATGACAACAGTGCTCTCAGATCTGGCGCTTATAAGAGAAGGTGATGACACACCATAAAAGTAAATAGAAAGTCCCTTCGCAGAGGGAAGCAGTGATTTGCAGAGGTGCCAGAGCTCAAGTTTTTAAAACAGAGGTAAATAATATTTTGAGAGGTGCACCCTTCTCATTCACTTCATGACTATCAGTTATCGACATCTCCCATGCTAAACGAGCTAGTGGCGGTTTCCAAGCAGAAAAGTGAATGTTTGAACTCCATTGGGAGTTTTTGTTTGTTTATTTGTAAGGTTTTTCTTTTTGCAGTTTGGGACTGGGGATCCCTATTACCGCCCCTTTCTCATGTAATGGCGAGTGAATAAACACTCAACCTGAGAATAATCCGCTTGGCATGGAAAATACCGACCGCCTCCTGTCGTTCCATGAACGATCCAGACACACAAAAGGATATTTATTTGAAGTTTTTAGAGGTGGCACATGCAAATTTACTTAGGACGGCAGGGTAATACCGAATATAGGTAGGTATGGTGGACTCATCTGGAATAACTTTGACTTTTAGAATTTGATGCACAACAGTATTCCCGCTTAGTACAGGTGAAGGCTAGCAAAATAGGTTGGGAAGCAGCCAGCTAGAGAGCAACAATGGTCATGAACATGGATCATGCATAATAAATATTGGACACCCGCATGAGTAGGATATGGACACCATGAACATAAATATCATAGAGGCTATGTTGGTTTTTATTCAGCTACATGCATAAACATGTGTCAGGTCAAGCCACTCGAACATTCAGATGAGGATACCATATCATCATACTACATCACAATCATTTTAACACTATGTTTATGTCCAAGATAAGTCATTATCAACTCCTAGCTACTTATGCATGGCATGAGAAACTATAATATCTAATTGTCATTGCAAACATGTTTAATCATAATGGGCTGAATCATGGACACTAGGTTAAACATATTTATACAAAAAGAAAAGTCTAGTTCATACCAGTTTCTCTCTGCCACGGCCAGTTCATCGAATATCATCATTATTGCCTTTCACTTGCACGACCGAATGATGTGAAAATAATAATAATGCAAGGGTAATGTGAACTAAGCTGGAATCTGCAAAACATTTTATTCAACAGGAGAAGACAAGGTAAAATGGGCTCTTTCTTAGATTAACATTTATTCATATGAGAGCCACTCAACATTTTTCATCGTGGTCTTCTCCTCGGTACAAATCGAATAAAAGGAAAAGAAATTCAGAGAAGCACACTGAAATATTTTTGGAGTTTTTGGTTTTCTTGAACACACAAATACAAGGAAAAGGCAAAAATGAGAAAAACTATTTACACAGGAAATCTCCCAACAAGCAAAAGAAGAATGTGGAAATCTTTTTGGATTTTCTTTTTAATGCTACTACTAAGCATGCATAGAAAGTAAATTACCACAACTGATTTTTTTTGGTTTTTCTAAAGTTTTTCAAACACACAAGAAGAAAGAAAGAAAATAAATCTAAGCATGGATGATACAATGAAAAAGTGTGAGCACCGACAAATAGAATGATATGTGAACATAAATGTAATGTTGGTGAGAAACACGTACTCCCCCAAGCTTAGGCTTTTGGCCTAGCTTGGTAGTCGATCGGTAGGCTGGATAGTAGTCGGAGTAGTAGCTCACGGAGGCTGTCGGTGCGGAAGCCTCAGCCTGTTGTGCTGCCCTCACTGCTGCGTTGTAAGCTCTAGCCTCGCTCTCAAGAACAAAATATGTTCCTCTGTGGTGATAATCAAAAAGAGCAGGCGCATGCAAATATGTGTCCACAACAGAAGATTGGTTAAACAACAGATTGTAAGTGAAGTTATGAATCTTTCCTCTAAGGAATTTATGGTCTTTTAAGGCACCAAAATCTAAATACCGAGTAGGTAGGATAGCATCAAAGGGCAAAGGTGAAATACCCAACCCTCGTGCTAAACGTGTAGCATAAATTCCACCATAGAACCAGCCAATGTTAGCATTACGCTGAAGTGTGCGTGCAACAATTGCCCCAAGGTTATAATTTCTTTCACCGGTAAGGGCATTGCGTATGAAGCTCATGTCTGGAGCACAAAGTGCACTACAATCTTGTTTGCCTACTACACATTTCCCGTTGAATAATTGAAAATACTGAATTGCGGGAAAATGTATACTCTTTGTTCTACCATGTGTCACTCCCCTATTTTTACTGTAACAAGGCTAGTCAAGAAAGACTCGAACTCGGCGTTTAGTGGCTCATCGAGTGAACCCCAAAATGGAAGTTTGCAATGGTAAGCAAAATTCTGTAGTGGGATGGTAAATGGGTTATCATAAAGCATAAATGACACCCTGGACTCACATGGAAAATATTTAAACCCTTTGACAAATGATTCAGTGAGAAGTTGGCGCTGCTCACACTTATCTGAAAGGTAGGGACCGAGACCGGCATTGTGAACATATTGCTCAAATTCCTCCTTGATGCCTATTTGCAGCATAAATTCATCGCAAGGCCATAAACATGTTTTGGTGGCGGCATCTCGGGTAGAACTTGCACTCGGTTCAACATAGGACCAGTGAGCAGAACTGTCACTAGAAGATGCTCCCGGGGATCTTTTCCTCGAAGAACTCCTTCCAAATAAGTTCATAATGTCTGCGTACAATTTTTTCTATGAACAAAAACCTGACATTTAGTCCACAATTTTTTCTCAACAAAACTTCACAAGATTGGTAGCAACCACTCATAGGGATACATAGAAGCCATAGCAAGCATTCAAACTACTTAGAACACTAAGAATTCAACATGCAAGCACATCTACAGTGGCACCAAGAGTAGCTAAATATTTAAAGTATAAACCACTAAAACAAAAACTAATTGGACAAATGGTGGAGTCACATACCAAGCAACAATCCCCCAAAACAGTTTCAGAAATGGAGCTTCAAGCAAAGAGATCGAAATCTGTGAGTTTGAGCCCAAGAATACGGGAGAGATGGCAATGGAGATTTTTTTCTGGAGGTAAGTGATGATGTGGGCTAAAGAGGTAAGTGAGAGGGCCCACGTGGGGACCACAACCCACCAGGGTGCGCCTGGGGGTGCTGGCGCGCCCAGGTGGATTGTGCCCACCTAGTGCACCTCCCTATGGTATTATTTGCATCAAATATTCATAAAGATTCATAAAAAAATCTTATAAAATTTTCAGTGCATTCTGAGAACTTTTAATTTTGAGTCATTTTTTATTGCACGGAAAATTCAAAAAACAGACAAAACATGGCATTTTATTTTATTTAACTAATGAAAACAGAAAATAGAAAGTAAGGACATTAGGTAGTGTTTACTGAATTCATCAACTTCATACTTCTCAAAAATAATTCATTAATAAGGTTGATCAGGTCTTATTAACAACCACTTTCGATTAGCATGAAACTGAAGAACTTTCGTAAACCACTAAGTTACCTCAATGGGGATATGAATGTACCCAACAATAAGCATTTCATATTTCTTTTTGACAGTAGGTAGAGGTATTTGAAAACTTCCAATAGTGATTGTCGGAGATTTTTCAATAACATTAATACCATTCACTTGGAATTGTTTCTTCGGAAAGTGCACCGTATGCTCATTACCATTAATATGAAAAAGTGAAATTGCTTTTATTACAATCAATAACAGCCCCTACAGTGTTCTAGATGGGTCTACCAAGGATAATCGACATATTGTCGTCCTCGGGCATCTCAAGTATAACAAAGTCAGTCAAGATAGTAACATTAGCAACAACAACGGGCACATCCTCCAGATACCGATAGGTATGACAGTTGACTTATTAGCCATTTGCAAAGATATTTCAGTAGGTGTGAGTTTATTCAAGTCAAGTCTTTTATATAAAGAGAAAGGCATAATACTAACACCAGCTCCTAAATCACACAAAGCAGTTTACACATAATTATATTTTATAGAGCAAGGTATAGTTGGTATACCCGGATCTCCAAGTTTTTTAGGTACTCCATCTTTAAAAGTATAATTAGCAAGCATAGTGGATATTTCATCTTCCGGTATTTTTCTCTTATTAGTGATGATGTCTTTCATATACTTTGCATACAGAGGCATTTTTAGGATATCAGTCAAGCGAGTACGCAAAAAGAGTGGCCTCAGCATTTCAGGAAAGCATTCAAATTCTTCATCATCATTCTTTTTAGTTGGCTTGGGTGGAAAAGGCATAGGTTTTTGAACCCACGGTTCTCTTTCTTTACCTTGGTTTCTAGCAATGAAATCTCTTTTATCATACCTTTTATTCTTAGGTTGTGGGTTATCAAGATCAACAGGTGGTTCTATCTCAACATCATTATCTGGTTCTTTTTCATTTGGTTGAGCATCTTCATGAACATCAGCATTATCTATTTCATTGTCATTAGGTGGATGTTCATTACCAGATTGAGTTTCAGCCTCAGAGATAGAAACATCATTATCATTGTCAGGAGGTTTTTCTACTTCAGGTTCACTAGTAGCATGCATAGTCCTATCACTTCTCTTTTTATTTTTGTTTGTAGAAGGACTAGGTGCAGTGCTGTTGTTTCTTTGTGAATCTTGTTCAATTCTTTTTGGGTGTCCCTCAGGATAAAGTGGTTCCTGAGTCATTTTACCTCCTCTAGTTGCAACTCTAACAGCAAAGTCATGCATATTACTATTCATTTCATCAAGCAATTCTCTTTGTGATTTAGCAACTTGTTCTAACTGGGTTTGAACCATAGAAGCATGTTTTCCAACACCTCTAACATCATTTGAAATTCTAAATAACAAGTCATTCAAGCGAGCAATCATATCAGAATTATGTTTCAACTGTTTCATAACATTTGCATTGAAGTGATCTTGTTTTCTAATGTAGTTTTCAAACTCATAAAGGCATTTACTAGGATGCATATTGTGAGGATTGTCATTTTCATTGAACTTCATAAGATAATTTACCTCTACCACCTTAGGCGGTGGTGGTGTATTAAGCCCAAGTATTTCTTCAATAGGAGGTAAATTTTTAACATCCTCAGCTTTAAAACTTTTTTCCTTCATAGATTTCTTTGCCTCTTGCATATCTTCATGACTGAGATATAATATACCCCTCTTCTTTGGAGTGGGTTTAGCCGGTGGTTTAGGAAGAGTCCAATCATCATAGTTTTTCAATATATTATTCAATAATTCTTCAGCTTGAGCAATAGTTCGTTCCCTGAAAACACAACCAACACAACTATCTAGGAAGTCCCTAGAAGTATCGGTTAGTCCATTATAGAAGATATCAAGTATTTCATTTTTCTTAAGAGGATGGTCAGGAAAAGCATTGAGTAACTGGCAAAGCCTCCCCCAACCTTGTGGGAGACTCTCTTCTTTAGTTCGCACAAAGTTAATTATTTCCTGTAAGGCAGCTTGTTTCATATGAGCAGGAAAATATTTTTCAGAGAAGTAATAAATCATATCCTGGGGACTACGCACACAATCAGGAGTAAGAATATTGTACCAAGCTTTAGCATCACCCTTTAATGAGAACGGAAATAAGTTGAGAATGTAGTAGTAACGAGTTTTCTCATCATGAGTAAAAAGGGTGGCTATGTCATTTAGCTTAGTGAGATGTGCCACAACAGTTTCAGTTTCATAACCATGGAAAGGATCAGATTCAACCAAAGTGATTAACTTTGGTTCGATAGAGAATTCATAAGCCTTATCATCAATAGAGATAGGTGAAGTAGCAAACATAGGATCACATTTCATTCTAGCATTCAGAGATTTTTCTTTATACTTGTGTAGTAATTTCTCTAGATCATCTCTATGATTAGAAGCAAGAATATCTCTAGTTGCTTCTTCACTCATAACATAACCTTCCGGTACCTTAGGCAATTCATATCTATGAAGGCTAGTTCTAGCAGGTATTTCAGGAGTTTCAGTTTCAAGCTCATCATCAAATTCAACAACATCATGTTGTATTACTCTAGCAATTTGATCATCAAGAAATTCACCAAGTGGCACATCATCATTATGCAAGGTACTAGCATCATCATAAGTATCATACATAGCAGAAGTAGCATCATCAATAACTTGCGATATATTAGAATTGATAGCATGTGGTGGTGTTGCAAGTTTACTCATAACAGAAGGTGAATCTAAAGCAGAACTGGATGACAGTTCCTTACCTCCCCTCGTCTTTGAGGGAAATATCTTAGTCTTTGGATCCTTCAGATTCTTCATAGTGATAATATGATAATAACCCAAGTGACTCAAAAAATATAGCTATGCTCCCCGGCAACGGCGGCAGAAAAATGTCTTGATAACCCACAAGTATAGGGGATCGCAACAGTTTCCGAGGGTAGAGTATTCAACCCAAATTTATAGATTCGACACAAAGGGGAGCCAAAGAATATTTGCAAGTATTAGCAGCTGAGTTGTCAATTCAACCACACCTGGAGATTAATTATCTGCAACAAAGTGATTAGTAGCACAGTAATATGATAGCTTTGATAGTAGTGACAGCAGCAATAGTACGGTAATAGTGATAGCAGTAGTTTTGTAGCAAGTGTAACAGTGATGATAGCAATAGTAATGTAGCAAGATCAACATGTAAACAATCGTAGGCATTGGATCGGTGACTTGTTGGATGATATTCATCATGTGACAGTTATAAACTAGGGCGATACGGCACTAGCTCCAGTTCATCGCTATAATGTAGGCATGTATTCCGTAAATAGTTATACGTGCTTTATTATAAGAACTTGCATGACATCTTTTGTCCTACACTCCCGTGGCAGCGGGGTCCATATTGGAAACTAAGGGATATTAAGGACGCCTTTTAATAAAGAACCGGAACAAAGCATTAACACATAGTGAATACATGAACTCCTCAAACTACGGTCATCATCGGGAGTGGTTCCAGTTATTGTCACTTCGGGGTTGTCGGGTCATAACACGTAGTAGGTGACTATAACTTGCAAGATCGGATCTAAAACATGAATATAATGGTAATATCGTAAACGGTTCAGATCTGAAATCATGGCACCCGGGCCCAAAGTGACAAGCATTAAGCATAGCAAAGTCATAGCAACATCAATCTAGGAACATAGTGGATACTAGGGATAGGGCCCTAACAAAACTAACTCGATTACGTGATGAATCTCATCCAACTCCTCACCGACCAGCGAGCCTACGAAGGAATTACTCACTCCCGGTGGGGAGCATCATGGAATTGGCGATGGAGAAGGGTTGGTGATGACGAAGAAAGAAGATCCCCCTCTCCAGAGCCCCAAACGGGCTCCAGATCTGGCCTCCCGAGGAAGAACAGGAGGTGACGGCGGCTCTGCCTCGTGGATCGTGATAATTCTTTCTCCCTGATTTTTTATCCGAAAATAGGAATTTATAGGATCACGGTTGTCGCCTACGGGGCCACCAAGTGGGTACAACCCACCTGGGCGCGCCAGGAGAGCGGGCGCCCTGGTGGGTTGTGCCCACCCAGGGGCCCCTCTCTAGTGGGTCTTGGCTCCAGCAATTCTCTTTTATTCCATAAAAAATCCTAGCAAAGTTTCGTTTCATTCTGAGAACTTTTATTTTTGCACAAAAACAACACCATGGTAATTCTGCTAAAAACAGTGTCAGTCCGGGGTTAGTTTCATTCAAATCATGCAAATTAGAGTCCAAAACAAGAGGAAAAGCATGAGAAAAGTATATACGTTGGAGACATATCAAGGGCGTAAAAAGGCTTTGTATGTGGCAGGCGAAATCTTTAGGGCTATGGGATGGAGGAATGCTCACAGAATCATAGTTGCATGATTTTTTCTGAAAGTTTCTTCAATAGTGGTTGTGTCTCGTGGGTGCTACAGAATTATTTTGCATGCTCCTCCATTTTTGTTCTTCGTTCGATCTTTAAGGGATAGATGTCGGTTGAGTCTCCCTGCTTGAGCTCAATGAACCAGATCATGTGGTGTGCTTTGGGTCTTCCTGGAGAGCCCGGTTTGTGGGACTTCCCAAGATTATGCTATTTTTCGTAAAAACCAAATCGGCCTTTTGGTTAGGTACTACTGCGTTTAGAAGAGGGGGTGTGCTATGGCATATCTTTCATCTAAGAGTGTGAGTCTTAGGAAATTATGCTTGTGTTGGAGGTATTCTTTTGGTCAGTCGTCGTTGGGATGTAAGAACCCGGTGATTTCTATTAATGGAAATTAGAGAGGAAACTCTCTTTTTCAAAAAAAGAGGAGTCGTAGTAGGCTAAATATCATAATAACCGTATGTATGGTGATTGTAGCCAATAAAGCCGGAATAGCGGAGTTGCTATCCCGCACTCGATCGCCATGCGTTTGGGGGGGGGGGGGCTTCAAAACTAGTTTACCTTCCTTCATATTGTCACACCTTGTGTTGTGCATCACATCACTTAATAAGTTAATAAAATCAGATTTGGACCCAATAAAAACTTTTGAGACCTTTTAAAGTACATCTAAGATATATGAGCCATCCATTTTAGTGGACGAACGCACCGGATTGACCAATACTACCGCACAATTTGTGTAGTATATTAAGGCATTAGGGGTATTTTGGGTAGTTCACAAATTAAACTTACCTCCCCAATGATATGTGGTGGTTATTGACGCATGCACATCTTAGTGATATGACGCAGCCATGCCGCGCCCCAAGCCACGAACCCCACCTCCAGCCGCTGCCCTGACATCACTTCCTCCCCGCGTCATCAACGACTTCCTCTCCCTCGCATAGATAGCTCTCTAGAGGTGGTGCGCATCTGTGAATTAATAGTGTGTTGTGGATTGGTGATGGATTAGTGATGAAATACTCAAAACCAATCAATCATGTGGTGCCATAGGCTTGCCACTCTAACCCACGAAATGAAATCATTTTCTCTTTAGAAACCACGGAATAAAGGTTTGAACTACAAGCATTTACTTTTCCAAAACAAAAAATTATTAGAAATTATTTATAAGGTATATTATACATCAGACCACTATTCCCTTCAAAATATTAGTAGGTGGTAAGCTATTTAAGTATTTTATTTTATTTTCCTTTTGAATGGGCCAGAAATTACATATAAATAGGAAACAAATGTTATATTGATATAAAATTTCACCCAAAAAATTTCCAAGCCTAATTTGATAATGTTGAACAAGCAACGGGAATTTCACTCCATTGACATGTATACCATCTTGCTCAAAATCAGATCAAACACCTTAATGTCATTTCTAGGGTTTGATATTTTGACCATTTCTTTTGTTCGTAAAATTATAAAAAAAAATACTAGAGCTTCACCTCACACACATTCCCATAAGTAATCCTAACCTAGCCAAGCTCAATCATTTCAGGGGTGAAAACCTGATGAGTCTAAATCCTGTGATGATTTCGCCTTTATTTTGTTCTATAGTTTAGGATTCTTTGGATTTTACCACGTTCGCGCACCTCTTTCTATGTGTTTTTGTTGGGGATCGTTACAGAAATTCAAACAAATTCTATGCATCACTAAGATCTATGGAGTTACTAGCAACGAGAGGGGAGTGCATCTTCGTACCTTTGAAGATCGCGATGTGGAAGCGTTGCAAGAACGTGGTTGGTGGAGTCGTACATGAAGCTATTCAGATCGCGGTCAAATCTGATCTAAGCACCGAACAATGGTGCCTCTGCATTCAACACACGTGCAGCCCGGTGACGTCTCCCGCGCCTTGATCCGGCAAGGAGAGAGGGAGAGGTTGGGGAAGCCTCCGTCCAGCAGCTACACGACGGCGTGGTGGTGGTGGAGGAGCGTGGTACTCCGGCAGGGCTTCGCCAAGCGTTGCGGAAGGAGGAGGAGGAGTTGGAGAGTGGGAGGGCTGTGCCAGGGTTCACGTGTGGCTGCCCTCCCACCCCCTCACTTTATATAGGGGAAGGGGAGAGGGGCCGGCCCCTCTAGATGAGCTCTAAAGGGGGGCGGTGGGCAGAGGGGGGACTTGCCCCCCAAGCAAGTGGAGGCACCCCCCTTCCCCATGGTTCCCAAACCCTAGGTGCCCTGGGCCCTTGGGGGGCGCACCAGCCCACCAAGGGATGGTTCCCCCCTTTGCTTAGTCCACTTGGACCACCAAGTAGGTGGCCCCACGCAGTGGACCCCCGGACACCTTCCGGTGGTCCCGGTACAATACCGGTGACCCCGGAAATCACTCTGGTGACCAAAACAGGACTTCCCATATATAAATCTTTATGATACGTCCATTTTGCATCATGCTTTTATGTTGATATTTATTGCACTATGGGTTGTTATTACACATTATGTCACAATACTTATGCCTTTTCTCTCTTATTTTACAAAGTTTACATGAAGAGGAAGAATGTCGGCAACTGGAATTCTGGGCTGGAAAAGGAGCAAACATTGGAAACCTATTATGCACAACTCAAAAAGCTCCGAAACTCCACGGGACACCGTTTCAGAAAATATGAAAAATATCTGGCAAAAGAGATTCATCAGGGGGGCCACCACCTGTCCATGAGGGTGGAGGGCGCCCCCCTCTCTAGGCGCGCCCCCCTACCTCGTGGGCCACCCAATGGCCCCCCGATGCCCATCTTCTCCTATATGAGGTGTTTTGACCAGGAAAAAATCATAGGGAGGCTTTCGGGAACAGACGCCGACGTCTCAAGGCGGAACCTTGGTGGAAACCAATCTAGGGCTCCGGCAGAGCTGTTCTGCTGGGGATACTTCCCTCTGGGAGGGGGAAATCGTCACCGTCATCATCACCAACAACTCTCCCATCTTGGGGAGGGTTATCTTCATCAACATCTTCACCAGCACCATCTCCTCACAAACCCTAGTTCATCTCTTGTATCCAATCTTTGTACCCAAACCTCAGATTGGTACCTGTGGGTTGCTAGTAGTGTTGATTACTCCTTGTAGTTGATGCTAGTGGTTTACTTGGTGGAAGATCATATGTTCAAATCCATTATGCATATTGATACCCCTCTGATCATGAACAATATTATGTCTTGTGAGTAGTTACTTTTGTTCCTGAGGACATGGGATAATTCTTGCTATAAGTAGTCATGTGAATTTAGTATTCGTTCGATATTTTGATGAGATGTATGTTGTCTCTCCTCTAGTGGTGTCATGTGAACGTCTACTACATGACACTTCACCATTGTTTGGGCCTAGAGGAAGGCATTGGGAAGTACTAAGTAGATGATGGGTTGCTAGAGTGACAGAAGCTTATACCCTAGTTTATGCGTTGCTTCGTAAGGGGCTGATTTGGATCCACTTGTTTCATGCTATGGTTAGGTTTACCTTAATACTTCTTTTGTGGTTGCGGATGCTCGCATTAGAGGCTAATCATAAGTGGGAGGCTTGTCCAAGTAAGGACAGCACCCAAGCACTGGTCCACCCACATACCAAATAATCAAAGTACCGAATGTGAATTAGATGATCGTGATGAAAACTAGCTTGACGATAATTCCCATGTGTCCTTGGGAGCATTTTCCTTCATATAAGAGTTTGTCCAGGCTTGTCCTTTGCTACAAAAATGATTGGGCCATCTTTCTGCACCTTATTTACTTTTACCTTTTGTCACTTGCTACCAATTACCTTATCACAAAACTATCTGTTACCGATAATTTCAGTGCTTGCAGAAAATACCTTACTGAAAACTGCCTATCATTTCCTTCTGCTCCTCGTTGGGTTCGACACTCTTACTTATCGAAAGGACTACGATAGATCCCCTACACTTGTGGGTCATCACTTTACCTCCGGACTATTCCGGAACTCCTCGTGATGTCCGGGATCTCATCCGGGACTCCAAACAACATTCGGTAACCACGTACATATATTCCCTATAACCCTAGCGTCATCGAACGTTAAGTGTGTAGACCCTACGGGTTCGGAAACCATGCAGTCATGACCGAGACATCTCTCCGGCCAATAACAAACAATGGGATCTTGGATACCCATGTTGGCTCCCACATGTTCCACGATGATCTTATCGGATGAACCATGATGTCCGGGATTCAATCAATCCCGTATACGATTCCCTTTGTCTATCGGTATAGTACTTGCCCGAGATTCGACCGTCGGTATACCGATACCTTGTTCAATCTCGTTACCAGCAAGTCTCTTTACTCATTCCGTAACACATCATCCCGTGACCAACTCCCTAGTCACATAGAGCTCATTACGATGATGTCTTACCGAGTGGGCCCAGAGATACATCTCCGTCATACGGAGTGACAAATCCTAGTCTCGATTCGTGCCCACCCAACAGATACTTTCGGGGATACGTAGTGTACCTTTATAGCCACCCAGTTACGTTGTGACGTTTGACACACCCAAAGTATTCCTACGGTATCTGGGAGTTGCACAATCTCATGGTCTAAGGAAAAGATACTTGACATTGGAAAAGCTTTAGCAGATGAACTACACGATCTTGTGCTATACTTAGGATTGGGTCTTGTCCATCACATCATTCTCCTAATGATGTGATCCCGTTATCAATGACATCCAATGTCCATGGTCATGAAACTTTTACCATCTATTGATCAACGAGCTAGCCAACTAGACGCTCACTAGGGACATATAATGGTTTATGTATTCACACATGTATTACGGTTTCCGGTTAACACAATTATAGCATGAACAATAGACAATTATCATGAACGAGGAAATATAATAATAACCATTTTATTATTGCCTCTAGGGCATATTTCCAACAGTCTCTTACTTGCACTAGAGTCAATAATCTAGTTACATTGTGATGAATCGAGCACCCATAGAGTTCTGGGGTTGATCATGTTTTGCTCGTGGAAGAGGTTTAGTCAACGGATCTGCGACATTCAGATCCGTATGCACTTTACAAATATCTATGTGTCCATCTTGAATATAATTACGAATGGAGTTGAAACGGCGCTTGATGTGCTTGGTCTTCTTGTGAAACCTGAGCTCCTTGGCAATGGCAATAGATCCAGTATTGTCACAGAAGAGAGTCATCGGGCCCGACGCGCTTGGAATAACTACTAGTTCGGTGATGAACTCCTTCATCTAGGCTCCTTCCTGTGCTGCTTCGGAAGTAGCTATGTACTCCGCTTCACATGTAGATGCCGCCAAGACGCTTTGCTTGGAACTGCACCAGCTGACTGCCCCATCATTCAAAATATACACGTATCCGGTTTGTGACTTGGAGTCATCCGGATCTGTGTCGAAGCTAGCATCGACGTAACCCTTTACGACGAGCTCTTCGTCACCTCCATAAACGAGAAACATATCCTTAGTCCTTTTCAGGTACTTCAGGATGTTCTTGACCGATGTCCAGTGTTCCATTTCGGGATCACTTTGGTACCTCCCCACCAAACTTATGCAAGGTTCACATCAGGTTTGGTACACAGCATGGCATACATAATAGAACCTATGGCTGAGGCATAGGGGATGACACTCATCTTCTCTCTATCTTCTCCGAGGTCGGGCATTGAGCTGTGCTCAATCTCATACCTTGTAACACAGACAAGAACCCTTTCTTGGACTGATCCATATTGAACTTCTTCAATATCTTGTCAAGGTATGTGCTTTGTGAAAGGCCAATGAGGCGTCTCAATCTATCTCTATAGATCTTGATGCCTAATATGTAAGCAGATTCTCCAAGGTCCCTCATTGAAAAACACTTATTCAAGTAGGCCTTTATGCTTTCCAAGAGTTCTACATCATTTCCCATCAACAATATGTCATCCACATATAATATGAGATATGCTACAGAGCTCCCACTCACTTTCTTGTAAATACATGCTTCTCCATTAGTATGTATGAACCCAAACGCTTTGATCACCTCATCAAAGTGAATGTTCCAACTCTGAGATGCTTGCACCAGCCCATAGATGGAGCGCTGGAGCTTGCATACCTTGTTAGCATTCTTAGGATCGATATAACCTTCCGACTGTATCATATACAATTCCTCCTTAAGGAAGCCGTTAAGGAATGCCGTTTTAACGTCCATTTGCCATATCTCATAATCATAGAATGCGGCAATTGCTAACATGATTCGGACGGACTTCAGCATCGCTACGGGAGAGAAAGTCTCATCGTAGTCAATTCCTTGAACTTGTACCCTTAGCAACAAGCCGAGCCTTATAGATGGTCACATTTCCATCCGCGTCAGTCTTCTTCTTAAAGATCCATTTATTTTATATGGCTTGCCGATTATCGGGCAAGTCAACCAAAGTCCATACTTTGTTATCATACATGGATCCTATCTCGGATTTCATGGCTTCAAGCCATTTGTTGGAATCCAGGCCCGCCATCGCTTCTTCATAGTTCGAAGGTTCACCGTTGTCCAACAACATGATTTCCAGGACAGGGGTGCCGTACCACTCTGGCGCGGAACGTGTCCTCGTGGACCTACGAAGTTCAGTAGTAACTTGATATGAAGTTTCATGATCATTATCATCAACTTCCTCTCTAGTCGGTGCAGGCACCACAGGAACATCTTCCTGCGATGCACTACTTTCCGGTTCAAGAGGGGTGACAACCACCTCATCAAGTTCCACTTTCCTCCCACTTACTTATTTCGAGAGAAACTCTTTCTCCAAAAAGGATCCATTCTTAGCAACAAAGACTTTGCCTTCGGATCTGAGGTAGAAGGTATACCCAATAGTTTTCTTAGGGTATCCTATGAAGACACATTTTTCTGATTTGGGTTCGAGCTTTTCAGGTTGAAGTTTCTCGACATAAGCATCGCATCCCCAAACTTTTGGAAACGACAACTTAGCTTTCTTCCCAAACTATAGTTCATACAGTGTTGTCTCAACGGATTTAGACGGTGCCCTATTTAAAGTGAATGCGGCAGTCTCTAAGCATAACCCCAAAATGACAGCGGTAAGTCGGTAAGAGACATCATAGATTGCACCATGTCCAACAGAGTACGATTACGATGTTCGGACACACCGTTATGCTGAGGTGTTCCAGGCGGCGTCAGTTGTGAAACAATTCCACATTTCCTTCGGTGCGTGCCAAATTCGCGACTTAAATATTCTCCTCCATGATCTGATCGTAAGAACTTTATTTTTCTGTCACGTTGATTCTTAACCTCATTCTGAAATTCCTTGAACTTTTCAAAGGTCTCAGACTTGTGTTTCATCAAGTAGACATACCCATACCTACTCAAGTCATCAGTGAGGGTGAGAACATAACGATAACCACTGTGAGCCTCAACACTCATTAGACCGCACACATCAGTATGTATGATTTCCAACAAGTTGGTTGCTCGCTCCATTGTTCTGGAGAACGGAGTCTTGGTCATCTTTCCAAAGAGGCATGGTTCACACGTGTCAAATGATTCATAATCAAGAGACTCCAACAGTCCATCTGCATGGAGTTTCTTCATGCGTTTGACACCAATATGACCAAGACGGCAGTGCCACAAGTATGTGGGACTATCATTATCAACCTTGCATCTTTTGGCATTCACACTATGAATATGTGTAACATCATGTTTGAGATTCAATAAAAATAAACCATTGACCAGCGGGGCATGACCATAAAACATTTCTCTCATATAAATAGAACAACCATTATTCTCAAATTTAAATGAGTAGCCATCTCGCATTAAACGAGATCCAGATACAATGTTCATGCTCAAAGCTGGTACTAAATAACAATTATTGAGGTTTAAAACTAATCCCGAAGGTAGATGTAGAGGTAGTGTGCCGACGGCGATCACATCGACCTTGCAACCATTCCCGACGTGCATCGTCACCTCGCCCTTCGCTAGTCTCCGCTTATTCCGCAGCTCCTACTTTGAGTTACAAATGTGAGCAACTGTACCGGTATCAAATACCCAGGAGCTACTACGAGCGCTGGTAAGGTACACATCAATAACATGTATGTCACATATGCCTTTGACGTTGCCGGCCTTCTTATCTGCTAAGTATTTGGGGCAATTCCGCTTCCAGTGACCCGTTCCCTTGCAATAAAAGCACTCAGTCTCAGGCTTGGGTCCATTCTTTGGCTTCTTCCCGGAAACTGGCTTACCGGGCGCGGCAACTCCCTTGCCGTCCTTCTTGAAGTTCTTCTTACCCTTGCCTTTCTTGAACTTAGTGGTTTTATTCACTATCAACACTTGATGTTCCTTTTTGATCTCCACCTCCGCTGATTTCAGCATTGAATATAACTCGGGAATGGCCTTCACCATCCCTTGCATATTGTAATTCATCACAAAGCTCTTGTAGCTAGGTGGGAGAGATTGGAGGATTCTGTCAATGACTGCGTCATTTGGGAGATTAACTCCCAGCTGTGACAAGCGGTTGTGCAATCCAGACATTCTGAGTATATGCTCGCTTACAAAACTATTTTCCTCCATCTTACAATTGTAGAACTTGTCGGAGACTTCATATCTCTCGACCTGGGCATGAGCTTGGAAAACCATTTTCAGCTCTTGGAACATCTCATATGCTCTATGTTGCTCAAAACGCTTTTGGAGCCCCGATTCTAAGCTGTAAACCATGCCGCACTGAACCAGGGAGTAATCATCACTACGCGACTGCCAGGCGTTCATAACGTCTTGAGTTGCTGGGAAAATGGGTGCATCACCTATCGGTGCTTCAAGGACATATGCTTTCTTGGCAGCTATGAGGATGATCCTCAAGTTACGGACCCAATCCGTATAGTTGCTACCATCGTCTTTCAGCTTGGTTTTCTCTAGGAACGCGTTGAAGTTGAGGGCAACATTAGCATGGGCTATTTGATCTACAAGACATATTTTAAAGATTTTAGACTAGGTTCATGATAATTAAGTTCATCTAAACAAATTTAATGAACTCCCACTCAGATAGACATCTCTCTAGTCATCCAAGTGATACATGATCCGAATCGACTAGGCGTGTTCGGTCATCACGTGAGACGGACTAGTCATCAACGGTGAACATCTTCATGTTGATCGTATCTTCTAGATGACTCATGTTCGACCTTTCAGTCTTCCGTGTTCCGAGGCCATGTTTGTACATGCTAGGCTCGTCAAGTCAACCTAAGTGTATTGCGTGTGTAAATCTGGCTTACACCCGTTGTATGCGAACGTTAGAGCCTATCACACCCGATCATCACGTGGTGCTTCGGAACAACGAACCTTAGCAATGGTGCACAGTTAGGGGAACACAATTCTTGAAATTTTAGTGAGAGATCATCTTATTTAAGCAACTGTCGTTCTAAGCAAATAAGATGTATAACATGATAAAGATCACATGCAATCAAATAGTGACATGATATGGCCAATATCATTTTGCTCCTTTTGATCTCCATCTTCAGGGCTCCATGATCATCATCGTCACCGGCATGACACCATGATCTCCATCATCATGATATCCATCATCGTGTCTTCATGAAGTTGTCTCGCCAAACGTTACTTCTACTACTATGGCTAATGGTTAGCAATAAAGTAAAGTAATTACATGGCGTTTTCAATGACACGCAGGTCATACAATAAAATAAGACAACTCCTATGGCTCCTGCCGGTTGTCATATTCATCGACATGCAAGTCGTAATTCCTATTACAAGAACATGATCAATCGCATACATCACATATATCATTCATCACATCCTTTTGGCCATATCACATCACACGACACATGCTGCAAGAACAAGTTAGACGTCCTCTAATTGTTGTTGCAAATTTTTACGTGGCTGATATAGGTTTCTAGCAAGAACATTTCTTACCTACGTCAAAACCACAACGTGATATGCCAATTACTATTTACCTTTCATAAGGAACTTTTCATCGAATCCGATCCGACTAAAGTGGGAGAGACAGACACCCACTAGCCACCTTATGCAACTAGTGCATGTCAGTCGGTGGAACCTGTCTCACGTAAGCGTACGTGTAAGGTCGGTCCGTGCTGCTTCATCCCACGATGCCACCGAATCAAGATAAGACTAGTAACGGCAAGTAAATTGACAAATCGACGCCCACAACAACTTGTGTTCTACTCGTGCATAGAAACTATGCATAGACCTAGCTCATGATGCCACTGTTGGGGATCGTTGCAGAAATTCCAAAAAATTCTACGCATCACCAAGATCTATCTATGGAGTTACTAGCAACGAGAGGGGAGTGCATCTTCGTACCTTTGAAGATCGCGATGCGGAAGCGTTGCAAGAACGCGGTTGGTGGAGTCGTACACGAAGCGATTCAGATCGCGGTCGAATCCGATCTAAGAACCGAACAATGGTGCCTCCGCGTTCAACACACGTGCAGCCCGGTGACGTCTCCCTCGCCTTGATCCATCAAGGAGGGAGGGAGAGGTTGGGGAAGAATTCGTCTAGCAGCAGCACGACGGCATGGTGGTGGTGGAGGAGCATGGTACTCCGGTAGGGCTTTGCCGAGCGCTGCGGAAGGAGGAGGAGGAGTTGGAGAGGGGGAGGGTTGCACCAGGGTTCAGGTGTGGCTGCCCTCCCAACCCTCACTTTATATAGGGGAAGGGGAGAGGGCGCCGGCCCCTCTAGATGAGATCTAGAGGGGGGGCGGCGGCCCAGAGGGGGGGACTTGCCCCCCAAGCAAGGTGGAGGTGCCCTGGGTCCTTGGGGGGCGCACCAGCCCACCAGGGGCTGGTTCCCCCTATCCTTAGTTCACTTGGCCCACCGAGTAGGTGGCCCCACCCGGTGGACCCCCGGACCTTCCGATGGTCCTGGTACAATACTGGTGACCCCCATAATCACTCCGGTGACCAAAACAGGACTTCCCATATATAAATCTTTACCTCCAGACTATTCCAGAACTCCTCGTGACGTCCGGGATCTCATCCGGGACTCCGAACAACATTCGGTAACCACGTACATATATTCCCTATAACCCTACCGTCACCGAACCTTAAGTGTGTAGACCCTACGGGTTCGAGAACCATGCAGTCATGACCGAGACATCTCTCCGGCCAATAACCAACAGCGGGATCTGGATACCCATGTTGGCTCCCACATGTTCCACGATGAACTTATCGGATGAACCACGATGTCAGGGAGTCAATCAATCCCGTGTACGATTCCCTTTGTCTACCGGTATTGTACTTGCCCGAGATTCGATCGTCGGTATACCGATACCTGTTCAATCTCGTTACCGGCAAGTCTCTTTACTCGTTCCATAAAACATCATCCCGTGACCAACTCCTTAGTCACATAGAGCTCATTACGATGATGTCTTACCGAGTGGGCCCAGAGATACCTCTCCGTCATACGGAGTGACAAATCCCAGTCTCGATTCATGCCAACCCAACAGATACTTTCGGGGATACCCGTAGTGTACCTTTATAGCCACCCAGTTACGTTGTGACGTTTGGCACACCCAAAGTATTCCTACGGTATCCGGGAGTTGCACAATCTCATGGTCTAAGGAAAAGATACTTGATATTGGAAAAGCTTTAGCAGACGAACTACATGATCTTGTGCTATGCTTAGGATTGGGTCTTGTCCATCACATCATTCTCCTAATGATGTGATCCTGTTATCAATGACATCCAATGTCCATGGTGATGAAACCGTGACCATCTATTGATCAACGTGCTAGCCAACTAGAGGCTCACTAGGGACATATAATGGTCTATGTATTCACACATGTATTACGGTTTTCTGTTAACACAATTATAGCATGAACAATAGAAAATTATCATGAACAAGGAAATATAATAATGACCATTTTATTATTGCCTCTAGGGCATACTTCCAACAGTTTTCACCAGAATGCCATGCACACAAATTATTTGAAGTTTAAGGAAAGAAGGCCAATTTATGGTGATGTATCACATTAATGAATGTGATAGAACTCTACCATAAGAAGGTGAAACAAGAGGGAGAAGAAGCATTTCATGCAGGAGACTCCAAAGCCAAAGACGGCATCTCATCCGGTCATACCAAGTGCCGCCACCTCCTCCTGGTCAACTACTTCGCCCCCGTGCAATCAGATTGTTGAGAAGAGGCAGAATGCAGAAAGAAACACATCCAGGATGAAGAACCATGGCCTTCAGAAGGATTTCGAGAGGGTCGGCCGTAGGACTTTACCGCCGCTACAACACATCGAGAGGGCATCATCATAAGTTCATGACCCATCTCCATCCATTTGTAATACATTAATTGGCATGGAGTCACTTTTGTTTACATTGTCACCATGTTCATCACGATAGCAATGTTTGTACCCTCGATGTGCGAGTAGGATATGGAGGAACCCTAGTATGTTATGATCGTTTGCTATTAGGATCTGACATCATATTTATATGTTTATGTTAATAATCTTCTTGATGATTGGTTAAGTCGACCATCCAGCATATGCCTCTTTTGGATGGAATATTATTATTGTTGGCATAAAGATCAGTTGCAGAGGTAGGTTAGTGATAGGGTATGTCTTCCTACTTTCCGGTTCGTTGCAGTATGGAATAAATGGTGACCACGTTAGCCACATACATGAGGAGACCCTTAATTACCATTCGATAACCGGAGTGGGGATGGATGGTAGTGGAGTATGTGATACGTGGCTACTGCATGTATGCATATATTTGCACTCACCCACAAAGAGAAACATATAAAGTGTCTTAGGAATCCGACCTAGAATTATGCTAGGCTTGGTCACGTAAGATACATACTGGTGGGAAATTCAGATTCCCTGGGAAGATTTTAGTCCTATCCATTTCAACGATTATTACTCATGTCTCGCGCTACTTTATTTTACTCATGCGGCTTACATTTCAATATGTTACAACAACTCAATATTTTTCATAATACATTTTCGCTTTCCTTTGGATTGCAATTGGCTTGCAAGCACTATTATTTAAATATTTACAAGAGACAAAGAATGACTCATGTGCTCCCCGTGGGATCTATACTTTAACTTTTAAAAGGCTACAACTAAACCATGTGCCTTGCAAGCCATCAAGCTTTTTCTGCCACCGTTGCCAGGGAGTTGAGCACTTTCGGTCTTTGTTTTGAGCTTGATTTATTTGTGTGTACTAAGTTCATTGCAGACTTGAGCAACCATGGTTGAATTTGGACACTTTTACCAACTCACCGCAGTGCAACTCTTAGGGCCACCTATTAGAGAGATATTTACATCACTAGGCCCGAACCCTAAGGATGTACCTTACGAGGTAAATCTGAGCCTACTAAAACTATTGCACGGTAAGAAATTTAAAGGTAATTATGATGAGGGTCCTTACCGACATTCGCAATTGTTCGATGAAATACGCGATTAGTTTAAACTTAATGCTTTCAGCTATGATGATATGAAACTTAAATTTTGGACAAAACTTAACCGTTTCGACGAAAGCATAGCTACTTTCTTAGCCCACAGGTACATTTGATACATGGGAAAAATTGAGCAAAGCATTTATGGCGCTACAGTCCCGAGAGGAAAGCGTATAAAGCTAGGCGCTAGATTATAAATTTTGGTCAAAGATAGGGTGAGAGCTTAGTAAGGGCATCTCCAATGCCGACCTGAAAATTTCCTCCCACATCCATCCGCAGACAGGGGGGGGTAGTCCGTGGACACAGATGCGAGAGGCGGCCATCCAACACTGCCCGCATACATTTAAACAACTTTTTGAATGAACCAAACAAAATTCGTGCAAACACGGCGGATTTCATACAAACCGGTTGAAAATATTTACATTTTGGACGTATTTAACTAAAAAGGTAAAACTATGTGCACGTACGGTCGTGCAGAGCTCCACTCACACGACACAGATACACTACACTAGTCGACGCCTAGCCGCGGTGGATCCCTTTGTCTTCCCCATGTCCGGTAGCCCGCTCATCAGACTGTCGGGAGCCCCGGAGGTATATTCTTCTCACGTATCTTCCATATGTCCGACTGCGCTGCTCATCAGAGTGGGAAAGGGGGTGCTTCAGCCAGAGGGGAAGGGTGCCTACTCTGCTTCCGTGAAGCCGAGGCGAGGGGTCGACGATGGTCCACCGAACCGGGCAAGTCACGGGTTGTGCACGTCGACAAGGCATCGACGGTGGCCTTCCTAGGACCCTTACGGCGATGGCCTTCCCTAGGACCCAAGCGTCATCGGCTGTTCGAATTCTACTTTTTCTCGATGTTGGCAGCAGCGGCAGGCGCAGACGCGTTGGCCATTGACTCATCGGTCTTCGCGTCTTTCTCCATCGGTCGGGTGTGGTTCCGCCAATGTTGACTGTAGATGGCAAGACACCTAGCCTTGTCCATTGGGCTAGGTGAGAGGGTGGATCAGTGTTAGGACTGGGAGTATATTGACTAGAGGGGGGTGGATGGTAGATTCAAAAATTCGTGTGCATGTTTGAACAGAGCCCAATCACAGAAATAGAATAAGATTGTATAGCCGAAAGCTAAACATGCACTTTAGTGAGGAGCAAATCTTTCGAGGAAAGAAGTAATAATCACTCGAGCATAATGGATCATGGGCTGCACTACTATCATGGTAATGTCGTAGGCTACTAGATAAAGTAGCATGGTAAGACATGATAGAAGAGTTATGACCAAAAGATGGACGGGAACGCAGTGAAAAATTACACAAACCAAACAAGTGTTACTGGATTAGATGAAGCAATCGATACATAGCATGAAAGTAACTATTTAAGGAAATGCAGTAAAGAAAGGTGAGTCAGTGGTGCTCAATGGCGACTGATGGATTTGGTAGATCAGTTTGCTCTTCTGCCGAAGGACTACGTCTAGTTGAAGGAACTTGTGATTGAACACGGGAGTAAACATTTTTTGAGCCGAAACCGATCGTTCTACGGTATTTTAGAAAATTAATCAAGGTATAGTATTACAAAGCCTACGAGGCATAAAAAGCCTAAAGAAGGTCAACCAATACCAGTTCTGTGAAACATAGGGAAACTAAAGGTGATGTGATATCCAAGTGCTAATCAAGTCGGCTTTCGTCTGCTTTGCTTTTATTTTGGTGACTTCAAGACCTTCTTTGAGATAAAACTTCCAAGAGCCATAGTGAGATGGAGCCTTTCTGAAGATTTTTTCATTTCTGGTCATCCAAATGCTCCAGCAGCTCATGATAACAACCTCCATTGCAATTTCCTTTGGTACTTTGCTCATTGTGAAAATAATCTCATCATATACCGATGTACCTCTATGTTTGTTTGGAGTTATCAGGTTCCAACAAGTCTAGGCAAACTGATAGTCCCAGAAAAGATGAATGTTTGTTTCCTCTGTAGCATCTCTGCAAAGGGCACAATTGTAGTCCTCCAAAAACATGTTCTTGCGTTTTAACATATTTCCAGTGCTAATTCTATCATGTAACAGTAGCCAGAAGAAGATCTTGTGCCCGAGTCTGCATGCTGATTTCCAGAGCATCTCAAAGATACTGTGTACTGAGCCGAGTACTATTACTGCTTTGTGTAGGCTAATGGAAGAAAATTTATGTGTGGTGCCACCGATGGACCAAGAGTCTCTGTTTGTTGATCTCACTTTGTTTCTGAGAGTATCTTGAAGTTCATTGAACTAGTTGTAAGCTTGTAGTGACAGGGGTCTGTGAAAATTGTGGCTAAATTCCTCATGTTGCTGGGTCTTTTGCAGTGTAATGTCCTTGTTGATAGAAAATGAATGAAGTTCAGGTTATAGGAAGTTCAGTGGAGTGTCTGTCCATTTATCTGTCCAGAACATAATTGTATTTCCTATTCCAGCTTTACACACTGTGTGTTTCTTGTATGTGGGCAGTAGTTCCAGGACAACTTTCCACCAAAATGACCCAATGCTACCTCCTGAGCTTGCGTTGTATTCCCTCGAATAGGAAAGGGAGATGCAGCACAGTAGCGTAAGTATTTCCCTCGGTTTTTGAGAACCAAGGTATCAATCTAGTAGGAGACCACGCGCCAGTCCCTCGCACCTGCACAAACAAATAAGAACTTCGCAGCCAACGCGATAAGGTGTTGTCAATCCCTTTACGGTCACTTACGATAGTGAGATCTGATAGAGATGATAATTATAGTTTTGGTATTTTTGGTATAGAAACAGAAAGTAAAGAAAGCAAATAAACAACGGCGGCAGAAATAGGCTAGTAGACGGGAAAGTAATATGATAAAGATAGACCCGGGGGCCATAGTTTTCTCTAGTGGCTTCTCTCATGATAGCAGTATTCTACGGCGGGTAAACAAATTACTGTCGAGCAATTGATAGAAAAGCGAATAATTATGAGACTATATAGGCATGATCATTGTATATAGGCATCACGTCCGAGACAAGTAGACCAACTCATGCCTGCATCTACTACTATTACTCCACACATCGACCACTATCCAGCATACATCTAGTGTATTGAGTTCATACGAACAGAGTAACGCCTTAAGCAAGATGACATGATGTAGAGGGATAAACTCAAGCAATATGATGAAAACCCCATCTTTTTATCCTCGATGGCAACAATACAATACATGCCTTGCCGCCCCTACTATCACTGGGAAAGGACACCGCAAGATTGAACCCAAAGCCAAGCACTTCTCCCATTGCAAGAACTATAGATCTAGTAGGCCAAACCAAACCAATAATTCGAAGAGACTTGCAAGGATATTATGAGCACACATAAAAAGTTCAGAGAATAACCAAATATCTTTCATAGATAACCTTGATCATAAACTCACAATTCATCGGATCTTGACAAACACACCGCAAAAAGAGATTGCATCGAATAGATCTCCTCGAAGACCGAGGAGAACTTTGTATTGAGATCCAGAGAGAGAGAAGAAGCCATCTAAATACTAGCTATGGACCCGAAGGTCTGTGGTAAACTACTCACAACTCATGGTGAGGGCGATGATGATGATGATGATGATGATGAAGGCCTCCGTGATGGATCCCCCTCCCGGAACAGGCTCCAAGATGGGATCTCCACGGGAACAGCAGCTACGGCGGTGGAATTAGGGTTTTCTCTCTGCGTCTGGAGTTTCTGGGGTACGTAGGCATATATAGGAAGAAGAGGGGCACCGGGGGCCACAGGGGCTGCCCTCGAGGCAGGGGGCGCGCCCTGGGAAGGGGGGCGCGCCCCCCACCCTCGAGGGTGGGCCCTCTGTCCTCTGGCTTGGCCGCGAAGTCTTTCGTGCGTGATTTCCTCCAAAAATATCTCCTGTAAAGATTTCATTCCGTCTGGACTCCGTTTGATATTCCTTTTCTGCAAAACCCTGAAATAGGCAAAAAAATAGCAATCTGGACTGGGCCTTTGGGTTAGTAGGTTAGTACCAAAAATGATATAAAAGTGAATGATAAAGCCCATTAAACATCCAAGACTTCATAAATACTAGCATGGAACAATAAAAAAATTATAGATACGTTGGAGACGTATCAAGCATCCCCAAGCTTAATTCCTGCTCGTCCTCGAGTAGGTAAATGATAAAGAAATAATTTTTTATGTGGAATGCTAGCCAATATAGTTTTTCAATGTAATTCTTATAATTGTGGCATGAATTTTCAGATATGAAAGATTCAAGATAAAATTCTATATTGACATAAGAAATAACAATACTTCAAGCAATACTAACAAAGCAATCATGTCTTCTAAAAATACTAGGGCTAAAGAAAATTATCCCTACAAAATCATATAGTGTTGGCTATGCTCCCTTGTTATCACACAAAATATTCATATCATGCACAACCCCGATTTCAGCCAAGCATTTTTTTCATGCTCTATCTTTTCAAACCTTTCAACTTTCACGCAATACATGAGTGTGAGCCATGGATATAGCACTATAGGTGGAATAGAGGTGGTTGTGGAGAAGACAAAAGAGGGACATAGTCTCACATCGACTAGGCGTATCAACGGTCTATGGAGATGCCCATCAATAGATATCAATGTGAGTGAGTAGGGATTGCCATGCAACGGATGCACTAGAGCTAAATATGAATGAAAGCTCAACAAAAGAAACTAGTGGGTGTGCATCCAACTTGCTTCTCACGAAGATCTAGGGCATTTGAGGAAGCCCATCGTTGGTATATACAAGCCAAATTCTATAACGAAAATTCCCACTAGTATATGAAAGTAACTAAGCATGAGACTCTCTACAATGAAGAACATGGTGCTACTTTGAAGCACAAGTGTGGAAAAAGATAGTAGCAATTGTCCCTTTTTTCTTTTTCTTTTTTTTGGGCCTTTCGTTTTTTTTCTTTGGCCTTTTCTTTTCTTTTCTTTTTTTTCTTTTTTTGTGGAGGGGCTTTATAGATTCAGCCTTTCCTCCCATGGGACAATGCTCTAAAAATGATGATCATCACACTTTCATTACAACACAAGATTACAACTCGATACTACAACAACAAAGTATGACTCTATATGAATGCCTCCGGTGGTGTACCGGTATGTGCAATGAAACAAGAGTGACATGTATAAAAATTATGCATGGTGGCCTTGCCACAAATACGATGTCAACTACATGATCATGCATGGCAATATGACAATATGATGCGTGTCATAGAAACGGAACTGTGAACAGTTGCATGGCAATATATCTCGAAATGGCTATGAAAATGCCATGATAGGTAGGTATGGTGGCTGTTTTGAGGAAGGATATATAGTGGGTTTATGGCACCGGCGAAAGTTTCGCGGTACAATAGAGGCTAGCAATGGTGGAAGGGTGAGAGTGTGTATAGTCCATGGACTCAACATTAGTCATAAGAACTCATATACTTATTGCAAAAATCTACGAGTCATCAAAACAAAGCAATCAATGCATGCCCCTAGGGGGGAGGTTGGTAGGAGTTAACCATCGCGCACCCCCGACCTCCACACAAAGGTTGACAATCTACAAATACCTCATGCTTTAACTTAGTCACACAACGGTTCACCATACGTGCATGCTACGGGAATCACCAACCTTAACACAAATATTTCTCAATTTCATAATTACTCCACTAGCATGACTTTAATATCACTATCCTCATGTCTCAAAACAATTATCAAGCATCCAACATCTCTTTCTATTCAATGCACTTGATGTGAATTTTTTTACTACATTGACATTGGATGTTTATCATGTGAAGAATAATTTCATTAGCCTAAACACTTTACCATGCTGTTTTAATAGACTCTCAAATAGATATAAGTGAATCATGAGAGTTCAACAATTTCTACAAAATATTACCACCACCATGCTCTAAAAGATATAAGTGAAGCACTAGAGCAAAAACTATTCAACTCAAAAGATATAAGTGATGCACTTAGAGTGTTCTACTAATTTCTAGGCCATATTTAACTCTCTCAAATAGGTGTGTCCAGCAAGGATGATTGTGGAAAACTAACAAGCAAAGCCTCAAATTATACAAGACTCTCCAAGCAAAACACATGGCATGTTGGGAATAAAAATATAGCTCCAAGTATAGTTACCGATGGATGAAGACGAAAGAGGGGATGCCTTCCCGGGGCATCCCCAAGATTAGGCTTTTGATTATCTTGAATTTACTTGGGGTGCCATGGGCATCCCCAAGCTTGGACATTTGCTACTCCTTGTTCCATACTCCATCAGAGCAATACTCAAAACTTGAAAACTTCACAACACAAAACTTAGACAACAATTCTCGTGAGCTCCGTTAGTAAGAGAAAGCGAACCACCACTCAAAGGTACATCAATGAATTCATTCATTGTTTATATTGGTGTTAAACCTACTTTACTTCAAGTTCTTTATGGTTCATATCCTCCAATATTACTCATAGATGCATCGGAATAAGCAAACAACACACGAAAAACAGAATCTGTCAAAAACAGAACAGTCTGTAGTAATCTGCTGGGTTCGCCTACTTCTGGAACTCCAAAAAATTCAAACTAAATTGATAAATTTGCGAGATTTTTCTACCAATCAGCAGCAAAAAGAATCAACTAAAAAGCAAGCTCGAGTAAAATCTGAAGTCTACTTTAGCGAGCGCTAACGATTCTGTTTTTCACAGCAAGATCAAATAAACTTCACACAAGTCTTACCAAAGGTTCTACTTGGCACAAACACTAAAAAAACATGAAAACACATCTAATTAGAGGCCAGATGCAATATTTATTCCCTAATAGCAACAAAAACAAAAACATAAAATTGGGTTGCCTCCCAACAAGCGCCGTCGTTTTACGCCCCTAGCTAGGCACGATACAAGATAGATCTAGGTATTGCCATCTTTGGAAGGCAATTCTTTGATTAAGCACTTATGATTCTTGGGCACTTCTTTGTCCCTATGAATAATCAAACTCTTGGGCAAGAAATCAAGAAATTCTAAAGTGTCAAAAGGATCTCTTGCAAAAGTAAGAAAATTAGGATGAACACTTATGGATTTGAGATCCACAAGTCTAGAAGTTTCACCCTTGTCTTTAGGGACATACATGAACTTAGATAATTTAGTGGAGGTATTGGGAGTAGTTTTTATAGCGGAAAGAGCAGAACCCACATTAGTGATAACATCCTCAAGCTTATTGATTCTAGTAGAATCCTGATCTAGCTTTTCTTTAACTATGGGTTCCTTTTCCTTAAGATTTTTCAGAACAACTCCTACCTTAGATCCATATTGGGTAATTTCATTGTGAATTTTTCTATCCAAGCTCTCTAACAATTCTACCGTAGCAACTTTGTTCTCAATAATTTCTAACCTTTGCATAACATGCTCCAAAGTTAAAACGGTCCCATTAACCGTAAGAGGTGGTGAGCCAAATAATTCGGTCATAGCTTTATAAGAATCAACGGTGTGGCTACCCAAGAAATTCCCTCCGGTAATGGTATCTAAGATAAATCTATTCCACAAAGTTATGCCAACATAAAAATTGTGAAGAAGCACGGAAGTGGAAAGCTTCCTATTAGATCTGTTTTGAGCATTGCAAATTCTATACCATGCATCTTTTAAGTTTTCTTCCTCCCTTTGTTTAAAGTTGAGTACTTCACTCTCGGGAGTGGCGATAATGATAGGTGTGCTAGACATGATGACAAGCAAGCAAGCAGCACACGAGCAAACAAGAAGCAAGCTAACGAAAAACACACGGCGGAAGAAGGGCGAATAAAACGGCAAAGGTGAAGTGGGGGAGAGGAAAACGAGAGGCAAATAAATGTAATGCGAATGATAAGGGTTTGTGATAGGTACTTGGTATATGACTTTTGTGTAAGACTCCCCAGCAACGGTGCCAGAAATTCTTCTTGCTACCTCTTGAGCTTGTGTTGTATTCCCTCGAAGAGGAAAAGGGAGATGCAGCACAGTAGCGTAAGTATTTCCCTCAGTTTTTGAGCACCAAGGTATCAATCCAGTAGGAGACCACGCGCCAGTCCCTCGCACCTGCACAAACAAATAAGAACTTCGCAGCCAACGCGATAAGGGGTTGTCAATCCCTTTACGGTCACTTACGATAGTGAGATCTGATAGAGATGATAATTATATTTTTGGTATTTTTGGTATAGAAACAGAAAGTAAAGAAAACAAATAAACAACGGCGGCAGAAATAGGCTAGTTGACGGGAAAGTAATATGATAAAGATAGACCCGGGGGCCATAGTTTTCTCTAGTGGCTTCTCTCATGATAGCGGTATTCTACGGCGGGTATACAAATTACTGTCGAGCAATTGATAGAAAAGCGAATAATTATGAGACTATCTAGGCATGATCATTGTATATAGGCATCACGTCCGAGACAAATAGACCGACTCCTGTCTGCATCTACTATTATTACTCCACACATCGACCGCTATCCATCATGCATCTAGTGTATTGAGTTCATAAGAACAGAGTAACGCTTTAAGCAAGATGACATGATGTAGAGGGATAAACTCAAGCAATATGATATAAACCCCATCTTTTTATCCTCGATGGCAACATTACAATACGTGCCTTGCTGCCCCTACTGTCACTGGGAAAGGACACCGCAAGATTGAACCCAAAGCCAAGCACTTCTCCCATTGCAAGAACTACAGATCTAGTAGGCCAAACCAAACCAATAATTCAAAGAGACTTGCAAGGATATTATGAGCACACATAAAGTGTTCAGAAAAGAACCAAATATTTCTCATAGATAATCTTGATCATAAACCCACAATTCATCGTATCTCGACAAACAGACCACAAAAATAGATTACGTCGAATAGATCTCCTCGAAGACTGAGGAGAACTTTGTATTGAGATCCAGAGAGAGAGAAGAAGCCACATAGATACTAGCTATGGACCCGAAGGTCTGTGGTAAACTACTCACAACTCATGGTGAGGCGACGATGATGATGTAGAAGCACTCTGTGATGGGTCCCCCCTCCGGTGGAGCTCCGGAACAGGCCCCAAGATGGGATCTCACGGGAACAGAAGGTTACGGCGGTGGAACTAGGGTTTTTTCTTCTCCTCTGATGGTTTCGGGGTATGTAGGCTTATATAGGAGGAAGGAGGGCACCGGGGGCCTGACTGAAGGAAATATGCCCTAGAAGCCATAATAAAGATGTTATTTGTATTTCCTTATATCATGATAAATGTCTTTTATTCATGCTAGAATTTTATTAACCGGAAACTTAGTACATATGTGAATACATAGACAAAACAGTATGTCCCTAGTATGCCTCTACTAGACTAGCTCGTTGATCAAAGATGGTTATGTTTCCTAGCCATAGACATGAGTTGTCATTTGATCAACGGGAGATGTGATGGACAAGACCCATCCGTTAGCTTAGCACTATGATCATTTAGTTTTACTGCTATTGCTTTCTTCATGACTTATACATGTTCCTATGACTATGAGATTATGCAACTCCCGAATGCCGTAGGAACACCTTGTGTGCTATCAAACGTCACAACGTAACTAGGTGATCATAAAGATACTCTACAGGTGTCTCCGAAAGTGTTTGTGGTGTTGGCATAGATCAAGAATAGGATTTGTCACTTCGAGTGTCGGAGAGGTATCTCTGGGCCCTCTCGGTAATGCATATCATAATAAGCCTTGCAAGCAAATGACTAATGAGTTAGTCATAGGATGATGTATTACGGAACGAGAAAAGAGACTTGCCCGTAATGAGATTTAACTAGGTATTAAGATACCGACGATCGAATCTCGGGCAAGTAACATACCGATGACAAAGGGAACAACGTATGTTGTTATGCGGTTTGACCGATAAAGATCTTCGTAGAATATGTAGGAGCCAATATGAGCATCCAGGTTCCGCTATTGCTTATTGACCAGAGATGAGTCTCGGTTATGTCTACATAGTTCTCGAACCCAAAGGGTCCGCGCGCTTAACGTTTGATGACGATCGGTATTATGAGTTTATGAGTTTTGATGTACCGAAGGTAGTTAGGAGTCCCGGATGAGACCACAGACATGACGAGGAGTCTCGGAATGTCCGAGACGTAAAGATTGATATATTGGACGACTATATTCGGACACCGGAAGTGTTCTGGAAAGTTTCGGAATTTACCGGAGTGCTGGAGGGGTTACCGGAACCCCCCAAGGGAAAGATGGGCCCTAGTGGGCCATGGGGGATAAAGAGGGCAGCAGCCAGGAGGTGGCGCGCCCCCTCCCAAGGGCAGTCCGAATTGGACTAGGGGAGGGGGCGCAGCCCCCTCTTTCCTTCCCCTTCTCTCCCTCTCTTTCCTTCCCCTCTTGGTGATTCCTACTAGGAATAAGATTGCAATCCTATTCCTAGTAGGATTGCACCCTAGGCGCGCCATAGAGGGGCCGGCCGGCCTCCCCCTTGCTCCTTTATGTACGGGGCAGGGGGGCACCCTAGAACACACAAGTTGATCAGTTGATCTCTCCCAATCATGTGCAGTGCCCCCCTCCACAGTAACACACCTCGGTCATATCGTTGCAGCGCTTAGGCGAAGCCCTGCGACGGTAACTTCATCATCTCCGTCACCACGCCGTCGTGCTGACGAAACTCTCCTATGAAGCTCAACTGGATCAAGAGCTCATGGGACGTCATCAAGCTGAACGTGTGCTGAACGCGGAGGTGCCGTACGTTCGGTGCTTGATCGGTTGGATCGCGAAGAAGTTCGACTACATCAACCGCGTCACTAGACGCTTCCGCTCCCGGTATACGAGGGTACGTAGACACACTCTCCCCCTTGTTGCTATGCATCTGGTAGATAGATCTTGCGTGATCATAGGAAAATTTTGACAATACTACGTTCCCCAACAGTGGTATCAGAGCCAGGTCTATGCGTAGATGATATGCACGAGTAGAACATAATGAGTTGTGGGCGATACTAGTCATACTGCTTACCAGCATGTCATACTTTGCTTTGGTGGTATTGTGAGATGAAGCGGCCCGGACCGACATTACGCGTACGCTTACGCGAGACTGGTTTCATCGTTATAAGCACTCGTTGCTTAAAGCTGACTGGCGGGTGTATGTCTCTCTCACTTTAGCCGAATGGAGTGTGGCTACGCCCGGTCCTTGTGAAGGTTAAAACAGCACATACTTGACGAAACATCGTTGTTGTTTTTGTATGCGTAGGTAAGAACGGTTCTTGCTAAGCCCGTAGCAGCCACGTAAAACTTGCAACAACAAAGTAGAGGACGTCTAACTTTTTTCGCAGGGCATGTTGTGATGTAATATGGTCAAGACATGATGAGTTATACGGTTTTGTATGAGATGATCATGTTTTGAAAAGTTATCGGCAACTGGCAGGAGCCATATGTTGTCGCTTTATTGTATGAAATGCAGTCGCCATGTAATTGCTTTACTTTATCACTAAGCGGTAGCGATAGTCATAGAAGCAATAGTTGGCGAGACGACAACGATGCTACGATGGAGATCAAGGTGTCGCGCCGGTGAGGAAGGTGATCATGATGGTGCTTTGGAGATGGATATCAAAAGCACAAGATGATGATGGCCATATCATGTCACATATTTTGATTGCATGTGATGTTTATCTTATTATGCTTCTTATCTTGCTTAGTATGACGGTAGCATTATAAGATGATCCCTTACAAAATTTCAAGGTATAAGTGTTCTCCCTGAGTATGCACCGTTGCGAAAGTTCGTCGTGCCGAGACACCACATGATGATCGGGTGTGATAAGCTCTACGTTCAAATACAACGGGTGTAAGCCAGTTTTGCACACGCAGAATACTCGGGTTAAACTTGACGAGCCTAGCATATGCAGATATGGCCTCGGAACACTGGAGACCGAAAGGTCGAGCGTGAATCATATAGTAGATATGATCAACATAAGATGTTCACCATTGAAACTACTCCATCTCACGTGATGATCGGACATAGTTTAGTTGATTTGGATCACGTGGTACCGGAGGGATGTCTATCTAAGTGGGAGTTCTTTAAGTAATATGATTAATTGAACTTTAATTTATCATGAACTTAGTCCTGGTAGTTTTTGCATATCTATGTTGTTGTAGATCAATGGCCCGTGCTACCGTTCCTTTGGATTTTAATGCATTCCTAGAGAAAGCTGAGTTGAAAGATGATGGTAGCAATTACACGGACTGGGTCTATAACTTGAGAATTATCCTCATTGCTGCACAGAAGAATTATGTCCTTGAAGCACCGCTAGGTGACAAGCCCCCTCCCGCTATTGTAGAAGCTTTGAACGTCTGGCAGATGCGGTCTGATGACTACACGATAGTTCAGTGTGCCATGCTTTACGGCTTAGAATCGGGACTTCAACGACGTTTTGAACGTCATGGACCATATGAGATGTTCCAGGAGTTGAAGTTAATAATTCAAGCAAATGCCCGGATTGAGAAATATGAGATTTCCAATAAGTTCTATAGCTGCAAGATGGAGGAGAATAGTTCTATCAGTGAACACTTGCTCAGAATGTCTGGGTACTACAATCATATGACTCAACTTGGTTGCAAAGTTGACGAGGAAAGTGTTATTGATAGAGTTCTCCAATCACTGCCACCAAGATATAAAGGCTTCGTGATGAACTATAATATGCAAGGGATGCAAAAGACAATTCCCAAGCTCTTCGCTATGCTCAAAGCCGCGGAGGTAGAAATAAAAAAGGAGCATCAAGTGTTGATGGTTAACAAGACCACTAGTTTCAAGAAAAAGGACAAGGGAAAGAAGGGGAACTTCAAGAAGAATAGCAAGACAGTTGCTACTCCCGCGAAGAAACCCCAGTCTGGAGCCAAGCCTGAAACTGAGTGCTTCTACTGCAAAGGGACTGGACACTGGAAGCGGAACTGCCCCAAGTATTTGGCGGATAAGAAGGATGGCAAGGTGAACAAAGGTATATGTGATATACATGTTATTGATGTGTACCTTACTAATGCTCGTTGTAGTACCTGGGTATTTGATACCGGTTCAGTTGCTAATATTTGTAACTCGAAACAGGGACTACGGATTAAACGAAGATTGGCTAAGGACGAGGTGACGATGCGCGTGGGAAATGGTTCCAAAGTCGATGTGATCGCGTCGGCACGCTACCTCTACATCTACCTTCGGGATTAGTTTTAGACCTAAATAATTGTTATTTGGTGCCAGCGTTAAGCATGAACATTATATCTGGATCTTGTTTGTTGCGAGACGGTTATTCATTTAAATCAGAGAATAATGGTTGTTCTATTTTTATGAATAATATCTTTTATGGTCATGCACCCTTGAAGAGTGGTCTATTCTTGCTGGATCTCGATTGTAGTGATACACATATTCATAATATTGAAGCCAAAAGATGCAAGGTTAATAATGATAGTGCAACTTATTTATGGCACTGTCGTTTAGGTCATATTGGTGTAAAGCGCATGAAGAAACTCCATCGTGATGGACTTTTAGAATCACTTGATTATGAATCACTTGGTGCTTGCGAACCGTGCCTTATGGGCAAGATGACTAAAACTCCGTTCTCCAGAACTGTGGATCGAGCAACAGATTTGTTGGAAATCATACATACTGATGTATGTGGACCAATGAGTGTTGAAGCTCGCGGCGGGTATCATTATTTTCTGGCCTTCACTAATGATTTGAGCAGATATGGGTATATCTACTTAATGAAACACAAGTCTGAAACATTTGAAAAGTTCAAAGAATTTCAGAGTGAAGTAGAGAATCATCGTAACAAGAAAATAAAGTTTCTACGATCTGATCGTGGAGGTGAATATTTGAGTTACGAATTTGATCTTCATTTAAAACAATGTGGAATAGTTTCACAACTCATGCCAATTGGAACACCACAGCGTAATGGTGTGTCCGAACGTCGTAACCGCACTTTATTGGATATGGTGCGATCTATGATGTCTCTTACCGATTTACCACTCCCGTTTTGGGGTTATGCTTTAGAGACAGCTACATTCACGTTAAATAGGGCACCATCTAAATCCGTTGAGACGATGCCTTATGAACTATGGTTTGGCAAGAAACCAAAGTTGTCGTTTCTTAAAGTTTGGGGCTGCGACGCTTATGTGAAAAAGCTTCAACCTGATAAGCTCGAACCCAAGTCGGAGAAATGTGTCTTCATAGGATACCCAAAGGAGACTGTTGGGTACACCTTCTATCACAGATCCGAAGGCAAGATATTCATTGCTAAGAATGGATCCTTTCTAGAGAAGGAGTTTCTCTCGAAAGAAGTGAGTGGGAGGAAAGTAGAACTTGTTGAGGTAATTGTACCTTCTCCCGAATTGGAAAGTGGTACATCACTAGTTCCAGTGATTCCTACACCAATTAGTGAGGAAGCTAATGATGATGATCATGAAAATTCAGATCAAGTTTCTGTTGAACGTCGTAGATCAACTAGGGTACGTTCCGCACCAGAGTGGTACGGCAACCCAGTTGTGGAAGTCATGTTACTAGACCATGATGAACCTACGAACTATGGCGATGATGAGCCCAGATTCCGCAAAATGGCTTGATGCCATGAAATCTGAGATGGGATCCATGTATGAGAACAAAGTGTGGACTTTGGTTGACTTGCCCGATGATCGGCAAGCCATCGAAAATAAATGGATCTTCAAGAGGAAGACCGACGCAGACGGTAATGTTACTGTTTACAAAGCTCGACTTGTTGCGAAAGGGGTTCGACAAGTTCAAGGAGTTGACTGCGATGAGACTTTCTCACCTGTAGCGATGCTTAAGTCTGTCCGAATCATGTTAGCAATTGCCGCATTTTATGATTATGAAATCTGGCAAATGGATGTCAAAACTGCATTCCTGAATGGATATCTCAAAGAAGAGTTGTATATGATGCAACCAGAGGGTTTTGTCGATCCAAAAGGTGCTGACAAAGTATGCAAGCTCCAGCGATCCATCTATGGACTGGTGCAAGCATCTCGGAGTTGGAATATACGCTTTGATGAGGTGATCAAAGCATATGGTTTTATACAAACTTTTGGAGAAGCCTGTATTTACAAGAAAGTGAGTGGGAGCTCTATAGCATTTCTGATATTATATGTGGATGACATATTATTGATTGGAAATGATATAGAATTTCTGGATAGCATAAAAGGATACTTGAATAAGAATTTTTCAATGAAAGACCTCGTTGAAGCTGCTTACATATTAGGCATCAATATCTATAGAGATAGATCAAGACGCTTAATTGGACTTTCACAAAGCACATACTTTGATAAATTTTTGAAGAAGTTCAAAATGGATCAGTCAAAGAAAGGGTTCTTGCCTGTGTTACAAGGTGTGAAGTTGAGTAAGACTCAATGCCCGACCACTGCAGAAGATAGAGAGAAAATGAAAGTCATTCCCTATGCCTCAGCCATAGGATCTATCATGTATGCAATGTTGTGTACCAGACCTGATGTGTGCCTTGCTATAAGTCTAGCAGGGAGGTACCAAAGTAATCCAGGAGTGGATCACTGGACAGCGGTCAAGAACATCCTGAAATACCTTAAAAGGACAAAGGATATGTTTCTCATGTATGGAGGTGACAAAGAGCTCGTTGTAAACAGTTACGTCGATTCTAGCTTTGACACTGATCCGGATGACTCTAAGTCACAAACCGGATATGTATTTTTATTGAATGGTGGAGCTGTCAGTTGGTGCAGTTCCAAGCAGAGCGTCGTGGCGGGATCTACGTGTGAAGCGGAATACATAGCTGCTTCGGAAGCAGCAAATGAAGGAGTCTGGATGAAGGATTTCATATCCGATCTAGGTGTAATACCTAGTGCATCGGGTCCAATGAAAATCTTTTGTGACAACACTGGAGCAATAGCTTTGGCGAAAGAATCCAGGTTTCACAAGAGAACAAAACACATCAAAATACACTTCAATTCCATCCGCGATCTAGTCAAGGAAGGAGACATAGAGATTTGCAAGATACATACGGATCTGAATGTTGCAGACCCGTTGACTAAGCCTCTTCCACGGGCAAAACATGATCAGCATCAAGACTTCATGGGTGTTAGGGTCATTACTTTGTAATCTAGATTATTGACTCTAGTTCAAGTGGGAGACTGAAGGAAATTTGCCCTAGAGGCAATAATAAAGATGTTATTTGTATTTCCTTATATCATGATAAATGTCTTTTATTCATGCTAGAATTGTATTAACCGGAAACTTAGTACATGTGTGAATACATAGACAAAACATTATGTCCCTAGTATGCCTCTACTAGACTAGCTCATTGATCAAAGATGGTTATGTTTCCTAGCCATAGACATGAATTGTCATTTGATCAACGGGATCACATCATTAGGAGAATGATGTGATGGACAAGACCCATCCGTTAGCTTAGCACTATGATCGTTTAGTTTTACTGCTATTGCTTTCTTCATGACTTATACATGTTCTTATGACTTTGAGATTATGCAACTCCCGAATGCCGTAGGAACACCTTGTGTGCTATCAAACGTCACAATGTAACTGGGTGATCATAAAGATACTCTACAGGTGTCTCCGAAAGTGTTCATGGTGTTGGCATAGATCAAGAATAGGATTTGTCACTCCGAGTGTCGGAGAGGTATCTCTGGGCCCTCTCGGTAATGCACATCATAATAAGCCTTGCAAGCAAATGACTAATGAGTTAGTCACAGGATGATGTATTACGGAATGAGAAAAGAGACTTGCCGGTAATGAGATTGAACTAGGTATTGAGATACCGACGATTGAATCTCACGCAAGTACCATACCGATGACAAAGGGAACAACGTATGTTGTTATGCGGTTTGACCGATAAAGATCTTCGTAGAATATGAAGGAGCCAATATGAGCATCCAGGTTCCGCTATTGGTTATTGACCAGAGATGAGTCTCGGTCATGTCTACATAGTTCTCGAACCCGTAGGGTCCGCACGCTTAACGTTTGATGACGATCGGTATTATGAGTTTATGAGTTTTGATGTACCGAAGGTAGTTAGGAGTCCCGGATGAGATCACGGACATGACGAGGAGTCTCGAAATGTCCGAGACGTAAAGATTGATATATTGGACGACTATATTCGGACACTGGAAGTGTTCTAGAAAGTTTCGGAATTTACCGGAGTGCCGGAGGGGTTACCGGAACCCCCCAAGGGAAAGTTGGGCCATAGTGGGCCATGGGGGATAAAGAGGGCAGCAGCCAGGAGGTGGCGTGCCCCCTCCCAAGGGCAGTCCGAATTGGACTAGGGGAGGGGGACGCAGCCCCCTCTTTCCTTCCCCTTCTCTCCCTCTCTTTCCTTCCGCTCTTGGTGATTCCTACTAGGAATAGTATTGCAATCCTATTCCTAGTAGGATTGCACCCTAGGCGCGCCATAGAGGAGCCGGCAGGCCTCCCCCTTGCTCCTTTATTTACGGGGGCAGGGGTACCCTAGAACACACAAGTTGATCAGTTGATCTCTCCCAACCGTGTGCGGTGCCCCCCTCCATAGTAACACACCTCGGTCATATCGTTGCAGCGCTTAGGAGAAGCCCTGTGACGGTAACTTCATCATCTCCGTCACCACGCCGTCGTGCTGACGAAACTCTCCCGTGAATCTCAACTGGATCAAGAGCTCGTGGGACGTCATCAAGCTGAACGTGTGCTGAACGCGGAGGTGTCGTACTTTCGGTGCTTGATCGGTTGGATCGCGAAGAAGTTCGACTACATCAACCGCGTCACTAGACGCTTCCGCTCCCAGTCTACGAGGGTACGTAGACACACTCTCCCCTCGTTGCTATGCATCTGGTAGATAGATCTTGCATGATCGTAGGAAAATTTTGAAAATACTACGTTCCCCAACACTGACGAGGGACCCACGAGGCAGGGGGGCGCGCCCTAGGGGGGGCCACCCTCGTGGGCACCTTGTGGCCCCTACTCCTGGTTCTCAAGTCTACCGTGCGTGATTTTCTCCCAAAATATCTCTCCCGAAGGTTTCATTCTATTTGGACTCCGTTTGATATCCTTTTTCTGTAAAACCCTAAAACAGGCAAAAAACAGCAATCTGGACTGGGCCTTTGGGTTAGTAGGTTAGTCCCAAAAATAATATAAAAGTGTATGACAAAGCCCATTAAACATCCAAAACATCATAAATAATAGCATGGAACAATAAAAAATTATAGATACATTGGAGACGTATCACACGACGGCGTGGTGATGGTGGAGGAGCGTGGTACTCCAGCAGGGCTTCACCAAGCACTACGAGAGACGAGGAGGGGGAGGGGTAGGGATGCGCCGAGAGAGAGGGAGAGCCTCATCTATGGTAGCCCCAAAAAACCCACTATATATAGGGGGAGGGGAGGGGCTGCACCCCCATCTAGGGTCCCCCCCTAGGGGGGCGGCCAACCCTAGATTGATCTAGGGGGGGGCGGCCAGAGGGGGAGAGAGGGGGGCGCGCCCTAGGTGGGCCTTAGGCCCATCTGAGCCTAGGGTTTCCCCCCTCTCCCTTTCCCTGCGCCTTGGGCCCCTTGTGGGAGGTGCACCAGCCCACCTAGGGGCTCATCCCTTCCCACTCTTGGCCCACGCAGGCCTCCGGGGCTGGTGGCCCCTCCCGGTGGACCCCCGGAACCCTTCCGGTGGTCCCGGTACATTACCGATGATGCCCGGAACACTTCTGGTGGCCAAAACCTCACTTTCTATATATAATTATTTACCTCCGGACCATTCCATAACTCCTCGTGACGTCCGGGATCTCATTCGGGACTCCGAACAACATTCGGTAACCACGTACATATATTCCCTATAACCCTAGTGTCATCAAACCTTAAGTGTGTAGACCCTACGGGTTCGGGAACCATGCAGACATGACCGAGACATCTCTCCGGCCAATAACCAACATCGGGATCTGGATACCCATGTTGGCTCCCACATGTTCCACGATGATTTCATCGGATGAACCATGATGTCAAGGATTCAATCAATCCCGTATACGATTCCCTTTGTCTACCAGTATAGTACTTGCCCGATATTCGATCGTCGGTATACCGATACCTTGTTCAATCTCGTTACCGGCAAGTCTCTTTACTCGTTCTGTAACACATCATCCCGTGACGAACTCCTTAGTCACAGAGAGCTCATTTTGATGATGTCTTACCGAGTGGGCCGAGAGATACCTCTCCGTCATACGGAGTGACAAATTCCAGTCTCGATTCGTGCCAACCCAACAGATACTTTCGGGGATACCCGTAGTGTACCTTTATAGACACCCAGTTACGTTGCGACGTTTGGCACACCCAAAGTATTCCTACGGTATCCGGGAGTTGCACAATCTCATGGTCTAAGGAAAGGATACTTGACATTGGAAAAGCTTTAGCATACGAACTACATGATCTTGTGCTATGCTTACGATTGGGTCTTGTCCATCACATCATTCTCCTAATGATGTGATCCCGTTATCAATGACATCCAATGTCCATGGTTAGGAAACCGTAACCATGTATTGATCAACGAGCTAGTCAACTAGAGGCTCACTAGGGACATGTTGTGGTCTATGTATTCACGCATGCATTACGATTTTCGGATAATACAATTATAGCGTGAACACTAGACAATTATCATGAGTAAGGAAATATAATAATAACCATTTTATTATTGCCTCTAGGGAATATTTCCAACAGCAAAGTGTTTCTTCCAGATCTTGGCTCCTTCTTTTCCAATAAGTGCATCCTCATTGATCAAGGAAACATCAGTTTGATCCTTCTCTAAATTGATAGTACCTGGGCAGATAGTGTGAGCCTGATTAGCAAAAGCTAGTACAGGGAAACCTAGAGGAGCTGAGAAGTCTGACATTGATTCTTCACATGTGTCTGTATCCTCATTCTGCCTCTCCCTGACTATGACTTGTGTATCTACTACCATAACATTCCTCCCACTATAGTTTATCTCATGAGTTGTATCAAAGTCCTCGATGTCCTTGTTGAGATTATGTTGGGCTAACTGAGATGATGGGGCAAGCCTGTAAGTGTTTGCTATAACTTCTGAGAGCATAGGATCCTCTTGGACGTCTCTATAGTGTGTGCCTGGTTGCAGGTTGAAAGCCTCAAGAGTTGGGTGTATGATTGGTGTTGTTGGCAGTTCTGGTACAGCTGCTTGCAACACAATAGTGGGCTACGGTGGGTGAACCTCTGCATCTAGCTGGACTTGCTGGGCTAGTGGTAGCTCAGGCCCATTGGGTTGTAGAATCTCGTTTACATCTGGTATGATGTGATGCATTGGCGCCAAAGGGCCATTAGCAGATGCATCAATACTAACACTATTGTCGGGTGGTGCCATGGAAATAGTGAGACTATTGTTAGCTTCATGAGCCACATTGGCATTATCCTCTATAGGCTCCATAAGATCATTCAGGGCAAGGAATTATCCAGCATGTAGTTCTATATCTGCATCTTGTGGCATGGCCCAATGGCCCCACCCTGGCATGTCCTCATCTTCTGCCTCTTCCTCGGCTTGATCATGTCCATTAAACTAATCATCATTCTCAGCATTGAGTGCAACTTAGAGATTGAGTTGTGGGCCTTGCTATTGAATAGGAGCATGCAGATCATCATGCACATGATGCTGCAGTGGTCCAATGAAATGGTTATGCTGATTTGGGTGGAAATTAGGCTGGGCAGGGATAGGATATGGATTACCATGGGGCTCAATGGGATCCTCATCAGGCACATCATTGCCCGAAATCTGTTGTTGGAGAATGACCACAAGGATAGAGGGGGAGTCTGTTTGAAAGTCATATCCCTCTCCAAAAACAATGCTAGCTGGAATATCACTCGGTTCCTCCACTCTTACCTTTACCATAAAGGTTTGCTCTAGTACTTCTGATTCTGTCCCAACTCAATAATTTCCCAAACTTACTGACTGCATTGTTAACCTCCTAAATGCTTCTTCTATCAAAGGGGTATCCATGTAGAAAAATCCAGACGTCTATGTTCATAACTAATTTCCTCCAGTTCAGCCCCTTGTTATGTGGTTGGAAGATAACATGTACATCTGTAAACTGGTGTCGACTATTGGATACAAGAGCATCCCGGTCAAAAACGCTAGCCAGCTTGATATATGCTTGCCCGAATGGACCAGGTTCAATCTCAGAAAAACCTAACTGCTTGTCATCGAGGAAGTCAGTCGGTACCTCTCTGATTGTGTTGAAAGCCACTGACAGATTAGGCATGGGGACAATGGTTGCTATTGCCCACTCCTCATGAGTAGCAGTTGCGCACCATTGATGATCTTGATTCTTGCCGGTCTCCCTTCCACCTCGATGCTATGGTGATTTGGTGGAAGAAAGGGAGTGGGATCAAATGGGAAAGCGGCCATAGGGGCAGCTCCGTGATTCTAAGTCGATGGAGATGAGTTTGAGATGGAGGTTGGATTGGGACGAATGGTGGCAGCTTGGAGACAATGGGAAATCGGAGTTAGGATAGCACAGTGATGAGGGCTACCAACCCGACGCATTTGCAGAGCATTAGCTGGATTCGCTTGGGTGGTCGGCTGTGTGACTACACGATTAGTCACAATCGCGGGAACAGTGGAGGGTTGCCTTGGAAACTCGACCGTCGGGCGTCTCGGATGTCTGGGCTCATTGATTGGGTTGTGTTGGGCCTGTGAGAAACAATCACTCTCGATATGGCCCCATCGCTTACATTTTCGACACTTGATGTGATTTGTGCAGTTGGGCCTGCTATGGCCCGTGAGAAGACAGCGCACACAGAATGCACTTTGTGGGCCTTTTTGAAATCGAGTGAATTCCGCCCCCTGGCTGGTAACTGGAGCATCATGGGCATTCATGCCCGAAATATGAGTTGCTTGCATTGATGGGGTCATGATGGATTGATCATGGCGAATACGATCCAAGGAATGGTTGGGATTGCGTGAATCGTTGAAGGTGGCTGGAGATCTAAGAGCTTGTAGGTAGGATATCCTAGGATTATTTCTAAAAATATGCGTCCAAGCATCTTCTTTCTCCTGAAGGTATTGATCAAGCTCCCAGCTGGAATTTGGTCCTCCATTACCCCAGAGAAGGAAATTGATATTAAGCATTAGGAGAGAGATGTTACCATCATTAATAATCGAGAAACCAACTTCTTTAGACGAGACAAAAACTAAAAGACCAAATTTGAAGGAGGTGGACCTTAAAGAGAGATGCACAACCACTGAAACATGATAGGAGCATAGTGCTTACTAATTCTTTGGTGAGTCTGATTTATGATCTGGTGAACTCAGCAACTAGAATGGATTCCTCCATGTCTTTGCCTTCCTCATAGTTGATGGGTACTCTCCACTTCCTCCAAACTTCTGCCGCAAAGTCTTGACCTCTATCAAAGTTCAGATCTGCAAGCGACATGATGAGAATTTGAACCGTAGATCACTTGAGAAGGGTATGTGGAGCACGTGGATGGGGGCTAGGGTTTGGTGGGTGGACGCCGGGGCCGGAGTGGCCACTGGCGGCATCCTTAGAGCGGGGGCTAGGAGCGGGGGTTAGGTGGCCACCGTGCTTCTCGTAGCATTGTGAACCGTTGGATACGCATCCGAAGAACAATATAGAAACTACTTGCCCTCAGTTGATTGTCAGGAGCAAACATCTCTCCGTCCTATTCTCCTTTAACTAAGAGCTAATCAGACTCCAGTTGATTTCGGTCATGGTAGATACTTATTGGTTATCTCTAAATCTTTGACAGACTTATTCGTGAAGCACAAACCACTTTCTTTTGAATCCAATTGCAAATTAGATTAGAAATCAACCCCTTTTGTGGGGGAGGGGGGAGGGGCACTCCTTTTCCTGAAGTTACGAGGCTATTTTGCCGAGTTTCTTAAAGAGAGTTGTCTCGCGCCCCTAGGTATTGTCTACCTACCCACCTGTGTCAGTTTCGGATATAGGTACCTTTTTGTTGAAGCTCCAGAAAACTGCCAAATAAAATGCGTCCCAAGCTGAAATATATGTTTTTCTCGTGCCTCACGCACCCAACAAAGATTGATTCATATTCCGTCCGATGAAGAGTGAACATCTAGAGATTTTAGGACAAATTATGGAGTGAAGTAAAATATACATTGGGAAGGTGCAAGCCACTATCTCTCTCCTCTTTAATTACACAACCCACAATGAGCTAAGTGCATGTATAAATTAAGAAGACCATGCATAAATTGTTATTGGTCTTGATTACCGTGTGATGAGAGAGAAGTAATTTAAAGTACATTGAGAAGATAGAAGTACACTTTTTTGTGAACAAAATTTGAAACTAAACGTATATTTTTTGTAGATTGTAAGATTTTCCCGAAAAGGAAAATTACCAGGATTCAGGCCCAAATAGGAGTAGCTCCGGCCACTCAAATTTTACTGGGTACATACGCGTCAGATATCGGGCAAATTTTCTGTTCTAACCTTTTCTACAAACTTAATCACGAATTGACCTCGTTTTAAAAAGATTTTCGTGTCTGACCTTTTTTGGTCACGCCAACATCTTTGGCGTCTGGTTTGCACGGCAGACGCCACGATGCATGGCGTTTGGCCCTGACCCACACTTGTCCAGTTGGCGCTGATGTGGCGACGCGAAGACGCCATCCATCTTGGCGTTTGGGGTAAACGCCATAGCTCTTGGCGTTTGGTTCTTCTCCATCACTTAAACAAAAAAAGCTACATGCATCACTAGTGGAGTTACTTCTATAAATAATTCTCTTCATTAACTCCCATAATAAAAAGGCTGCTAACCATTGTTGCAAAACGAATTAATCGGCACATAAATGCAATCAATGGCAACAAATATTTTCTCTACGAATCGACTTTGGGTGAGGCGTGAGGGTGAGATGGAGCAGATTTCTACGAGATTAATATGGAGATTTAGTTTTAATTAATTAATCGCATGAATGATTTACTTTTCTGTAATATCTGCTGTTGTTAGCCCCTTAACCGACTAAGGGTATCTCCAACGCTGACCCTCAAACCTCCCGTAACCGTCTGGGCCGCGCTGTCTGGACTAAGGAATCCATCCAACGTGGTCTTGTATCGGTGAGCGGCGTGGTACGGACGCGTTTTCTTCCACAATCGGAGACAAAATGTGAGAGAGATTTGCGGAAATCCGGAACGTTTTTATGCCCGCTTCTGACCGTCCAGTCCCACCCAAAGTCCCAAACCCCTCCTCCCGCTGCAGAGCGTCAGTGTCTGCATTCATGACGGACCAGAGCGGGCGCGACCACTCACTGGCGCCATCATTGAAGCAGCGCGCCGATCGAAAGAGCGTCGCCCGCCTCGCTTTCCGGTGCAGGCGTATGTTCCATGTTTAAATGACATGACGGCGGCCCGTCCATCTGCCGCCCACATTGATGGCACGCGTTTCCGAGGCATGTCCTATGCCCCTCTGTCGTCTGTCGTTGCTATATAAACCGTTGTTGCGGCCATAGCCGCAGTCACCCCTCTCTGATCCCTCTCCACACTACTCCCATCATGGATTCCTCACGCGCCACGTCGGACCCGGCCCACGCTGGCCCACCCGACACCACATAACTTTCTCCCCGTCCGCACGTCGGACCAAACCCGAGTCACTTCACTCCCCTCCCCTCCACTAACCTCCGCCACCCAAATTCATCTCCGGCTCCTTCCGATCGTCTCCAGCATGGCGGGCAGCGGATCTGAGTCCTTCACCTCTAGATCAATCGACCCAGAACTCATCTCACGCGGCCCTAAGGAGGAGATGGTCGTCCGGCTTGCGCTCTGTCGTGTCCGGGAGGAGGCCCGTGCACGGCAGTAGCCGGACTCCTTCCGTCGGAATCCATTGCGTCCATCAAAATGGCGCATGGATCAAGCGCTAGGACAACCGTAGCTGACTCACCGAAGGCTGTGCAGTATGTCTGGCCAGCGGGAGCGGAACCGGGCGAGCTCCACTTAGACCGGTCACTGTACGCGGACGTGTCCGTGCGCGTCCACGGACGTTTGATGGGTTGGATTTGCCAAGTCCGGCTGTAAATGCTCTAACAAACCCTCGCAGACACGTGCCTACACCAAGACCAAGGGATTTTTTTGAATCATGAATTTTGATTTTTTTTACACTGTCTCTCTTTTTGCTAAATATACCCATACGGGTATGTGTGGAGACTACGTTTGTGTGTTCTAGTAGTTCGCAAATTCTCGTGAAGAAAAAAACAAGTGGTGATTTTGTCAAGAGATCATCTCATATGTACTGTAACTGTAATCCCTTAAAATTTAAGGCAGATATTTCATGTGATATCTTGATTTTCTTCTCTTTATCTTTTTGCATGCATGATACCAAATAAGGATGAGGTAACCATATATGCTCTAGCATGGGCCGGGCTATCAAGCAGACCATTAACTACGGGAGTTAATCAAGAGAATTGTTTATAGAAGCAACTTCACTAGCGCATGTAGCCGTTTTTAAATAAGTGATGGACTAGGACCAGACGCCAAGAGCTATGGCGTTTCCCCCAAACGTCTGGATTAATGGCGTCTCCGCGTCGCCACATCAGCGCCAACGAGGCAAGTGTGGTCCTGGGCCAAACGCCATGCACCATGGCGTCTACCATGCAAACCAGACGCCAATGATGTTGGCGTTACCAAAAAGGTCAGATATGAAAATCTTTTTAAAGTGAGGTCAATTCATGATTAAGTTTGTAGAAAAGGTCAGAACAGAAAATTTGTCCTCAGATATCTACCACCAGCTTGTTGTGCCCATGCTCTGTTGTTGTCGCTTGTGACAGGAAGCATGTCACTACGTGCATGTCATATTTTATGTACGTGTCAGTATCACACAACGCGGTTGTTCACATTGAAAATATGTACACATACTCCACGGAATCAAAATGGCGTCGCTGTCTATCTTCCTTTATGAGAAAAGGACTATACACGCTAGCTTTTCGTTGCGCGAAGCGAGACAATTGTTTCATGGATGGTAGGAACATGTCGAAACTACCGCAGCCACAATAAGCTAATCTAGTTCAGTAGTCCAGACTCCAGACCAGACGTGAAGGTTGCTCGCTTAACTGGTAGCAACAAGCCGGTCCATGTGTCCGAGTAAGGAAAGGGACACTGCACCAACAAACATGCTACGTGCCTTGCATGGTGTCTCATCACGCACCAAAAGTCGAAGGTAGCTTTTCAAGATCATGCAGTACCATATATGTTTCCCTCGTGCCTCACGCACCCAACAAAGATCAACTTTTAGAGGTGCCAGCCGTATGTGCTTCGTGGAATCTTCACTGGTGTGTACGTAGGAATATAGACAGACACAGTACAGCAACCTTTTCAGTGCAGTTTTTTTCTGTGACACGCACTCGTTATTTCTGCTATGACATCATGTTATTGGTTGTAACTTGTATCCAGCTTAAAAGCATCTCCAGCCGTTGGGCACCCAAGGCGCACCGAAAATCGCCGCTTGGGGTGAGCCCACGTCCCCAGCCGTCGTCCTCAGGTCGGGCCCCAGACGTCCCCACAGTTCGGCAAAATTTCAGCAAACACGGCAAAATTTCAACAAACACGACATATTTCGATGAAATTTAGACGTTTTTACACGAATAAAATGGACGGAAAAAACCCTAAACTACGGGCCGAAGTAGGCGCTGAGCAGGGCGTAGTTGTCGCCGGCGTCGTCCTCCTGCTTCTCCTCCTTGACACGGCCGGCGCCGCTGCTCGACCCCTCGCCCCGGCGCGCTGCTTCACGGAGGCGGCGTTCGCCGATCTTCTCCAGGGCGCGGCGCTGGCGGTCCAGCTCTATGCGCGCGTAGTCCTCGCGCACCCACTTCAAGGCGGCCTCTTCTTCGTCGACCTCCTCGGCGAGAGCAGGCTCCGGCTTCACGGCGGCGAGCCCTGACTCCGGCTTCACCGTCGCCAGCCCTGGCTCCCTCTTCGGCTTGACGAGGCGAGGAGGGGCCGAGGAGGAGGAGCTACGGCCGCCGTCGTTAATGACGAGGCCGGCACCGCGGGTGCGCCTACCGAGCGGCGTCTCGGCCGGCTCTGGCTTGACGCTGACCAACGCCGGCGCGCCGGAGGAGTGAGAGGAGGATCGGGAGGAGGAGGAGGAAGAGGAGGATGACCAACCCATCATCCTCCTAGGCAGCCACGCGCCGCCGCTCCGAGCGGTCGGATACTCGAACGGCGGGTCGTTGCCGCCCTCGAGGTGCGCGAGGACGCCGCTGAGCGTGCGGCCTGGGACGCCCCACCACAGGCGGCGGCCCTCGCTGTTGTTGCGGCCGCGTGGCGTCGGCGCGTTGTTGGTGGAGGCGAGCCGCTCCTCCTGCCGGCGTTCGAAGTACGCCGCCCACGCCATGTGGTTGCCGGCGGCGTATTCCGGGAGCTCCCGCTCCGCGACCGTCAGGGACGCCCGCGCACGCTCGATCTCGACGTGGAAATAGGCGGGCATCTCGGGGACGGGCAGAGGGGGGACAGGGACCCCGCCGGCGCTGAGCCTCCACCGCGACGAAGCGCATACGTCGGGCGGCGCGGGGTAGTTGGCCTCGTGGAGGAGGTACGCCTCCCACTCATGCAGCGAGCGACGGCTGAAGCCGTTGGCCGTCGCCGCGTCGCCGGGGTACCTCGCGCTCATGGTTGTCGGGGGGGAGAGAGGGGCTCGAACGGCGGGAGGAAGTGCGGCGGCGAGGAGGGGGAGGACTGCCGATGGATGGGTTCCTCACCGGCGCGGCCAGGGGCGCCTTTTATAGCGGCTCGGGGGCGGCCGCGTAGTGCGAACGCGTGGCGGAAGGCGGGGCGGCGTCGCCGCACAGCGTCGCCCGTGAATCAATGGCAGGCTGACCGGCGGTAGCCTTGGCATTGATTCCCCGCAGGAAAACCGAGACAATGAGGACTACCAGCCTTCGTCTCGCTGACGCGCCGGTCCCGCCATTCTTTCGTGCCAAAACGTTCGCGCCGGCACCCCCGGGCGCCCCCCAGCGCGCCGGGTTCGGGTTGGGTGCGCCGGCGCCAATTTCGGCCCAATCCGGCGAAAAACAGGATCGTGGGGGCGCGACTAGGCCGATTTTTCGGCGCCGGCGCTAAAAAACAGACTTGGGGGGCTTGTTGGGGGAGCGGCTGGAGATGCTCTAAGAGCATCTAAAGTCGAACACCTCCTCAAAATGGCCATATACATCTAGGCTGACCAACATCTCTCATATCCAGCTTAAGTCTGTGGTGGATATGGGAGGCCCGGATGCACTCGGACGCGTACGTCACGCCGGATCCGGCCCATGCTGGCCCATCCCAATCCCTCGTATATTTTTCCCCATCTGCATCCTGGACCAAAGCAACTCCACTCCACTTCGCCCCTAGTCTCTCTTCCGGCAATCTCCGATCTTCTCCAGCATGTCGGGCAGCGGATCGGACTACCACCACTGCTAATATGTCGATTGGGGTGTCGTCGCATGCGGGGACGAGGAGGCGATGACCCTCCGCATGGCCCTCCGTCGCTCCCGGGAGGACTATGCCCGACCGAGGTCGTTTTCGATCCGGCGGGAATCCATTGTGTCAGCGCAACTGGCGCTCGAACCCATCGAAGGCGGTAAGGTCTGTCTGCCCGTCCCATCTCCGGTGTATGAGTGTTATAGGGACCAGTGTGCCCGTCGTGCGAAGCAAAGGCGTTGGAAGCCGAGGCCCACCTCGATGTCGACATGGCCGAGGTGGGGTGTCGAATGCAACATCACGCACTGCCTCGGACTAGGAAGTCGTATGTGCCCGCATCCTCCAGAAGCGGCAGAGGAGGAGCTCGCGCTCACTCACCCGAGAGCAAAACGGGGTGGTTCATGCCATGGCAAAACTCCCTCCCCACCCACCCCTCCCCCAAAACAACGAGAAGGAGGACAGTGACGGGTCGGCCAACTCTGACGGTGAGCAGATCCGGCTTGATGCATTTTGCGTCTTCGAGCGCTACTACCGCAATAAAGACACCAAGGGCGCCGATAAGGGTAGTCGTGGATGATCTATGTCCATACCTTAGTATTTTATGCACAACATGCCAATTTTTTGTAGTCTGATGGTATGTGTTGATGTAGTAGATTGACCCTATGAGTGCGGTCATAGAGGTAGTTTTGCAATGCATTTACGGGTTTGGGGATTTGCTAAATGAGGTACCCGAACGTGCAAACAAAAATTTGAGGGGTGGCCCCGTGGATGCGGCCGGGGACATCCGCGGACAAGGTATGGGATTTGTTAAGTCCGGTTGTAGATGTTTTCAAAATCTGCGGACGCGCCTGGTCAGTGTCTGTGTGTGCCTGTTTGAGCCCATATTTGTCTGTGCATGCAGTTATCTTCCTCATTTTCTCCCTTATATGTCTGATCACTTGCACGTGATTGGTGCAGATGAAGAGAAACAAAGAATAAAGAAAGTCGCGTCCTACGTGACGGAGAGACCGAGCGCTTCCGTAAGCCATCATATCCTCCCCATATTTCATGTCAGTATGAGGGTTTGCGGACATCCCAGACGTGTAGGGATGATAGGAGGGGTAGGTACGGTGGGTCGCAGTTTCCCTTCTCTCTCATGTTCGGTCACTGACCGGGCGTGTCCATGGACGTTTGAGTAGGATTTGAGGGGACCGGCTATAGATGTTCTAAGGACCGCACGTTCGCTCCACTTAACACATCCGTCTACCCCAATTCAGGATGGCGCGTCGTCTGGAAAGCAGAGGAGGAGGCGATCGCCATCGACACTGCACCAGCGTCCGGGTTCACCATGCTGCATGCGGGGCATCGGTATAACACCATTAGGCGGGGAAGCAAGTGGATGCGTAACGCTTCTGACTCTACCGTCATGACCACCATTGAGATGGACCTGGACGTAGTCAGCTTGAACCGAGCGGTGCTCGCGTCCATGCAGAGCGTCCGCACACTCTTTGTCAACAACGCATGTCGTGCTTGGCTCTTTGACGAGCCGAAGGACGAGGACGATGAGGCCCCCGAGCAACACGACGACGATGCCAATGAGGCACATGGTTGCAACTGTGGATCATTTGCACCGGCCGCCAGCAACGACGAGGTTGGGCCGTCCGACAAGGGGGGCATTGACCTCACCTTTGATGGGAAGATTAGATTAGGGTTGTCTTAGTTGTTTTGGGGACCTTTTATTGTGTAAAATTAATCTAAATTATCAATATAAATTCATTGTTCGTGGCCCTTTGGGGGACATGGTTGGATGGGACCCCCCACCCCCACCCCCGACCGGCTGTCCACGAACATTTTTTGACGTTCACTTGTTGATCCACATTGGAGATGCCCTAAAACACCCCATTTGCAAACAAAAATGATGTCATAAGAAGCCTTGCATGTCTTAGAAACAACAAGATTATGTACATGGTATATTAATAAATTTCCACTATGCCAAGAAATCCATGCTCCTCCTCAAGCATGACAATAAAAATCCTTTGACTCGGTTGGGCTGAGATTGCATTCTTGGCTTGTTGCATCGTATGGGGTTTTCTTCAAGGTTGCAGAATTGGGTAGCTACCCTCTTTGCTTCATCCACTTCGCACGTCCTCCTTAATGGAGAGTCAGGAAACATGACTCGTCATAGTCGTGGCCTCAGGAAAGGAAATCGGCTTTCTCCCTTCATGTTTGTAATTGCCATCAACCATCAATAGTGCATCTTCGACTGGGTCCCAGATCTTGGGAGCCTTCACCGGCTACCGACGAGAGAAATCTGGTTTAGAAACTACATGTATGCTTACGATGGTGCCATTTTTGTGGCCATAATAAAGGAGGACACTGAGGCCCTCTCTCAGATCCTTGTCAACTTTTTTCAAGTTACCATCCTTGTCACGAATTTCTAGTAGTCTTATAGCGCCGATTAGACATCAACATGTTGGTTTGGATGACATTATTGCGATCCCTATGGCGGTGGTCTCCGCATACCCAATTAGATACCTTGGGCTACCACTTTCATTTAAGAAGGTCAAAATCATACACTAGCAACATATGGAAGATAAGATAGTTGGCTATCTCATGTCACAATAGGGGAAGCACTTCACTATCGTGGACGTAGGGTTTAGATCAAATTTGTGATCTCTCCCAAATTTTACCATCTTACGACCTCGATGTCTCCAACGGCGTTAAGCAGTATGCTGACAAACTAGGACATGCTTTATTTTGGGCGGGTACGGACAAGGTCAAGGGAGGAAAACAGTTTGCGGGCATGCTAATCTTGGAGGTTTGGGAATCCTTCACCTCGACAAATTCTCCTGAACCTATGGTTGATGTGGCCTTGGTTCGAATGGACCGTGCCGAAGAAAACTTGGGTGGGGCTTGACAACCAATGCAACAAGCACGACATGCTCCTCTTCCATTCCTTAACCAAGGTCATATTGGCGATGGTGCGAAGGCCAACTTTTGGGGCTCTCCTTGGCTTAATGGCCTTTGCCCGATGCATATTACCCCTCATATTCATGTGGCCTTGAAGAAGAAGAGTTTGAATGTCAAGAATGCGTTGTGGAACAACTATGTGACCCTAATTGACACCTCTGTTGACCTGATGATTGACCACATCAACCATTTCTCCAATTTTTGGGCGTTCTTGGAGAAAATTGACCTCCATGAGGGTGTTCAAGACTCCATATCTTGGAAGCTCACGGCCAACGCATGCTAATCCATAGCATCCACGTGCCGCAATCAATCCGTCGAAATCACATAACAACCATCGAGAGCCTATAAATCGAAGCCATTGGCCCCTCCTGAATAAAACTTATTTGTGTGGCTTATCACTCAAAATTGGGTTTGGATCGCCACCCGCTTGGGCAGACCGTGATGGCCTAAATGTGGTACTTGTCAACTTTTCAAGCGTGAGCCGGAGACAATGACCCACCTCCTCTTGGAATGTTAGTTCCCTGTGAGGATGTTGGTAACATGCGAAATTTGGAACTAGCGAAACACCGGGATCTTCCAAAACAAATCTACAATGTCCAACATCATTTTCTCGCACATTAAGAAAGTATCGGGATCGTGTTAAAAAATGGGGTTTTGGGTATAAGCGGGTGAATCATCTTAGAGTTGTAATTCTGGGAGAGTAATCCTTATTTGTTGCTACGGCCTTGCTCTTGTACATAAACTCGCTTATTCTTAATTAATTCAGGCAACCATTTTGTCATTTCTTTTAAAAATAATGATTTCACAACTTTTACTTTTTATGGAAAATATCATAAATTTTTGACCGAATTACATTTCAAGATTGGATGCAGTACTTTGCATCTTTCGTGGACGATTTTGAATTGATTTTAAGATAGCATTGGTAACCTTTTTAGTTCATTTGTAAGAAAATATGCCAATGATAACAACAGAGCAGAGGTAAAGGGTGCTCCTATTGGACGCTCATTGCATCCAAGTGACACATAGGGGAACAACCCGACTGGACCGACCCATTTGCAGGGACAAGTGACTATAGAGCAACAATGCGACAGAAGAAATGACCAAAAACAGGTGCACTTCCATGGGATCGAATCTGTGACCTCTCACGGTGAACACATGTTGCTGGCCATTGCAGGTGATAAGTGTTACTGTGAACTAACTTCAATGGCAGTCGCAGATTATTATTTTTTACAAAAATTCAAACATTTCATAAAATTGTGATTTAAAAAAAAATCCAAGAATTTTCTTAAGAGTTTGAACATTTTTTGAAATTCCAAAAATCCTTCGGGAAAAAACAAAAAAAAAACTGAAATTCTGAAGAAAAAAAGATCCAAAATTCTGAACAAAATTTAAAAAAAAATCTAAATTCCGAATTTTTTTTCAAAATGTGAGCAATTTATTTTTGAAATTATGAACATTTATGAAAGCGAACTATTTTCTAAAGTAAAATTTTTTTTAAAACACATTTTTTAAAGATATCTGGAACATTGTTTAAAAAAGAAAACATTTTTATAAAAAATCATAAATTTATGAAAAAACAAAAAGAGTAGAAAAGAAAAAAAAAGACAACAATAATATAAAAAGGAAATCAGTGCATAAAACCCAATTCTGGAACCTTCTATAATGCTCCCAAAACCTTTATAAATCAGAGCTGAACCTTCCTTAAGGTTCTAAAAAAACAGATGTGTTGTACTCCCTCCGTTTTTAAATATAAGTCTTTTTAGAGGTTCAATGTGAGCTACATACGGAGCACAATGGGTGAATCTATACTCTAAAATATATCTATATACATCCATATGTAATTTTATTAAAATTGTTAAAAAAGAATTATATATAGAAACAGAGGGAGCAGAATTTAGCTATCTAGGTGTGGGGCCCAGTTAGATCGCTTGCTTGGTTGCTCTATGCGTAAGGACTATAAAATGATGCAACGGGAATCACATAGGATATTCGCAGATGCGAGAGCTATTTCTTGCTCATATTGGTTTGGAATGGAAAATCCTATACGACACACGTTGCTTCAAGTTGTAGAGGCATCACACACACTTCAGGAGCCAGGAACGCAATCTGGGCCAGCCCGTTAATGGTTTCACCGATTCCGGTTTTGGGAACCTTCCAGACATTCCTAGCCGGTTCTTTCCGGTTTTGGGAACCTTCTAGGAGGTTCCTGGACCGACTTTTCACCTTTTCTGTTTCTGTTTCTTTTTTGATTTTCTGCTTTTCTGTTTTTTTTTCCTCTCCTTTCCTTTCTATTTTTTGTTTATTTTTTCTTTTTTCTTTTCGTTTTTCAATTGTTTTTAACTATTCGCATTTTCTGAAAATTGTTCACAAATTTGGAATAACACTAGTCTTTCCATAAATCATTCGTGTATTCTAAATTTTTGGGAGTTTCAAAAAAGTTCATGTTTGCAATAAAATAATCATGTTCCCCAAAAATGTTCATGTATTCAATTTTTTTGAAAAATACTTGTGTTCCAATTTTCTTCAAGGAGTTTCAAAAAATTGTATCTATTATAGACAAGCGTGCGTGTTTCAAAAAATGGTTCATGTTTTAAAAAATATAGTTGCAAAATTGGTCCCGTTTTCAAAATACATTCACATGTTAAAAATGCTCATGTTTGTAGGAAATGTTTATTAAAATTCAAATTTTGTTCACAAAATTTGGAAAATGTCTGTAATTCGTAAAACATTCATAGATTCTGAAAAAACAATCTTTTGTGTGGTAAACATGAACAAGAAAAAAGTTCACAACTTTTAAAACATATTACTCCTTCGAAGAAATGTTCACATGTTCAAATTTATTGGGGGATGTAAAAAATGACCACATCTGCAAAGAAGTTTCACTAATTTTAAATTGGCTAAGAAATTCACTTAGTGTTCACGAATTTCAGGATTTGTTCCTGTGAAATTGTATGCACAAATACTAAAAAATTCATGTTTTAATTTGTTTTCACAAATTTATAAAATTGTTCGCATTTTAAAATTTTGATTTATGATTTCGAAAAATGTTTCAATTTCTAAAATTGTTTGTGTTTTAATTATTTTTCATGGTTTCAAATTTTGTTCAGAATTTCTAACCTTGTTCATAGATTTTAAAAAATAATTTATTCAAATAGGTTGAGATTTCTGAAGAAAAATACAGATATGAAAAGTGTTTGCATTTCCCAAAATATTCTGTTTTGCAAAAAATGTTCGTGTTCAACACATTAAAAGTGTTTGATTCGCCGCTCCCGTTAGTTTTTATAGTCTCGCCATGGTTTTTCTTGACGCAGAATGCGTCAAATAACAGGTCCCGTTCGGAATCGCCGACAGGCGGCAGGTTGGACCATACTAGAGTATTTGATTTCATTTTATTTTTATTTTCTCCATCTGCTTGTAGCCAGGTTTTTCTTCAGTGTTTTCGGATTTGCTTTTCAAGTTTCGCTTTACCATTTTTTATCCTTTTTTCTTTCTTTCTTCATTTGTTGTTTTCCTTTTTGTTTTCTAGTTTTCATTATTCCTTTTATTTACATTTTTTTCTTATTTTATGCACTTTTCTACTTTTTTCACGCATAATATAAATTTTCCGTATACTTAAGCAACATTTTTCTTGCACATCTTTAACATTTTCTAAATAAATATTTTTCATTATTTTAATACATGTTTTAATGTATATGCTTTTTCATACACATTGTAATTTTTTTGTGTACATTAGGAACATATGATTATACATGTTAACATTTTAAATACATGGTTAAATTTTTTCACAAGGATTTTCATATCTATTTTTCAACACATGTCTTCATTTTTTATACACATTGTAGACTTTTTTTTTGTATACGTCATAAACATTTATTTATATACTTTTCATACATATTTTTTGTATAAAATATCTTTAATTTGTATAAAAAATGTACATATGTGTTGAAAATAGACATGAAAAACTTTGTTTAAAAATGTTAATCATGTACTTAAAATGTTAACATATATAATCATATGTTCCTAAAGTATACGAAAAATGTACAGTGTGTATGAAAAAAATGTAGATATCTGTTGAAAAATAGACATGAAAAAATATTTTATGTGTTTTGGTATCTGATTGTTTCCCACATATTTTACATTTTTCATATACATTTCAAAACTTTTTTATACAGGCTATTTTTTCCAAAGACATGATTAATGTTTCAACATATGTTCCGGTGTCTACTTTTTTCATACAGATTGTACAGTTTTCATATACAACTGAAACAGTTTTTATACATGTTTAACATTATTTGAATACATGAGTAACATTTTTTTTTCAAATGCATGTTTTGATGACTATTTTCTTCATACACATGGTTCATTTTTCGTGTACGTCAGAAACATGTACCATGTGTATGAAAAATTTAGTCATAAAAACATGCATTTGAAATAAATGTACCATGAGTGATTTGAAAAAAAGTGCATTGGAAAAATAGTCACTGAAATGCATGTTTTGATGACTATTTTTTCATATAAATTCAACATTTTGGAAATACTTGATTAAGATTTTTGTCTAATCCGATGAACACTTTAAAAAGTAAAACGGAACAAGGAAAATTTTAAAAATAGAGAATTTTTTTTTAAACGGGGGCATAAGATTTGCCTTGTATATTAAATAAGGAGAGAATAGAGTTTAGAGAATTACAACACACCCACACATTCGGCATGACAATTACTCGTCCGAAAAAATATTCCCTAATTTCTTTGCGCCCGCAGCTAGGGATGGTCCAAAAGCTCGTATCTCGCTAGCTGAATGAGCGCTCGATAGTTTGGCTCGTTAAGCTCGTAGCTCCCTTCTTAATGAAAAGAGCCAATCATTGATTGTAGATTGTTAAGCTTAATGAGCTGAACAAACGAGCTAACGAGTCTCACGAGTAGCTTGTTAAGCTCATTACTAACAACACAATACATATTTTTATCTTACGTGACAATTTTCTTGTAGCACCTTAGGCCATCTATTCAATCTAATCGACATCGGAGGCAACAAAAATAGTGCATTTCTTTTTGGAATCACCATATTTCATTTTAAAAACCACACCTACACACTCATCCTATAGACCATATCACATTATAATCTATTAACGAGCACTCACGAGCTTAACGAGCTTCAAACGAATCGAGTCGAGCAGGGTTTTCTGCTCATTAATTTTAGTGAGCTTAACGAGTACGAGCTTAACGAGCCGAGTAGCTCGTTAGTCCACCCCTACCCGCAGCCATCCAAAGCTTGGCCTCGTCGATGATGCGATGAGTAGGATGGTCGGTGGCACGCTCTTGTGGCGGAACACCCGTGCATTTATTTTATTCCAAATGGTCCACGAGACGAGCATGGTGAGGGAGGCCATAGCTTGCCGATTAGGGTTGCGGTTGTTGGTTCACTTGTCCCACCACCGGTAGACGGAATCGTCCAAGAGCCACTCGGAAGTATCCATGTGCACGAGACCTAGCTTCTCAATGAGAGACTTCCATAGCCGAATCGTGTAGCGGCACTTGAAGAAAAGGTGGGCTCCCGATTCTTGCTCTCTATTGCGAAGCTTACAAAGTCCACAATTTGGCCAACCTCATCGCTCCAAGCGATCGGCGGTCCAAATCCTATCTTGCAACGCCAACCAAGCAAAAAACTTAACCTTTGGAGGTGCCCAAGCCTTCCAAACCATGCGATCCAAGGGGGGAGAGAGTCATGCCTAGGAATTGAACCTTGTACGCGGTGGCCACCATGTAGATCCCCTCGTTCGCATGCTTCCAAATGATGACGTCTTTGGTTTGCTCGTGAAGGTGGACGACATTAAGGAGCATCCAAAGGGTGAAGAACTCTCGAATGTGGGCGACAGAGACAGCCGTGTCTGTGACATGATTGATCTTGAAGATCCAAGCGTTCCCCGCGAGGGCCTCATGGACCTTCCAATTTTTTTTCTCGAGGCCGCAAACAATAGTGGCGCAATATCCTTGGGTTTGCGACCAAGAAGCCACGGGGAGCCCCAAAAAGGCGTTTGGCGCCATCCCCTATAGTGAGAGTCGTAGAGGCATAGAAAAACTCGAGGTCCTCTTCCGTGCATGGGTTTCCAAGGCCAACCCGTAATCGGTGGGGCTCAGCCCACTTATACCATAGCCATCGGAGCCGCAAAGCACGTGCAAACTTCTCAGTGTCGAGCACCCCGAGGCCACCATATTCTTTTGGTATACAAACCACCTTCCAATTGACCTTGCATTTGGCTCCCGTCGTCTTGTTCGAGCCAAACCAAAGGAAAGCTCTCTCAATTTTGTTAAGGCTATGGAGGGAGCTCTGAGGCACAATGAGGGGCGTGATGGAGAATACTGCTTGGGAGGTAATGACCGACCTAACAAGTGTTGTACGACCGATGGTAGTGATGTTTTGGCCCTCCCAATTGACCAATTGACCGGCCGCTTTGTCCTCAAGGTATTGGAAATCCACCTTCTTCAGTTGCCAGACTGAGAGTGGTAGCCCTATGTATTTTACCGGTAAAGTGGCATGTGCTGCCGGCATGCTCTGAAGAATTCGGTCAAGGTCAAGGTGATTGCAATGAATAGGCACAACTGAGCTTTTTTGGAAGTTGGAACAAAGGCATGTGACGTCCCCAAAGCCTCTCAGGATAGAGGCAAGATTGTCGATGTCCCGCTTGATGGGGGCCACAAAGACTGCCGTGTCATCCGCATAGAGGGACGAACGCACCATGACACCCCGACCACGGATCTTATGGAGGAGCCCTTTTCACGTCGCCAAGTCTAGAATCTTATGCAAGGGGTCAATTGCCAGGACGAAGAGGAGTGGGGAGAGGGGGTCCCCCTGCCTGAAGCCACGACCATGCTTGACAGGAGGGCCGGACAGCCCGTTTAGCATTATCCGAGATGATGAAGAGGTTAGAAGCGCAGCAATCCAAGCCCGAAATTTTGGAGGGAAGCCCAACCGTTGGAGCAGCTCAAGAATGTATCCCCACTTGACTGAGTCGAACACCTTTTTTATATCAAGCTTGAAAAGGGGGTCTTGCATTTGTGTAGATGTCGGGAGAAATTCCGAACATGCATGAAGTTGTCGTGGATACTTCTCCTTTTAATGAAGGCACTCTGGGTGTTGGAAACGAGGTCATCCATGTGGGGCGCAAGCCGTAGCGATAGGACATTGGCAATGATTTTAGCGATGGAGTGGATGAGGCTAATGGGCCTATAGTCAGAGATGCCTTCCGCGTCATCCTTCTTAGGCAACAAAACAACATTGGCAGAGTTTAGCCACTGCAGGTTGGAGGCGTGCAAGCAATCAAAGCGTTGAATGACCCCCATGATCGTATGCTTGATGATTCCCCAAAACTTCTTGAAGAAGATCCCCGTGAAACCATCCGGTCCCGGCGCCTTATCACTAGGCATCTATTTTATAGCCTCCCAAACTTCCTCCTCGGTGATGGCGGTGTCGAGGTCCCCGTCCCATGACCTCAGATAAGTGATCATGGATGATCTTCTCTTTTTCCTTGTGGTCGGTTGAAAGACCTTGGATGTCGCCTAGAGTGGGGGGTGAATAGGCGCTTTAAAATAATTACGGTTTTGGCTTGAACAAATGCGGAATAAACCTGGCGGTTAATTTTTCAAGCACAAAACCCACAACGACTAGGCTCACCTATATGCACCAACAACTTATCCTAAGCAAGATAAACAAATAGGTGATAGGAAGATATATGACAAGAAACAATATGGCTATCACAAAGTAAAGTGCATAAGTAAAGGGATCGGGTAAGAGATAACCGAGGCACGTGGAGACGACGATGTATCCCGAAGTTCACACCCTTGCGGATGCTAATCTCCGTTTGGAGCGGTGTGGAGGCACAATGCTCCCCAAGAAGCCACTAGGGCCACCGTAATCTCCTCGTGCCCTCGCACAATGCAAGATGCCGTGATTCCACTAAGGGACCCTTGAGGGCGGTCACCGGACCCGTACAAATGGAAACCCTTGGGGGCGGTCACCGAACCCGTACACTTTGGCAACCCTTGGGGGTGGTCACCGGAACCCGTCAAATTACTCGGGGTGATCTCCAAAACTTAATTGGAGACCCCGATGCTTGCTCGGAGCTTTGCACCACAATGATTGCGCTCCGAACACCACAAAGGTTGGGCCTATCTCCACAACTTAATTGGAGGCCCCCAACGACACCATGAAGCTTCACCACGATGGAATATGGCTCCGAGGTGACCTCAACCGTCTAGGGCGCCCAATCACCCAAGAGGAACAAGCTCAAGGGTACCAAGCACCCAAGAGTAATAAGCTTCTCAACTTCACTTCCACGTATCACCGTGGAGAACTCAAACTGATGCACCAAATGCAATGGCAAGGGCACACGGAGCGCCCAAGTCCTTCTCTCCCAAATCCCTCCAAAGCAACTAATGCTAGGGAGGAAAATGAGAAGAAGAACGAAGAAGAGAACACGAAGAACTCCAAGATCTAGATCCAAAGGGTTCCCCTCACATAGAGGAGAAAGTGATTGGTGGAAACGTAGATCCAGATCCAAAGGGTTCCCCTCACATAGAGGAGAAAGTGATTGGTGGAAACGTAGATCTAGATCTCCTCCCCTCCCCCCCAAAAAAACTAGCAAGAATCCATGGAGGGATTGAGAGATAACAAGCTCGAAGAAGGCCAACAATGGGGGAAGAACACGAGCTCAAAGGATAAGGCTCATTGGGGAAGAAGACCCCCTTTTATAGAGGGAAAAAATCCAACTGTTATCCCCATTCACAGCCTGCAGCGAGCGGTACTACCACTCTAGGGAGTGGTACTACCACTGGCTGCAGCGGTTCTTCCGCTCGGCCCAGCGGTACTACCGCTGGGACCTCAAACAGTGCCAAATAGAGAAGAACAAAGAGAGAGAGAGCCTCGGAGCGGCACTAGTAGTGGTGGTGGGGCGATACTACCGCTTATAAGCGATACTACCACTCCTACTGCCGCTACTACTGCCGCCCAACCCGACACGAGAAGCGACGGTCTCGAATCAAGGTGGCACTAGCGCGGAATCGGAGCCGTACTACCGCATATGGCCATGGGCGGTACTACCGCTGTGAACCAGCGGTACTACCGCTTGTAGCTATAAGCGGTACTGCCGCTCCGGCCCATCGGTACTACCGCAGGAGCAACAAGAAAGCCGAGAACTGCCATAAGTTCTGCAAATGAGCTCCGAACTGAGCCAACTCAAGCTTGTTGGATAGAGGAAGACGAATAGCATCAAAACAGCGGCTGGTTATAGTAAGAAGAGGCAAGGGAGGTATGCCTAGGATATATAGGAGTGAACCCTTGCTACTTCTCGAGTTTGCGTTGTATTCCCTCGAAGAGAAAAGGGTGATGCAACACAGTAGCGTAAGTATTTCCCTCAGTTTTTGAGAACCAAGGTATCAATCCAGTAGGAGACCACGCGCGAGTCCCTCGCACCTGCACGAACAAATAAGAACTTCGCAGCCAACGCACGAAGGGGTTGTCAATCCCTTTACGGTCACTTACGAAAGTGAGATCTCATAGATAGGATAGTTTGATATTTTTGGATATAAGAACATAAAGTAAAAGCGGAAAAGTAAAGTAGATTGTAGATTGATATGTTGAGAATAGACCCGGGGGCCATAGGTTTCTCTAGTGGCTTCTCTCATGATAGCGGAATTCTACGGCGGGTAAACAAATTACTGTCGAGCAATTGATAGAAAAGCGAATACTTATGAGAATATATAGGCATGATCATTATATATAGGCATCACATCCAAAACAAGTAGACCGAAACGATTCTGCATCTACTACTATTACTCCACACATCGACTGCTATCCAGCATGCATCTAGAGTATTAAGTTCATAAGAACAGAGTAACGCCTTAAGCAAGATGACATGATGTAGAGGGATAAACTCAAGCAATATGATATAAACCCCATCTTTTTATCCTCGATGGCAACAATACAATACATGCCTTGCTGCCCCTACTGTCACTGGGAAAGGACACCGCAAGATTGAACCCAAAGCCAAGCACTTCTCCCATTGCAAGAACTATAGATCTAGTAGGCCAAACCAAACCAATAATTCGAAGAGACTTACAAGGATATTATAATCATACATAAAGAGTTCAGAAAAGAACCAAATATTTATCATAGATAATCTTGATCATAAACCCACAATTCATCGGATCTCGACAAACACACCGCAAAAAGAGATTACATCGAATAGATCTCCTCGAAGACCTAGGAGAACTTGGTATTGAGATCCAAAGAGAGAGAAGAAGCCATCTAGATACTAGCTATGGACCCGAAGGTCTGTGGTAAACTACTCACAACTCATGGTGAGGCGATGATGATGATGTAGAAGCACTCCGTGGTAGATCCCCCCCTCCGGCGGAGCTCCGGAACAGGCCCCAAGATGGGATCTCACGGGAACAGAAGGTTGCGGCGGTGGAACTAGGGTTTTCTCTTCTCTTATGATGGTTTCGGGGTACGTAGGTATATATAGGAGGAAGGAGGACACCGGGGGCCAAACGTGGGGCCCATGAGGCAGGGCGCGCGCCCTATAGGGGGGCGCCCCCACCCTCGTGGACGCCACGTGTGCCCTACACCGTGGTTATCAAGTCTCCCGTGTGTATTTTGCTCCAATAATATCTCTCCCGAAGTTTCATTCCGTTTGGACTCCGTTTGATATTCCTTTTCTGTAAAACCCTGAAATAGGCAAAAAAAACAGCAATCTGAACTGGGCCTTTGGGTTAATAGGTTAGTCCCAAAATTAATAGAGGGACAATTACATTCGAGCCCCTAGTTGTGTCACACCCGTGTGTTTTTCCCCTAAATTCAAAAAATCCTCATTTCTGTCCAAGCTCGTTTGCCCCTCTTATGCTTTTGCCCTTTGACCGTTTGACCGCAACTTTGAAAACCTCAAAACGAATTCATACTAACTCGGAAAAATGCAAATAAGATATCAAAATGTTCGAAATAACATCACCCATAAGTGCATGTCATTTGCATTCATGGCAACAGTACTGAAAAGTCTATACCTCAGTTTGAGCTCATATTATTTTTTTGGATTTTCAACACTTTTGTCATGAATGCAGATGATGTGCACATATAGGTGATGTTTTTCCAAACATTTTGATATCGTATATGCATTTTTCTGAGTTAGTATGAATTCGTTATGATGTATTCAAAGTTACGGTCAAACGGTCAAAGGGCAAAAGCATAAGAAGAGCAAACGAACTTGGGCAGAAATGAGGGTTTTTTGAATTTAGGGGCAAAACACACGGGTGTGACACAACTAGGGGCTCAAATGTAATTGTCCCAAAATAATATAAAAGTGTATAATAGAGCCCATTAAACATCCAAAACATCATAAATAATAGCATGGAACAATCCAAAATTATAGATACGTTGGAGACGTATCAACCCTCCATCAGAGAAGAACCGACATAACCTCCAACATCGAAAACATCATAGAAGATGCATGAGTGAACTCCGTTTTCGATGAACTCGAGCTTGTCATCAAGATGACCATCAGATCCAAATCTCACAAGGAGAAGAACCAAACAAGAACCAATAAAGATGATGCAAGGATGCAATGGTTTGAGCTCTCTACGAACGATACGATCAAGCTACTCATCGAGAGCCCTCCTTGATAGTACGACAAACGATCCTATAACCCGGTCTACCAACTACCACAATGAGACTGGTAAAATAGAGAACCTATCAAGGGAAAACCTTTGCCTTGCACATAGTCCACTTGAGCTGGATAATGACAATCTTGAGTCCCTCAAACTGGGCCACCTTTCTTGATTGCGTTGGCTCGGTGAAGACTAGTAGATTGCTCCCCCATACTCCACTATGGATGAGCCACTCTTCGGCACATCTTCACAAGTCCATTGTCACCACAATGGACAACAAACTTCAAGCACTTGATCTCTTCGTGATGCTCCACTTGAACTTTCACACCGCAAACTTGATGACGATCACCACTTGATGTCATCCTCCATGGGTTGTATAATATATTCCACTTGACGCAAGCCCATGGAAACATACCTAACCCCACATAGAACTCTCACGTAGACCATGGGTTAGTACACAAAGCGTAAAGGACAATGCTTACCTTACCATGGGATTACCTGATCCCTCTCGGTACATCTTCTACGCTTTGTGTGTTGATCAACTTGATTCACTCTTTGACTTAGTCTTGATCAACCTAGAATCTTTCCAAATCTCTTCATTTGGATGATGTCTTGAAGGTAAACATGAATGATCACACACTCTTCTTCTTCAAGACATGCTTGCAATAAGCTCAACACTCACAAGACCAGTCTTTGGATAATTCCTTAATAGCACCTTGGTCATCACAAACTCTCCTTGAAACTAACAAATGGACTCCAAGAAAAGCCTATGGACAAACCCTTCAAATATAACTCAAGGCAACCATTAATCCATAGAGATTGTCATTAATTACCAAAACCAAACATGGGGTCACCACATGTTCTTTCATCGGTCACCCAACCATGAGCATGCTTTAGCCGGTGAATATGGTTTTTCTCCTACGAGCATCGATGTGATGGTGGAAGAAATTTGTGTTGGCATCACCCTCCCTCATATTTGCCAGTCTAGCACATTGGCTCTTCATAGCCCGCTCAAGAACCGCCAAACTAACCACTCTTTGATTTAGCCTAGTACGCAGGTCCCTCTCCTCAGGGAAGAGGGCTCGTTCCTCTTGCGCCAAGTCCAACTAAAGGATCACCAAGAGGGCCGCATGGAGTTGGATCTTGGCCTTGGAGAAAAACTTCTTGCTCCATTCAGTGAGCTGGGTCGCGGTTTTCTTGAGGCTATGATCCAGAATTTGGAAAGCTCAGTGTGGTTTACATGCTCATTCCACACCTTCAAGACCATGTCATAGAATCCGGGCAAAGATACCCAAAAAAATTCAAATCTGAAGGACCTTGGGCGTCTAGGTCCCTTGTCATCAACAAGCAGGAGGGGGCAATGGTCGGAGAGGGAAGATGAAAGGGCATGTAACACATTGAAAGCACGAGTGCCCCCTGGGTGATTTTGGTAATTAATGTCAACATATCTCTTGTTGGACTAATGTTTTCATCTAGTATATTTCAGACAAGTTCAACAGATAGAGTGGCATGGACTAGAGGATGTGGAAAACCTTCAAGATGATAAGGACACAAGGATTGGCCCAAGCTCAAAGCTCAAGACTCTACATTTTCTATTTTTAGTGATCCAAGATCACATTGAGTCCATAGGAAAGCCAATGCTATTAAAAGGGGATGAGGTGCTGCTTAATGGCTTGCTTGCTCAAAATGCTTAGTAATATGCTCCAAACCCTCAACCACTTTCTCACATCCACATATGTCCCAAACCAAAAGTCAAACTCGGCCCCACCAAAAAGATCTATCTGGCGCCACCGAGTTCATTTGACATAGCCACTGCCAGAAACCCTAATCATTTTGGTCTCACCAAAAGGGATCTCGGTCTCACCGAGATGGGATTGCAAACTCTCTGTTGCCTGTTGCAATATTGTCGGTCTAACCGAGATGTGCAATCGGTTCCACTGAGTTTGCAATGCAAACTCTCTGTTGCCTCTTCGTAACGTTTCGGTCTCATCGAAACGAGCGAATCGGTCCTACCGAGTTTGCCTGAACCACTCTCTGTAAGCTCATTACCAAAATCGGTCCCACCGAGTTTGTGTAATCGGTCTCACCGAGCTTACGTTATGCCCTAACACTAATGAAATTGGTACTACCGAGTTGATCATATCGGTTCCACCGAAATGCCTAATGGTCACATTATGCACTAAATCGGTCTGACCGAGTTCTATGAATCGGTCCCACCGAGTTTGGTAAATTGTGTGTAATGGTTAGATTTTGTGTGGAGGATATATATACCCCTCCACCCACTCTCCACTCATGGAGAGAGCCATCAGAACATACCTACACTTCCGTCATTCATGTTCTGAGAGAGAACCACCTACTCAAGTGTTGAGATCAAGATATTCCATTCCTACCTTATGAATCTTGTTCTCTAGCCTTCCCAAGTTGCTTTCCACTCAAATCCTTCTTCCACCATATCCAAATCTGTGAGGAGCTGTTTGAGTGTTGGGGAGACTATCATTTGAAACATTTGAACAAGGAGTTCATCATCAACACACCGTCTATTACATTTTGGAGAGTGGTGTCTCCTAGATTGGTTAGGTGTCACTTGGGAGCCTCCGACAAGATTGTGGAGTTGAACCAAGGAGTTTGTAAGGGTAAGTAGATCGCCTACTTCATGAAGATCTACCCCTAGTGAGGCAAGTCCTTCATGGGCGATGGCCATGGTGGGATAGAAAAGGTTGCTTCTACGTGGACCCTTCATGGGTGGAGCCCTCCGTGGACTTGCGCAGCCGTTACTCTTCATGGGTTGAAGTCTCCATCAACTTGGATGTACGATAGCACCACCTATCGGAACTAAGACAAAAAACATCCTTGTCTTCACTTGTGTTTGCTCCTTCAAACTCCTCCCTTTACCTTCATATGCAATTGCTTTACATTCCGCTGCCACGCTCTTAGAATTGCATGTGTAGGTTGATTGCTTGACTTGTGCTAAGTTTCTAAAATCTGCCAAGAACTAAAATTGGGATAAGGCTAGATTTTGCTTTAGTCAAGTGGTCAAAGTTGCATGCTTTACTTCACAATACCTATATACTCTTGTTATGCATGCTTGTTGTGTATTGTGGAAGTTAAACATGTGCTAAATCTCCATTCTAGTATCAAGCATGTTAAAAGCTGCCACTTTTCTTGCTAAAGTCTATTCACCCCCCTCTAGATACATACTCTTCTCGATCCTTTCAATTGGTATCAGAACCTTGGTCTCCATTGCTTTGGTTTAGTCACCGTTGGAGGAAGATGGACGAATCTACATTGGGGAGTATTAGACGTAGAGTGCCTATGCTTGATGGAGAGTACTTTCATGAATGAAAAAATGAGATGCTTGAGATCTTCAATGAATATCATTTGAACAAGTACATTGATAATCCTTGCATGCCCCCCCCATTGATGCTTCGAATCCTACTCTCAATGAGAAACTTGACATGGTTCGAAATCTTAGGACTATTAATCTTATCACTAGAGGATTTCCTAGAAACTTGCTTGTATGTTTGCCAACTCTTGAATGTGCTTATACCATATGGAGATTTCTAGAGGAACGATTCCCAAATTATTCCTTGAAAAATCTGGATGAGATTCTCCATAAGTCTATTGCCTTAAATAAGATGAGTACTAGTGATCCTAAGTTTGGTGATTGTTTGTTTGAGCTTGTGAACTCATGCATGCCAAAGGAGATGTTGGAATAATTAGCAATATCCTTTCCGAAGTCATTAGAATTCATAGAGATGAACATTGCTATGGACATACTTCTAATGAATCACTCTCTCTAGTTGTTGATCAATCACATGATGATGAGGAACATGGATACTACGATGAGGATGAGCTTGATGAACAAATGAGACATTTCGGTCTTATGGCAAACCTTCGTGGTTATACAGTCGGAGGAAAGGAATGGGTGCTTGATAGTGGTTGCACGGATCACATGACCGGAGATAAGGACATGTTTGATGAGCTTGCTAGAAATGATGGTCCATGAAATTATGTTACCTTTGGTGACAACTCTAAGGGTAAAGTTGTTGGCCTTGGTAAGGTGGCCATATCCAACGATAGCTCAATTAAGAATGTCATGCTTGTAGAATCTCTTGGATATAATATTCTCTCCGTGTCTAGATTAGCTGATTTTGGTTTAAGTGTGCTATTCACTCATGTTGATTGCCAAGTCTTTCGTGGAGATAATCACAACATGGTCTTTACTGGCATTCGTAGAGGTGACCTATACATTGTTGACTTCACTAAGAATGCCCAACCTCGCACTTGTTTTATTGCTAAATCTTCTAAAGTTTGGTTGTGGAATAGAAGGTTAGGTCATGTCGGTATGCGAAATCTTGATAAGCTAATTAAAGGTGATCATATCCTTGGTGTTAAAGATGTTATATTTGACAAGGATAGACTTTGTAGTGCTTGTCAAGCAGGAAAGCAAGTTGGAGGAAGTCATCCCGTGAAGAACATCATGACTACTAGAAGACCACTTGAGCTACTTCATATGGATCTTTTTGGTCCCAATGCTTACAAAAGCCTCCGTGGTAACTCTTTTGGATTAGTCATTGTTGATGACTTTTCAATATTTACGTGGGTGTTCTTTCTTGATGATAAATTGCATGTCCAAAAGATCTTCAAAAACTTTGCTAGGAAGGCCCAAAATCAATTTGAAGTGAAGATCAAGAAGGTTCGCAGCGACAATGGAACGGAGTTCAAGAATGCAAATGTCGATACCTTTCTTGACGAAGAAGGGGTTTCACATGAGTTCTCGGCTACGTACACGCCTCAACAAAATGGAGTTGTCGAGAGGAAGAACCGAACACTTATCGAAATGGCAAGAATGATGCTTGACGAATACAAGACTCCAAGACACTTTTGGGCGGAAGCGTTTGAGACAGCTTGTCATGCAACAAATCGCTTGCATCTTCACAAGCTTCTCAGCAAGACGACATACGAGCTTCACACCGGTAACAAACCCCAAGTTGGATACTTTGAGTATTCGGCTCAGAGTGCTACATTCTTGATAAGGATCGTCGTTCTAAATTTGCTCCTAAATCTCATGAAGGTTTCCTACTTGGTTATGGCTCAAACTCTCACACTTACCGTGTCTACAACAATTTCACCCGAAAGGTTGAAGAGACGGCAGATGTGAAGTTTGATGAATCTAACAGCTCGCAGGTAGAGCAATTGCCAATTGATGTAGGAGATAAAGATCCTTCGGAAGCAATTCAAGACTTGTCTATTGGCAAGATCCGTCCAACGGAGGTGAAAGAAAGTACTTCCTCCGTCCATGTGGAAGCTTCTACCTCACAACAAGGTGAACCACAAGTTGACTTGGAGGCATCCACAAGTGGGACACACCACGATGAAGGAAACGAGGATGTGCTTCAAGATGAACCTCATCGACCTCCTTCTCCACCTCCACAAGGGGACACCAACACCAACAACAATGAAGGATGACAACAAGAATAAGAAGAATAAGATGAAGAGGATGTTCCACCCCAACCCAAGCAAAAGCTTTCACGAATTAGAGCAAGAATTGCTAGAGATCACCCCGTAGAGGAAATCTATAATGATATCCAAACTGGGAGAATCACTCGCTCTAAATCTCGTTTAGCTAACTTTTGTGAACATTACTCTTTCATATATAACCTTGAACCTATGAAGATTCAAGATGCTCTTGATGATCTAGATTGGGTGAACGCCATGCACGAAGAGCTACACAACTTTGAGAGAAATCAAGTGTGGACATTGGTCGAAAAGCCCGACAACAACCACAACATCATTGGTACCAAATGGGTGTTTCGCAACAAACAAGATGAGGATGGTCAAGTTGTCCACAACAAAGCACGTCTCGTCGCCCAAGGCTACACTCAAGTTGAAGGTATGGAATACGGTGAGACATACGCCCCCGTTGCTAAACTCGAATCCATTCGCATCTTGCTTGACTATGTTAATCACCATGATATCACCTTGTACCAAATGGACATTAAAAGTGCTTTTCTCAACGGTGAAATTGATGAGGAAGTTTATGTTAAACAACCTCCCGGCTTTGTTAATCCCAAGAAACCCGATCATGTTTACAAACTACACAAAGCTCTTTATGGTCTTAAACAAGCTCCTAGAGCATGGTATAAATGCTTGACCAAGTTCCTAATTGAAAAAGGCTTTGAGATTGGAAAAATAGATTCCACTCTTTTTACAAAAAGGGTTAATGTTGAATTATTTGTGTGCCAAATTTTTGTTGATGATATCATATTTGGTTCTACTAACCCCCATTTTAGTGAAAGGTTTGGAAAGCTAATGTCGGAAAAGTTTGAGATGTCTATGATGTGTGAACTCAAGTTCTTTCTTGGTTTGCAAATCAAGCAAACTAAGGAGGGTACCTTTGTTTCTCAAACAAAGTATACCAAGGACTTGTTCAAGAAGTTCAACATGCAAGAATGCAAAGGTATGACTACACCCATGCCTACTAGTGGACATCTTGACTTGACTAAGGATGGCAAACCGGTTGATCAAAAGATTTACCGCGCTATGATTGGTTCATTGTTATATCTATGTGCCTCCCGTCTCGATATTATGCTAAGTGTGTGCATGTGTGCATGATACCAAGCAGCTCCTAAAGAATGCCATCTTAAGGCTGTGAAAAGGATAGTGAGATACTTAATTCATACACCAAATTTTGCCATTTGGTATCCTAAGAGGTCCTCCTTTGATCTTGTTGGCTACTCCGATTCGGACTATGCCGGTGACAAGGTTGATCGAAAGTCCACTTCGGGTACTTGTCAATTTCTTGGTAGATCTCTTGTGTCTTGGTCCTCCAAGAAACAAAACTCAGTATCCTTATCCACTGCCGAAGCAGAATACATTGCCGCTGGTTCATGTTGTGCTCAATTGCTTTGGATGACCCAAACTCTTAAAGATTATGGGATATATGTGAAACATATTCCATTGCTTTGCGACAATGAAAGTGCTATTAAGATTGCCCATAACCCCGTGCAACATTCTCGAACTAAGCATATTGAAGTTCGTCATCATTTCATTCGAGATCATGTTGCTAAGGGTGATGTCAATCTTAAACATGTTCGCATCGATAAGCAATTAGCGGATATATTTACCAAACCACTTGATGAGAAAGTGTTTTGCAGGTTAAGAAGTGAATAGAACATTATTGATGCCTCAAACTTGGAGTAGGAACTCCATTTGGATACATGCAAGGCATAAGCCTTTGACTAATCCTTGACTTTTTTCTCTTATGATCAAATGTCTTGGTTATATTTGTACCCTTGCATGCTATCTAAATCTTGTAGGTACTTGGATGAATCTAAATCCATGAGATTGCAACTCACTCATATCTTGAGCAATCTCTATATCACCAAGTCTCTACACCATGGTGGATGAAGACAAGGAAGCAAGAAACTCTTCAACATATCCTTTGACAAGTTATATATATCAAATTTCATTTGGTATCAAGTTTTTATGATTGTCATTTTGGATACACAAGTGCTCTTCCTTGCAAGACTAACCCATGTAGGTAGATGAACTCAAACTACAAGTGGTGCTCCCAATTCTTGATGAGCTACATCAACCTTGAGCAACCCACACAAGTTCAACTACATGACTAAGATCAACACCACCACCTAAGGTACGTTATTCCATCTTAGAGAAGCTTTACCTCAAGTCATGGGTCAAAGCAGCTCAACAAGATGTGAATACATCAAATGCTTAAACGAAAAATGGCAACCCCATTTTGAGCTTAAACGGTGAGTATGGCCTATGATCAAGTGTTTTCACTTGACTCCTCAGTCAATATACTCTAACATAGGTGACTTTGTTGCCGACCAATTCTAGATGAAGTTATCTAAGTGCTTCTTTGTGCTCCCGCATTTGATACTTGCATTTTGTTTCCCTTCTTTAAACAAAAAAAAACTTGATCTAGATTTTCTTTTCTCTGTTTTGTCTTGCATTTTCTGCATCCAATTCATTGCAAATCTTTCAGTTAATTCTTTGCAAATCTTTGTGAGATCTTAGTTGCCTAGCGAGCTGAGATGGAAAATTGTTCTCTCTGTGTTGAACTCGGACCCACTGATTTGTTTCTTTCAGTCAAACCGAACCATCTTGGTGCCACCGAATGAAACAACTCGGTGCTACCAATTTGAATACCGAGGAGACAATTTGTCAATTGCATCCTGCACGTTTATTCCAGCACCACTCTATGATACTTGTCCTCTACCAGCATCACATTTTTAAATAGCTTTGCTCCATGACTCAAGGACCAAACCTATTTTGACTCACACTCCAGAAGATCCCTTCTTGGAAATTGATGTCAAAGGGGGAGAGAGAGTGCACATCAAAGCTTCAGGGAGAGAGAGAGCTCAAAGCTTAAGGGAGAAAAATCACATGCACCAGATGCTTGGTGTTAAAGAGGAGAGTAGTTACATGTCTTTAAGAGGGGAAAGACATATCTATGTTATTGATCTGATCTGTTTTGCCCTGATTATGTTTCCCTACTTTCTTCCATTATCCAATATAAGATTCAGGGGGAGAAAGACTGCTAGGGAAGAAAGTCTTTGAATTCATTGCATATCTTTACCTTTGGGAACATGTCTGTATTCAAGAGTACCTAGTACTCACTCTCTACATGTTATCCCAATCTTGGTACTCTTGTGACTCTTTTGTTGCTCTGTTTAGTAGATGTACCTACGTTATCTAACCCTGTTTACTCAGGTTCATCCCTTCATAAGCTATCTCAAGATCACAAGGTAAGTATATGCATCACACTCATGTACATGAAGATTTCTTGCTAATGTACATATTGTTTGCAACAAAGAATCATGAACATGAGGATACACTTCATATATTCATATCATTTGCTCCGATGCATATAGCCAAGATACTGCTACTTCTCGATCTTGCGTTGTATTCCCTCGAAGAGGAAAGGGTGATGCAGCACAGTAGTGTAAGTATTTCCCTCAGTTTTTAAGAACCAAGGTATCAATCCAGTAGGAGACCATGCACGAGTCGCTCGCACCTGCACAAACAAATAAGAACTTCGCAGCCAACGCGATAAGGGGTTGTCAATCCCTTTACGGTCACTTACGAAAGTGAGATCTGATAGATATGATAGTTGGATATTTTTGGTATTTTTGGATATAAGAACAGAAAGTAAAAACAGCAAAGTAAAGTAGATTGTAGATTGATATGTTGAGAATAGACCCGGGGGCCATAGGTTTCACTAGTGGCTTCTCTCATGATAGCAGAATTCTACGGTGGGTGAACAAATTACTGTCGAACAATTGATAGAAAAGTGAAAAATTATGAGAATATATAGGCATGATCATTATATATAGGCATCACGTTTGTGACAAGTAGATCGAAATGATTCTGTATCTACTACTATTACTCCACACATCGACTGCTATCCAGCATGCATCTAGAGTATTAAGTTCATAAGAACAGAGTAATGCTTTAAGTAAGATGACATGATGTAGAGGGATAAACTCAAGCAATATGATATAAACCCCATCTTTTTATCGTCGATGGCAACAATACTATACGTGCCTTGATGCCCCTGATGTTACTAGGAAAGGACATCGCAAGATTGAACCCAAAGCCAAGCACTTCTCCCATTGCAAGAACTATAGATCTAGTAGGCCAAACCAAACCGATAATTCGAAGAGACTTGCAAGGATATTATGAGCACACATAAAAGAATTCATAAAAGAACCAAATATTTCTCATAGATAATATTGATCATAAACCCACAATTCATCGGATCTCGACAAACACACCGCAAAAAGATTACATCGAATAGATCTCCTCGAAGACCGAGGATAACTTGGTATTGAGATCCAAAAAGGGAGAAGAAGCCATCTAGGTACTAACTATGGACCCGAAGGTCTGTGGTAAACTACTCACAACTCACGGTGAGGCGATGGTGTTGATGTAGAAGCACTCCGTGGAAGATTCCCCCCCCCCCCCTGCGGCGGAGCTCCGGAACAGGCCCCAAGATGGGATCTCATGGGAACAGAAGGTTGCGGCGGTGGAATTAGGGTTTTCTTTGTTGCTTCGATGTTTTCAGGGTACATGGGTATATATAGGAGGAAGGAGGGCATCGGGGGAGCAACGTGGGGCCCATGAGGCAGGGGGACGCGCCCAGGGGGAGGGGGCGCGCCCCCCACCCTTGTGGACGCCACATGTGCCCTATTCCGTGGTTCTCAAGTCTCCCGTGAAGATATCGCTCCAAAAATATCTCTCCCGAAGGTTTCATTCCGTCTGGACTCCGTTTGATATTCCCTTTCAGCGAAACCCTAAAATAGGCAAAAAAACAGCAATCTGGACTGGGCCTTTGGGTTAACTAGATGAATACCCCGCACGTTGTTGCGGAAATTATAGTAAGAAAAATAGATATATGTATTAGGCAAATGAAATATAAATAATTTGAAGTTACTTGTTAACCACATCATCTCCCAGCTTAGCAAAATACAAAAGATTTACTTTAATAAATATGAACATTAGCTAGTGTGTCAGTTCCCATTTACTAAATACAGTGACCCCGCCATTCATCTGTACATCCAGAACATCTCACTTGCCAAGACAAAATTAATATACCACAATTCAAATAGGAATTGGAGGTTTGCTTGGGAGGTGGTAATGATTCTTCTCAGGTGCCCGCATCATATCTCACTATTTATGTTCATCTGATGAGGATAACAAACTGCCACCTGCATTAACAGAGGACATAGTGCTGGCAGAGGAAAAGTGAAAAAAATTGTAAGAAGAGTTGCATGATGGTAAAAAAAAAACCATGCCATTTCAGGTAGTACCATAATTTATGCAAAAAGATTGAACCCCTACTAAAATTTGTGAAATCAATATTATAGAAAATTAGGTAGAAAATTCAGTTTCGGGATGGAAAAAGTAGTAATACAATTCGACTTAGTAAGGCAAGACCAGTCAAGGGAGAAGACTTTTAACATTACCACAGTGATGAACTTTTGTTCAATAACTAAACATGGCATTCCATAAGCATTTTACAAATTCTGTCTATTCTATTCCATGTTTGTTAAGTCGGGTTAACCTGTTTGAAAATAAGGACATGCACGTTAAGTCGAACAACTATGACAAAAAAGAGGGATTATTAAATTAAATCTTTCAAAATTTACAAAGCTGAACCGAAGGTGTAGAACTGAAATAATTCAATAGCAATCAAAGAATGACAATCAGTGATGATAATTATAGGAGGACATGATCTTACCTCTATAGATGGGAAATTAGCATTTGAGAGCACGACCACCAAAGTTGTCATCGTAGATAACAAATATAAAAGCATATGAAAAAATTCCTTCAAATGTTTTTAAATCATCTTCCTTCAACAGTTCGGACCCATACTTCTTGTCAACATTCTCGGCTACACACATGTGCTAAATTAACTCACGAATTATCATACGAGGATGACTGGAAGACAGATGTAAACTTTTGGAAAAAGTAACCTGCAAACATAAGGTATTTTGATTAATCAGAAATACATTCAGCACACACCGGGTTTTACAAATAGTAGATGTGTCGAACAACAAAGAAGATTATGGGCATCATTACCATAAGAAAGCTTTTTGCATTTTTTAAGGCAATTTTGTCAGTGGTCCTTTTTAGCAATGCACACGATGGTACAATCTGTGAAAGGATGATATATACAACCCTACTAACAAATCAGACCAGTAGCAAGAATACAATGAATTTCCAATCTAAAACAAAGCAAAGTTGATAACTGAACTTTTAATGGAACACTAAATAATCAACTTGGGGAACCTGCACAGAAGGATATTCACGCACGCAAAGATTTGATGATACAATACCCAAACATCAGTACATGAGCAACATCATTTACTCTTATTCATGGCTTCAGTAGCTAGCCAAGGTAGTCAATTGCTAGTGGGGAATTGCAGCGTGAGTATTCCACTACTCGTGGCGCAATATCAATCTACCGGATCAATCTACCCACACATGTATCAGGTCCAGCCGACGGAAAATTGCAAGTTAGGGCGGGTGAGGGTACCTTGTGGTGAGGTGAGGTGCAGATCTTGATGGACTGGACATGGCGAACCGTAACGGTGACGATGAGCGGACAGTTGTCGAACACAGTCAGAGTTAGGTAGGAGTAAGGGAGCGACGCTGCGGGGCGGTGGCCGCGCAACGGAGGCGGGCGTCTCCCATTGGTGACAGACTGGTTCTAGAAGCCTCCACACTACCCCTCCTCTCAAGATTTACCCCGTCGTACATCGCCGGGACTCAAAATTCGTCGTCTCCAGCATGGTAAGCGTGAAACCTGATTACCTGAGATTGATGTGGTGTGGACGGACGCTAAAAGTAGAGAACGCCCCATGTGTTACCCCTGCAATTATGCGGAGAAGTTGAATAGGATCTTATGGCAATCAATGGGTGAGGGAGTTAACTCGGAGATGGGTGGGGGAGTTAATTGGGGAGATGATTCACCCACGAGGTGGGTGGACTTCTTATGTACTCTTTATTTTTCATAAACTTTATGTATTCTGTACCACTGGCGAACATCAGCTGGATTCTCCTGTAAACTGATACTCCATATAATTGATCGCTGAGGTGGCTGTTCTCTGCGTTGCTGAACTTTGGTTGGCCCCGCATGTAAGCCGGTTGTAGAATGATGATGTGGCTGACTTGCTGATGTGGATAGGCTGCATGTCAAGAGAAATAAGATAGTGGGGATGAACTATTTAGGTATTATAGATAGGATAGTCCCAAAAATAATATAAAAGTGCATAATAAAGCCCATTAAACATCCAAAACATCATATATAATAGCATGGAACAATAAAAAATTATAGATACGTTGGAGACGTATCAAGCATCCCCAAGCTTAATTCCTACTCGTCCCCGGGTAGGTAAATGATAAAAACAGAATTTTTTATGTGGAATGCTAACCAACATAATTTTCAATGCAATCCTCTTTATTGTGGCATGAATGTTCAGATCCGAAAGATTTAAGACAAAAGTCTATATTGACATAAGAAATAATAATATTTCAACCATACTAACAAAGCAATCATGTCTTCTCAAAATAACATGGCTAAAGAAAGTTATGCCTACAAAATAGTGTGGCTATGCTCCCTCTTCATCACACAAAATATTCATATCATGCACAACCTCGGTTTCAGCCAAACACTTGTTTTCATACTCAATTTTTTCAAACCTTTAAACTTTCACGCAATACATGAGCGTGAGCCATGGATATAGCACTATAGGTGGAATAGAGTGGTGGTTGTGGAGAAGACAAAAAGAAGGAAGATAGTCTCATATCGACTAGGCGTATCAACGGGCTATGGAGATGCCCATCAATAGATATCAATGTGAGTGAGTAGGGATTGCCATGCAACGGATGCACTAGAGCTAAAAATGTATGAAAGCTCAACAAAAGAAACTAAGTGGGTGTGCATCCAACTTGCTTGCTCACGAAGACCTAGGGCATTTGAGGAAGCCCATCGTTGGAATATACAAGCCAAGTTCTATAATGAAAATTCCCACTAGTATATGAAAGTGACTAAACATGAGACTCTCTGTCATGAAGAACATGGTGCTACTTTGAAGCACAAGTATGGAAAAAGATAGTAGCATTGTCCCTTTTTTTTTTTTTGGTCCTTTCTTTTTCTTGGCCTTTCCTTCTTTTCTTTTTCTTTTCTTTTTTTCTTTTTTTCTTTGGGACAATGCTCTAATAATGATGATCATCACACTTATATTGATTTACAACTCAATATTACAACTCGATAGTAGAACAAAGTATGACTCTATATGAATGCCTCCGGCGGTGTACCGGGATATGCAATGAATCAAGAGTGACATGTATGAAAAATTATGCATGGTGGCTTTGCCACAAATACGATGTCAACTACATGATCATGCATGTCAATATGACAATATGAAGCGTGCCATATGAACGAAACGGTGGAAAGTTGCATGGCAATATATCTCGGAATGGCTATGGAAATGCCATGATAGGTAGGTATGGTGGCTGTTTTGAGGAAGGTATATGGTGGGTGTATGGTACCGGCGAAAGTTGCGCGGTACAAAGGCTAGCAATGGTGGAAGGGTGAGAGTGCGTATAATCCATGGACTCATCATTAGTCATAAAGAACTCATATACTTATTGCAAAAATTTACGAGTCATCAAAACAAAGCAATCAACGCATGCTCCTAGGGGGGAGGTTGGTAGGAGTTAACCATCGCGCGCCCCCGACCTCCACACAAAGGATGACACTCTACAAATACATCATGCTCTAACTTCGTCACATAGTGGTTCACCATACGTGCATACTACGGGAATCACAAACTTTAACACAAGTATTTCTCAATTTCATAATAGCTCCACTAGCATGACTCTAATATCACTATCCTCATATCTCAAAACAATCATCAAGTATCAAACTTCTCATCATATTCAATGCACTTTGTATGAAAGTTTTTGCTACATTTATCTTGGATGCCTATCATATTAGGACTAGTTTTATAACCAAAGCACATTACCATGCTGTTCTAAAAGACTCTCAAAAGGATATAAGTGAAGCATGAGAGATCAACAATTTCTACAAAATAAAGCCACCACTATGCTCTAAAAGATATAAGTGAAGCACTAGAGCAAAACTATTTATCTCAAAAGATATAAGTGAAGCACATAGAGTGTTCTAACAAATTCTAGACCATATTTATCTCTCTCAAAAAGGTGTGTCCAGCAAGGATGATTGTGGAAAACTAACAAGCAATGACTCAAATCATACATGACGCTCCAAGTAAAACACATATCATGTGGTGAATAAAAATATAGTCCCGAGTATAGTTACCGATAGATGAAGACGAAAGAGGGGATGCCTTCCCGGGGAATCCCCAAGCTTAGGCTTTTGGTTGTCCTTGAATTTTACCTTGGGATGCCTTGGGCATCCTCAAGCTTAGGCTCTTGCCACTCTTTGTTCCATAGTCCATCAAAGCAATACTCAAAACTTGAAAACTTCACAACACAAAACTTAGCCAAAAATCTCGTGAGCTCCGTTAGTATAAGAAAACAAACCACCACTCAAAGGTACTGTAATGAACTCATTCTTTGTTTATATTGGTGTTAAACCTACTGTATTCCAACTTCTCTATGACTCATATCCTCCAATACTACTCATAGATTCATCAAAATAAGCAAACAACACACGAAAAACAGAATCTGTCAAAAACAGGACAGTCTATAGTAATCTGTAAATTTCGCATACTTCTATAACTCCAAAAAAATTGAAATAAATTGGTAAACATGAGGAATTTGTCGATTAATCATCTGCAAAAAGAATCAACTAAATAGCCCTCGCCAGTAAAATCTGGTGACTATTCTAGTGAGCGCTAACGTTTCTGTTTTTTACATCAAGATCATATAAACTTCACACAAGTCTTCCCAAAGGTTCCACTGGGCACAAACACTAACTAAAACACAAAACCACATCTAAACATAACCTAGATGCGATATTTATTCCTAAATAGAAGCAAAAACAAAGAAAATAAAATTGGGTTGCCTCCAAACAAGCGCTATCGTTTAACGCCCTAGCTAGGCATGATACAAGGATAGATCTATGTATTGCCATCTTTGGAAGGCAATCCATAAGTGGCTCTCATAATAGATTCATAAGGTAATTTAATTTTCTTTCTAGGAAAGTGTCAATGCCTTTCCTTAACGGAAATTGGAATCTAATATTTCCTTCCTTAATATTAATAATTGCACCAATCGTTCTAAGGAAAGGTCTACCAAGAATAATAGGACATGAAGGATTGCAATCTATATCAAGAACAATGAAATCTACTGGCACATAATTCCTATTGGAAACAATAAGAACATCATTAATCCTAACCATAGGTTTCTTAATAGTAGAATCCGCAAGATGCAAATTTAAAGAACAATCATCAAGCTCATGGAACCCTAACAAATCAAACAAAGTTTTTGGGATAGTGGAAACACTTGCACCCAAATCACACAAAGCAAAGCATTGATGATCTTTCATTTTAATTTTTAATAGTAGGTTCCCACTCATCATAAAGCTTTCTAGGGATAGAAACTTCTAATTCAAGTTTTTCTTCATAAGATTGCATCAAAGCATCAACTATGTGTTTGGTAAAAGCTTTATTTTGACTATAAGCATGCGGAGAGTTTAGTACGGATTGCAACAAGGAAATACAATCAATCAAAGAGCAATTATCATAACTGAATCCCTTAAAATCCAAAGTAGTGGGTTCATCACTATGCAAAGTTTTAATCTCTTCAATCCCACTTTTAACAATTTTAGCATCAATATCTAAAAACTCTGAATCATTCGGACACCTTTTAATTGAAGTAGACTCATCTCCAGTCCCATCTTTATCAAGATTCATACTAGAAAACAATGATCTAATAGGAGACACATCAATAACTTTCAGATCTTCATCTTTATTTTCATGATAACTAGAAGAACATGCTTTTATAAGCTCTCTTTTTTAGCACGCATCCTAGCGGTTCTTTCTTTGCATTCATCAATGGAAATTCTCATGGCTTTGAGAGACTCATTGATATCATGTTTAGGTGGAATAGATCTAAGTTTCAAAGAATCAACATCAAGAGTAATTCTATCCACGCTTCTATCCAATTCATCAATCATAAGCAATTTTTCTTCAAGCAAAGCATTGAAATTCTTTTGCGAATTCATAAACTCCTTAACACTAGTTTCAAATTCAGAAGGCATCTTTCCATAAGAGTTATTGTAGGAATTACCATAATTATTAGAGGAATTACTAGGAAAAGGCCTAGGATTAAATTTTCCTCTATGAGCATTGTTACCAAAATTATTCCTACCAACAAAATTCACATCCAAAGATTCATTATTATTTTCAATCAACGTTGATAAAGGCATATCATTAGGATCAGAAGAATCACTCTTAGCAGCAAATAATTTCATAAGTTCATCCATCTTTCCACTCAAAACACTAATCTCTTCAATAGCATGCACTTTTTTACTAGTAGATCTTTCTGTGTGCCATTGAGAATAATTAACCATAATATTATCTAGGAGTTTGGTAGCTTCTCCTAAGGTAGTTTCCATGAAAGTGCCTCCTGCGGCCGAATCTAAAAGATTTCTAGAAGCAGAATTCAAGCCAGCGTAAAAAAATTGTATAATCATCCATAAGTTCAAACCATGTGTAGGGCAATTACGTATCATTAATTTCATTCTCTCCCAAGCTTGTGCAACATGCTCATGATCTAGTTGCTTAAAATTCATAATATCGTTTCTAAGAGAGATGATCTTAGCAGGAGGAAAATACTTAGAGATAAAAGCATCTTTGCACTTATTCCACGAATCAATACTATTTCTAGGCAAAGAGGAAAACCAAGTTTTAGCACGATCTCTAAGTGAAACGGAAATAACTTCAATTTAACAATATCGTTATCTGTATCCTTCTTCTTTTGCATATCACACAAATCAACAAAGTTGTTTAGATGGGTAGCGGCATCTTCACTAGGAAGGCCGGAAAATTGATCTTTCATAACAAGATTCAACAAAGCAGCATTGATCTCACAAGATTCAGCATCGGTAATAGGAGCAATCGGAGTGCTAATAAAATCATTATTTTTGGTATTGGAGAAGTCACACAATTTGGTATTGTTCTGAGCCATAGTGACAAACAAGTAATCCAACACACAAGCAAACAAGAAGCAAGCGAACGGTAAACACACGGCAAAAAGAAGGGCAAATAAAACGGTAAGGATGAAGTGGGGGAGAGGAAAACGAGAGGCAAATAAATGTAATGCGAAGGATAAGGGTTTGCGATAGGTACTTGGTATATGACTTTTGCGTAAGCCTCCCCGGCAACGGCGCCAGAAATTCTTCTTACTACTTCTCGAGCTTGCGTTGTATTCCCTCGAAGAGGAAAGGGTGATGCAGCATAGTAGCGTAAGTATTTCCCTCAGTTTTTGAGAACCAAGGTATCAATCCAGTAGGAGACCACGCGCGAGTCCCTCGCACCTCCACAAACAAATAAGAACTTCGCAGCCAACGCGATAAGGGGTTGTCAATCCCTTTACAGTCACTTACGAAAGTGAGATCAGATAGATATGATAGTTGGATATTTTTGGTATTTTTGGATATAAGAACAGAAAGTAAAAATAGCAAAGTAAAGTAGATTGTAGATTGATATGTTGAGAATAGACCCGGGGACCATAGGTTTCACTAGTGGCTTCTCTCATGATAGCAGAATTCTACGGTGGGTTAACAAATTATTGTCGAGCAGTTGATAGAAAAGCGAATAATTATGAGAATATCTAGGCATGATCATTATATATAGGTATCACGTCCGTGACAAGTAGACCGAAACGATTCTGCATCTACTACTATTACTCCACACATCGACCGCTATCTAACATGCATCTAGAGTATTAAGTTCATAAGAACAGAGTAATGCTTTAAGCAAGATGAAATGATGTAGAGGGATAAACTCAAGCAATATGATATAAACCCCATCTTTTTATCCTCGATGGCAACAATACTATACGTGCCTTGCTGCCCCTGCTGTCACTAGGAAAGGACACCGCAAGATTGAACCCAAAGCCAAGCACTTCTCCCATTGCAAGAACTATAGATCTAGTAGGCCAAACCAAACCGATAATTCGAAGAGACTTGCAAGGATATTATAATCATACATAAAAGAATTCAGAAAAGAACCAAATATTTCTCATAGATAATCTTGATCATAAACCCAAAATTCATCGAATCTCGACAAACACAGCGCAAAAAGATTACATCGAATAGATCTCCTCGAAGACCGAGGAGAACTTGGTATTGAGATCCAAAAAGAGAGAAGAAGCCATCTAGGTACTAACTATGGACCCGAAGGTCTGTGGTAAACTACTCACAACTCATGGTGAGGCGATGGTGTTGATTTAGAAGCACTCTGTGGAAGATCCCCCCTTCCGGCGGAGCTCCGAAACAGGCCCCAAGATGGGATCTCATGGGAACAGAAGGTTGCGGCGGTGGAATTAGGGTTTTCTCTGTTGCTTCGATGTTTTCATGGTACATGGGTATATACAGGAGGAAGGAGGGCATCGGGGGAGCAACGTGGAGCCCACGAGGCAGGGGGCGTGCCCAGGGGGAGGGGCGCGTCCCCCACCCTCGTGGACGCCACGTGTGCCCTATTCCATGGTTCTCAAGTCTCCCGTGAAGATATCGCTCCAAAAATATCTCTCCCAAAGGTTTCATTCCGTTTGGACTCCGTTTGATATTCCTTTCCCGCGAAACCCTGAAATAGGCAAAAGACAGCAATCTGGACTGGGCCTTTGGGTTAATAGGTTAGTCCCAAAAATAATATAAAAGTGTATAATAAAGCCCATTAAACATCCAAAACATCATATATAATAGCATGGAACAATCGAAAATTATAGATACATTGGAGACGTATCAGATACATGTAACTCTTTGCTCGCTCTGTCATGCCTATGCTTTCACATGATTGCATACATGTAGGGGGAGCCTATGCATGTTACATGTCCTTCCAAAACTTGACTTGCTATCCTTCATATCTTTATCTAAAGCTTTGATGTATGTTGTCATCAATTACCAAAAAGGGGGAGACTGAAAGCACAAGTGCTCCCTCGGTGATTTTGGTAATTAATGTCAACATATCTCTTGTTGGACTAATGTTTTCATCTAGTATATTTCAGACAAGTCCAACAGATGGAGTGGCATGGACTAGAGGATGTGGAAACCCTTCAAGATGATAAGTACAAAAGGATTGGCTCAAGCTCAAAGCTCAGGACTCTACATTTTCTATTTTAGTGATCCAAGATCACATTGAGTCCATAGGAAAGCCAATATTATTAAAAAGGGGATGAGGTGCTGCTTAATGGATTGCTTGCTCAAAATGCTTAGTGATATGCTCCAAACCCTCAACCACTTTCTCACATCCACATATGTCCCAAACCAAAAGTCAAACTCGGCCCCACCGAAAAGATCTACCCGACGCCATCGAGTTCATTTGACATAGCTACTGCCAGAAACCCTAATCATTCCGGTCTCACCGAAAGGGATCTCGGTCTCACCGAGATGGGATTGCAAGCTCTATGTTGTCTGTTGCAATATTGTCGGTCTAACCGAGATGTGCAATCAGTCCCACCGAGTTTGCAATGCAAACTCTCTGTTGCCTCTTCGTAACGTTTCGGTCTTACCGAAATGAGCGAATCGGTCCTACCGAGTTTGCCTAACCAACTCTCTGTATGCTCATTACTAAAATCGGACCCATCGAGTTTCTGTAATCGGTCTCACCGAGATTCGTTATGCCCTAACCCTAATGAAATCGGTCCTACCGAGTTGATCATATCGGTCCCACCGAAATGCCTAACGGTCACATTATGAACTAAATCGGTCTGACCGAGTTCTCTGAATCGGTCCCATCGAGTTTGGTAAATTGTGTGTAACGGTTAGATTTTGTGTGGACGCTATATATACCCCTCCACCCACTCTTCACTCATGGAGAGAGCCATCAGAACATACCTACACTTCCACCATTCATGTTCTGAGAGAGAACCACCTACTCAAGTGTTGAGATCAACATATTCCATTCCTACCATATGAATCTTGTTCTCTAGCCTTCCCAAGTTGCTTTCCACTCAAATCCTTCTTCCACCATATCCAAATATGTGAGGAGCTGTTTGAGTGTTGGGGAGACTATCATTTGAAGCATTTGAGCAAGGAGTTCATCATCAACACACCGTCTATTACCTTTTGGAGAGTGGTGTCTCCTAGATTGGTTAGGTGTCACTTGGGAGCCTCCGGCAAGATTGTGGAGTTGAACCAAGGAGTTTGTAAGGGCAAGGAGATTGCCTACTTCATGAAGATCTACCCCTAGTGAGGCAAGTCCTTCGTGGGCGATGGCCATGGTGGGATAGACAAGGTTGCTTCTTCGTGGACTCGCGCAACCGTTACCCTTCGTGGGTTGAAGTCTCCATCAACTTGGATGTACGATAGCACCATCTATCGGAACCAAGACAAAAAACATCCTTGTCTTCACTTGTGTTTGCTCCTTCAAACTCCTCCCTTTACCTTCATATGCAATTGCTTTACATTCCACTGCCACACTCTTAGAATTGCATGTGTAGGTTGATTGCTTGACTTGTGCTAAGTTTCTAAAATCTGCCAAGAACTAAAATTGGGAAAAGGCTAGATTTTGCTTTAGTCAAGTGGTCAAAGTTGCATGCTTTACTTCACAATACCTATATACTCTTGTTATGCATGCTTGTTGTGTATTGTGGAAGTTAAACATGTGCTAAATCTCCATTCTAGTATCAAGCATGTTAAAAGCTGCCACTTTTTTTGCTAAAGTCTATTCACCCCCCTCTAGACACATACTCTTCTCGATCCTTTCACACATGCGTGTTGAAAGTTGTGTCCCACTCGGCGTTGAAAAATAAAGAGTCTAGCTTGCAAAGGGTGGGGTGCTCCCGGTCATTGCTCCAAGTGAAGCATCTATTTTGGAGATGAATTTCTTTGAGCTCACAAGATTGAAGGGTTGCGCGGAAACGGTTGATCCTACTCCGGTTTACATTTCTCTTCTTCTTGTCTCGTTCTCGGTAGATTTGATTAAAATCCCCGAGGACCAACCAAGCGATACCCGGCAAAGGCTTGTGGGCGACAATCTCAGCAAAGAAAGAACCTTTGCTGACGTGTTCAGTGGGACCAAAGACAGTTGTTATCTCGAACACACATTTGTCGCCCGAATGCGAACCTTATCAGAGAGGCAAAAGGTCGAAAAGAAATGTCGGAGACCTCGTCGACGTTGCCATCCCATAGCAGTAAGATCCCACCCCTAGTTCCCGTCACTAATCGCTGCGCAAAACTCTTCAGCCGGTTGCCACCAAGGAAGGCTGCCACATATTTGTCCACGCTAGCTAGCTTCGTCTCTTGTAAACATACAATTTGGCACGAGGAGTCTGCAATCGTAGCGCTGACAGTTGCCCTCCTGGCCGGGCAGTTTAGACCACGTACATTCCAACTCAAGGTGTTTATAGGTTGTGGAGTCATGGCGCACACAAACATTAACTTTGATCAGTCTAGGAGCAAGGACAGCAACCAACGGGCAACAGAATAACACCAATCTTGGACTAAGCTACAAACCCCACTGGGCACATGAGTACTGGACATAGTCTAACAGATGGACGTAGCCTAACACATGGCTGAGCCAAGCGGTACTAGACTTACACATAGATGGAACTAAGGCAGCCAACGGGCTGACACATTTTATAGTGAGGGGGAGAGGTAACATAATCAACTAAAACAGCCCTGAACGATGAACTAGATGAGCAAGTCACCGCCTACTATGTTCCGAGGCTCAGCTGAGCCGCACTAGCATCCTAGGACATCTCCAGAGCTCCCTCACCATCGTGATCGATGAGCGCATCCTCGACGTCGTTGACAGCCTTGTCGTCGAGGTGAAAGAAATCCCTCATGGCTATAATCAGCTCAGGAGCAAGTTGCTCTTTGAACTTGGCAATGAAATCAGCAAGTGTAGCCTCTGTTACGTCTTCTCCGTCTCTGACTATCCCAAAGGACCGACAAACTAGCTTCTCCGCCGCCTTGGCTGCTGGGAGAACCACATGGGCGCGTATGATTTTCTGTAGGGATAGGCCCCCCTTGTTGGAGATCTTGACGCCGACAAGGGTCTTCCGGCGAGCTGTAGGTGGCCTGGGAGGGGGGACTCGGGCGGAGCAAGGATGCCCATCTGGTGCTCCTTGAAAATAGGCGCCAACACATCTTTAGGGCAAGCTGAAGGACGGCCTCGCATAGGGGAAGGCGTGCGCCGCAGAGGGTAGTCGCAGATCAGGGCCGGTGTAGGCGATGCCTGGAACCCTGACGGCCTGGAGGGTGACCGCAGGGGCAGCACGAGTGAAGCAGGCGCACAAAGCTCCAGCAAGGCTTGGCTGGGCGCGAGGCTCGCCAGGGGGGAAGTCGAGGCCACAACGCGCTTGGAGATCAGGCTTGGTGGCAGCATGGTTGTCGAAGATAGTGGAGGGGACACCGGGAGGGTCCGCTCCTCTTGAGAGCGGCGCCTGGAGGAGCATGGCGAGGTCTGGCGCGTCGGGCTGCGCCCACGAGCATCGACATCGGCCATCTGACAGCTGAAGGGCGCGAACAGGCTCAACACTGTCTGAACCAGAGCCCCTAAGCACCGAGCCGAGGCACACAGGGGGCAGCCACAACAGCATGGCCATTGCCAGCGCATCGACGCCCACTGCAACGGTCCCGTGCCTCCCGCCGAGTGCCGATCCCGGGCGCTTCGGGAGAGTGAGCGCCGCACCTTGGCGCCCAGCTCTCTCGGGCACGCTCGCCACCACGGCCACGCCTGCCGTCACGGTCACCCTCATCTTCTCGCCTATCCTCTCGGCCTCCACGCACCCCTGAGCAGGCCAACGCTCTCGTGGAGTGTAAGTGCCATCGACCATCTTCCTGTACCATGTAAAATCATGGACTTCCGGTGGCGGTGGGTTGTCGTCGTCGTCCGCAGCCTTGGAGTGGTCTTCATGTAGGTCGAGGTGGATGATGACGCGGTGATGGAGGCCACAACGCCCGCGACGGCGGTGACCACGAGCTGGCAGGGTCAGTCATTTGACCTTGGGAATGGCATTCGGATTGGAGGTCCATTCCCAAAGTGCCATGTCCATTGTGTCCTCCTTGCGGAGCGATTGCGGCTCGATGTAGTCGAGGGATCAACTGCGACCGATGAGGGAGGTGGCGATGTAGTGGTTCCAACCGTGTAGTGGTACACCTTCCAGACAGAGGCGGATGTGGTGGAGCTGGTCTTCGTTAACAACATGGTCCTCGAGGCGCCATTCGCGCACATAGATGCGGTGACCAGAGCCGCGGAGATCACCACAAGACACGGCATCGGCGCAGTGGTGCTGATGCATGAAGAGCACGCAAAACTGCTCAGGGTAGTGCTTGACGACCTCGACGTCGACCGGCCTAGCACCCAGGGCCGTTGCGAGCTCGGCGGCCACCTGATGGTAGCGGACGTCCTGCCTGGCACCCTCCAGCCAGGCCACTGCGTAGTTGGAGGAGAGGATGTCCGCCTCCGCTTGCATCTCGGGCATCGTCGGGACCACGACGAAGTCCTCCTCCGGCCTTAGTGCAGCGTCACCCATAAGTAGCATCTCGGCAGGGGCAACGTCGGACCAAAGAAAAGGGCGTTGAACAGGGGTCTCCCAGCCACGGCCTAGGCGCGGGGGTGCTTGGAGGGCAGCAGTAGCAGCAGTTGGGCAGGGAAGAGGCGATGGAGGCATGGCGAGGTTGTCGAGCGAGCTTAGAGGCTTCCATTTATTGTGGCAGCCGTGCGACTTGTGCCCATTTTGTAGGCAGCGGAGCAGCGGATCGGGTCACGGCAAACCGCAGCTCGATGCCCGCGAAAGAGGCACTCACAACAGCGCCCCAGAAGCCAGTGAGGGATGGGCACCGACTTGAATGCTGCAGCGGCCAAAGCCGGGCGGCGCAGGCCTTTACAAGACACGACGAGGTGCCAGTCTATGGTCATCTCCGCCTCGCGCCCCGCGTCCGACATTGAAGGTGCGCCAGGAGCTGGAGGGGATGAGGAAGCCAGCTGCTCTACAGCCCCACAGTTAATGTCGGCGTCCGCCCGCCCTTGAATGTGCGGAGATATAGCGACAAGCCCCGACCCAACCAGGGCCTAACCCGAATGCGTCTGGACAGACCGCGAGTTGGGCAAGAACTCCTAGGAGGACAGGACGTCAGATCCGTCGTGCCCCGCCAGAGGTGGATCTGGATCCGGCGAAGCAGAGAGCCGAGGCCCTCCCTGCAGCGCAGAACGGACAGAAAGGCCCCCAGGACCGCGGGCAGGGGGCAGCGGGAGGGGCATGAACCAGGCGACCGACGCAAGGTCGGGGCAGGGCGCGGCCGCCGCCGGGGGCACGAGCGCACGCACCGGGGAGGGGAGCGTGGACGCTGTCATCGCCTCACCCGTCGGCGGCCAAAAAAAGTCACCAAACAGTCCTAATTGCTCTAAAAGAAGTAAAAGAAAAACAGTCAAAGCACCATAAATATTTATGTATTGTGAGTTAAATTGACCTAAAAGAAGTAAACCAAACAATATATTGAAGTATTGTCTATAAACCACAGCAAGTACCCTACACAATATTTTCATGAACAAGTACAATACATTAAACTTCCTTCCCAGCTTCCCTGCATTTATGTGCCGCTTATGGTTAATTATAAGCGCTTAATAAATTATAAATTGAATCTCGAGCACACCCTCCCGCGTCGCCCCGCGTGCGACGGGGAGGGCGACCACGTCGCCGCCGCCAGAGGCCTCCTCCACCCCGCTCCTCCTCCCTCGCCGCCGCCACAGGGTGGGGCCAAGCAAAGCCTGGCCGAAGCCGGCGGCGGCGGGGCGTTCTCGTCTTCTCGCGTGGTGGCCTCGATGTGGGACGGGGCGGCCACGGCGGGATGTGGTGTTGGCGGTGGGCGCAGTTTCGGCTGCGGCAGAGCGTGGGCCGTGTGCCGGGCGGCGCGGTGGTGGGGAAGCATGGCTGTGGGGGCGTCTCGCCTCGTCTTCGATCTGGATCGGGCGGGGGAGGCGCCTGGCGGGCGGGGCTGGCTGGAGCTGGCGCGGACGT